>CAMZMU010000066.1:21192084-21745136 GCA_947311845.1 Poa pratensis | reverse complement strand
GCAACAGCACATTCACAATCTTAGAAGTTATTGTCACTCTCCCAGATTACCGGAGGCATGAACCCACTATCTAGCATAAATACTCACTCTTGGAGTTACAGGCATCTACTTGGCCAAAGCATCTACTAGTAACGGAAAGCATGCAAGATCATAAATAACATATAAGATAGATTGATAATCAACTTGACATAGTATTCAATATTCATCGGATCCCAGCAAACACAACATGTAGCACTACAATAAGATGATCTTGATCATGATAGGCAGCTCACAAGATCTAAACATGATAGCATAAAGTGGAGAGACAACCATCTAGCTACTGCCATGGACCCGTAGTCCAAGGATGAACTACTCACGCATCACTCCGGAGGCAGGCATGGTGATGTAGAGCCCTCCGGTGATGATTCCCCTCTCCGGCAGGGTGCCAGGAAGAGCTTCTGAACCCTTCCGAGCTAGGGTTGACGGCGGCGTCTCTGGAACTTTTCGTGGATAATGGCTCGGGTATCTAGGGTTTTCGCGTCGGGACGAATAAATAGGCGAAAGGGCGGCGGCTGCGGGGCCACGAGGGCCCCACACCACCCCACGACGCGGTTGGGGGTGGGCCCGCGCGGCCCCATGGTGTGGCTGGCTCGCAGCCCCCCTCCGTGTCTCCTCTGGACTCCGTCTTCGTGTTGGAAAAATAGGAGATTCTGTCTAAGTTTCATCCAATTCCGACAATATTTCCAGACTAGCTTTTCTGGAATGCAAAAACAGCAGAAAACAAGAGCTGACACTGTGGCATCTTGTTAATAGGTTAGTCCCAGAAAATGCATAAAAATGCTATGAAGTGTATATAAAACATGTAACAATTTGTATAATATCAACATGGAACATCAGAAATTATAGATACGTTTGAGACGTATCAAGCATCCCCAAGATTTGTTCTACTCGTCCTCGAGTAGGTAAAACGATAAAAAACAAAATAATTTCTGAGGTGACATGCTACAATCATAATCTTGATCAAATAATACTGTAAAGCACATGTTATGAATGAAGTGATCCAGGTCAATGGTCTATAGTTTGCTAGCAAGTAGATAGTGAGCAAACAACTGAATCATATAAGCAAAAACTTTCATGAATAGTACTTTCGAGACAAGCATCAAAGAGTTTTGCATAAGAGTTAACTCATAAAGCAATAGGTTCTAAGTAAAAGGTATTTAACCAACACAAAGGAAGATTTAAGCTTCAGCAATTGCTTTCAACTTTCAAGATATATATCTCATGGATATTTTTCAACACAAAGCAATATAATAAGTGCAATATACAAGCATATAAAAATTGTTGCACCAAAGTTGACACTAGTGTTTGCTTCTGAGATAGAAAGAAGTAGGAAAACTGACTCAACATAAAAGTAAAAGAAAGGCCCTTCGCAGAGGGAAGCAGGGATTAAATCATGTGCTAGAGCTTTTTAAGTTTTGAAAAACATATAGAGATTGCATAAAATATTTGACACTCCTCCCAACCTTTGCTAACGCAAGCCATGGCTAACCGAATCCTCGGGTGCCTACCATCAATCACATACCATGGAGGAGTGTCTAGTTTTGGGAGGTGTTTGTTAATTGTCAACGAATGGTACCGGATGAAAAAAATATTCTCCCTATCAAACAGACTTTTAAGAGCGGCTCCCATGAATGACGTTATTCTACCAGCAAGGCAGATCATCCCTCTTCTCTTTTGTTTACACATGCAGGTATTTCACTGTTTGTCATTGCTTACTGATAAATCGGGGCAAAAATGTGAAGAGAATTAAGCGGTTAAAGTTGTAATTAATTGGGACTGGGCACCCCGTTGCCAGCTCTTTTTGCAAAATTATTGGATAAGCGGATGTTGTCGGCCCAGTGAAAACCGGGGTGTCATGGGCCGGCCTGCCACAGCCCTCAAACGCTCCGCAGGAATTTTTACAAAGGACCAGGCTTTCAGCCTGACGAGCCTCGCGAGGCATTTCCCCTCGCGAGGGCTTCTTTGCTCGACTGAGCATTTCTGCTAAGGACCAGACGATCGGCCTGGGAGGCCTCGAGAGGAACCTCTGCCTCGGGAAGGCCTCTCCCAGAAGATCTTCAGGCCCTGGCGCGGCTCCGCGCCACCCTCGGGAGGTTTTTCCCTCGTGAGAAGTCAACGGCTACAAAACCTCGGCGAGGCTTCAGGCCTCGCGGGTTCCTTCAAGTGGAAGCAAGCTCCTGCACCGCTGCAGAGCGCACATGGGCTCTGCGCCCGCCGCAGAGTGACGCGCGGCCTGCGCGCGATGACGAAGACGCCGCAGTTGCCATTCTCATGTATAAAGTGGTCAAAGGAGCTGCGGCAAGCAAAGCGGACTCCGAGACTTGCCAAATCGGTGATAAAGCGGCCGGCCGCCGCTACGCTCCAACTGCGACGTCACCGTGGGGCGCGCCCCAAAGCTCTGCAGCGCCAGCCCACCGTCCTGGTTGGACGGTGGCTTTTTCTGCCAAGACGACGTGCTCCCTGCCATGGACCGTGTCCATGGACGCCCCCGACGCTGTGCGCTGTGCTCCAACTCGGCGGCATTGTGGTATCCCTTCCCGCCGGAGATTTTCGGGGAGGAGGACCAAGCCCAGTATATAAGGAGCCAGTGTACGACCTAGGAGGGGGATCCCGCATTCGCCAACTCATTCCACAACCAAGGAGCTACGTCTGAGAAGTAGACGGAGCTCATTCCACCATAGACCACAATAGCCATAGCAGTGCCCTCGGCAAGCACCCTTGTACTGTGAACCTCTCCAAGCAGTGCAATACATCTTAGCAGGACGTAGGGCTTTTACACCTCACGGTGGGCCTGAACCTGGGTAGCGGCTCGTGTTACCTCTCTGCCGTGATGTTCCTCACCGAGCTCGACGAGCACCGTCGCCGAGGTTGTTGAGGATTTGTTTGACGTTGTGTTCAGCCCCTTACTCGTTTCCTGGCACTTGAGAGACACCCCTAGTTCCTGGGACTAGTCTCCGACATTTGGCGCGCCAGGTAGGGGCTGAGGCGCGTCTTCAACTTCTTCAACCTCTCCGCGCCATGACTGACACGCGAGCAGCGCGCCTAGCGCGACGGACGTCCGGCAGGGCCAACACCGAGCCCGCCGCCAACCACAAACCGCGTGGTCGCCCACGCGCCAACCGCGCTTCAGAGCGCAACGCCGAGCCGCGCGTCGAGCACCCTGAGGACGACGGCGGCAACGGCAGCGGCAACGACGGCGGCATCGACGGCGAGGACGAGGGAGCTTCTCCTTGCACCCATCTAGGCGCGAGAGCACCTCCACGATGGGCCGAGCAGCGCCCAATCCAGCCACCGTGCTGCTTATGGCGCAGGAGCTGCTGCGCTACTGTCCCACGCAGGCGGGCCATGACAACTGGCTGGGACGTCTCGAGGAGCTCATCAACGCCTTCAGGGAGGGCGTCACGAACCACAGATGCTCGAGAAGCTCGGCATCCACGACACCCTCTCCTCTGTGGTGAAGCTCTTTGACCTGGCTGACAAGTGCGCCAAGGCTGAAGAGGGCCTCCTCTTCGTCAAGAAGGAAGTGGAGGAGGACCCTCCAGAGGGGTCCAGGAGCAAGAAGAAGCCTGCAGAGAAGCGCAAGACCACCGCCATCCTCGCGGCAGAGCCTGACACAAAGCAGCCTCGCGAGGCCTCTCCGACGGCTGAAGAGAAAAAGGCGGACAATCGCCCATACTGCATCTACCACAACAGGCACAACCACGCCACTGAAGACTGCTGGGAGCTCAAGCAGCTCAGCAAGGAGTGGGAGAAGAACCAGGGCCGCGGAGGTGGACGCCATAACTTCCAGCACAGGGCTCGGGGAATAACGCTGGGCAGAACGGCAACCTCCTCGACGAGAACCCTGGGGCTACCAGGCCCCTCAGGGGGCAATAGCCTGCATCCTCGGCGGGTCCCAAGACCCAAGTCCAACAACCACTTCAAGCAGTTCTCTCGCGAGGTCAGCGCAGCGCTTCCAGGGCTTCAGGCTTCCCAGCCCCTCAAGTGGTCACAGTACACCATCGCCTTCGACTCCAAGGACCACCCCAAGTCTACCAAGGCAGTAGGCACCGTCCCACTGGTGTGCGCCCCCATCATCAACAACATCGCCGTCGCCAAGACGCTTATAGATGGGGTGCGGGCTTGAACGTCATCTCTGTCGAGACCTTCGAGCAGCTTCAAGTGCCCTACGAGTGGCTCATGCCCTCTAGTCCCTCACGGGGTGACAAGTGGCTCTACCACACCTCTGGGGCAGGTGAGGCTCGCGGTCACCTTCGCACGCCACAGAACTACCGCACTGAGCAGATCGACTTCGACGTCACACACATTGGCCTGCCCTACAACGCCATCCTCGGCTACCCCGCCCTCGCGAAGTTCATGGCTGTCACTCACCATGCCTACAACATCGTCAAGCTTCCAGGCAGCGGCGGCACCATCGCCATCCACGGTCAAGTCCAGGACGCAATGCGCTCTGTCGAGACCGCCTACAAGGCCGCTGCCGTGGCATTCCCCGCTGATGAGAGACATAGAGCCCCTCGAGAGGCCCGCGAAGAAGAAGCAGCTGTTCTCCCAGGAACAGGCAGCCACGAAGAAGGTTCACTGGATGCCAGCGCTCGGGGGCTAGCGTCACCATAGGCGCTGGCTTGCCTCCCAAATAGGAAAGCGCGCTCGTCACCTTCCTCAGGGCAAACTCTGACATGTTCGCATGGACACCATCAGAGATGTCCGGAGTACCGAGGGAGGTGATCGAGCACCACTTAGCCGTGTGTCCAAACGCACGCCCGGTGAAGCAGAAAGCACGGCGCCAGGCGCCAGAGAAGCAAGAGTTCATCATCAAGGAAGTAGAGAAGTTAAAAGAAGCGCACATCATCAGAGAAGTTCCACACCCCACATGGCTCTCCAACACGGTGGTCGTTCCCAAGCACACCGGGGGCAGCAGGCTCTACATCGACTACACCGACCTCAACAAGGCCTGCCCCAAGGACCCGTACCCCATGCCTCGGATAGACCAGATCGTGGACTCCACCGCCGGCTGCGACCTCCTCTGTTTTCTGGATGCCTTCTCAGGCTACCACCAGATCAAGATGGCGAAGGAGGATGAGGAGAAGACAGCATTCCTCACCCCTTGTGGTGTGTTTGCTACGTCTGCATGCCCTTTGGCTGAAGAACGCCGGCGCCACCTTCCAGAGGCTCATGAGGAAGGCCTTGGGGGCTCAGATGGGAAGAAATGCAGAAGCCTACGTCGACGACATCGTGGTCAAGACTCGCGAAGAGCACACCCTCATGGAGGACCTCGAGGAGACCTTTGCCAGCCTGCGCAAAGTAAACATCAAGCTGAACCCCGCCAAGTGCGTCTTCGGGGTACCGTCAGGCAAACTCCTCGGGTTCCTAGTGTCTCACCGCGGCATAGAAGCGAATCCTGACAAGATCAAAGCCATAGAAGAGATGCAGCCACCTCGTCGCCTCAAGGACATGCAGCGCCTCGCGGGATGCATGGCCAGCCTCGGCCGTTTCATCTCCAAGTTCGGCGAGAGGGCGCTGCCATTTTTCAAGCTCATGAAGCGGTCTGGCACGTTCAAGTGGACGCCTGAGGCGGACAAGGCATTTGAAGACCTGAAGAAGTACTTGGCTAGCCCACCTGTCATGGTTGCCCCAAGGCCTGGCGAGCATCTGAAGCTGTACCTATCAGCCACTCCACAAACAGTGAGCGCAGCCTTGGTGGCAGAAAGGGAAGAGCCAGTCCTCGCCAAGAAGGACACCGCCACGCCAAGCCCAGATCCCCCCGACAAGGAAACATCCTCTTCAGGCCCTGAGCCCCATGCCGAGCCCGCAACCAGAAGGCACCCTCGTCGAGGGTCCACCTCAAGAGGCTCGACAAGGCTCCCGAGGAGCCCAGCGCTGCGTCACCATCGACAACCCTCGTCGAGCATCCCGTCTACTTCGTCAGCACTGTGCTGCGAGATGCTCGCGAGCGGTACACTATGCAGCAGAAGCTCCTCCTCGCGCTCCTCATCGCTCGCTTCCAGGAAGCTGCGCCACTACTTCCAGGGCCACCCCATCACGGTGGTCACATCATTCCCTCTGGAGCAGATCCTGCGCAATCCAAACGCCACTGACCGCGTCGCAGGGTGGAACATTGAGCTGCAACCTTTTGGCCTGCGCTTCGACACCACCAGGGTCATCAAGGGGAGAGCATTGGCTGACTTCGTCGCCGAGTGGACAGACACCCAGCAAGAAGAGCCTCATGAGGCAGAAACCACGCCAGCAGGAGACACGCCAAGCCACTGGACCATGCACTTCGACGGAGCATTCGCATGCCAGAACGCTGGGGCTGGCGTCGTCCTGACCTCACCCAAGGGCGACAAGCTCTACTACGCCGTCCAGCTGTGCTTCACGACAGACAAGGTCTCCAACAACATCGCCGAGTACGAGGGCCTCCTCGCCGGGCTCAGAGCCGCAATCGCCCTCGGCATCAAGCGCTTACTCATCAAGGGCGACTCCCAGCTCCTCGTCAACTTCTCCAACAAGAGCTACACCCTAAGGACGGCCACATGGCCGCTTACCTCGAGGAGGTCCGCAAGCTCGAGAAACACTTCAAGGGGATGGAGCTCAGGCACATCCCACGAAGGGAGAACCAGGAGGCCGACGACATCGCCAGGCGAGCATCACGCAGAGAAGCCCAGCAGGCGGGCGTGTTCGAGGAGAGACACCAGGGCATCGGTGAAACAGCCAAAAGAAGCGGTCGAATGAACATGGACGAAGAGCTCCCACCACCACCAACATCTGGAGCGCCGAGCTGCGGTCCACCCACAGGGGAACGCCTGCTGCTGGCCATGACACACCAAGAGACGGGCTGGATCGATGAGCTCAAGGAGTACCTCAGGGACGGAGTCCTCCCTGAAGAGGACGCAGAAGCAGAGAGAGTTGCTCGCCAGGCCAAGTCATACTGCCTTCACGAGGGAGACCTGTACCGCAAGCGTCCAAATGGAGTTGCACTAAAATGCGTCCCCCCTGAAGAAGGCCGCCAGCTGATCAAGGACATACACAGTGGAGAATGTGGCCACCACTCATCATCACGCACCCTCGCAGGGAAAGTCTTCAGGAGTGGTTTCTATTGGCCCTCAGTGCTTCAAGATGCAACCACCGTTGTCCAGGCTTGCGAGGCATGCCAGTTTCCACGCCAAGCAAGTCCACCAGCCCGCACTGGGGCTCCAGACCATCCCTCTCTGGCCCTTCGCGGTGGGGGCTGGGGCTACATCCTGGGACCTTTCCCACGCTCCAGCGGGGGCTACCGCTACCTCTCTACGTCGCCATCGACAAGTTCACCAAATGGGCGGAGGTTGAAGCGGTGCGCACCATCCCGGCGAGATCAGCGGTGAAATTCATCAGAGGCCTGGCCTGTCGCTTCGGCGTGCCAAATCGCATCATCACCGACAACGGCTCACAGTTCACCAGCGGCATCTTCAGGGCCTACTGCGAGAGTCTTGGCACACGGCTCTGCTTCGCCTCGGTGGCTCATCCACGAAGCAACGGGCAGGCTGAGCGGGCGAACGCAGAAGTGCTCAAGGCCTCAAGACAAGAAGCTTCAATCGCCTCAAGGCCCACGGCAAGAACTGGATCGAAGAGCTCCCCTCCGTGCTCTGGTCCATCCGCACCACCGCCACGAAGCCCACTGGAGAAACGCCGTTCGCTCTCGTCTATGGCGCTGAAGCAGTCCTCCCCACCGAGATCAAGCATGGGTCCCCACGGATCCTTGCTTTCAACGAGGACAACCAAGAGGAGCTCCACAACGACGACTTGCTGCTGCTCGATGGACTACGCCGCCGTGCCGCCCTCCGAGCGGCGAAGTACCAGCAAGACCTGCGCCGCTACCACAGCCGCCACATACGGCCGCGCACCCTCGAGACAGGCGATCTCGTCCTCAGGAGGATCCTCTCCAGAGAAGGCCTCCACAAGCTCTCACCCATGTGGGAAGGCCCCTACAGGGTCGCGCACATCGCCAGGCCCGGCGCGGTACGGCTCGAGACGGAAGACGGCGATCCGATCAAAAATCCATGGAACATCGAGCACCTACGCAAGTTCTACCCGTGATCACGTCGCGGCAGGCATTTTTTGTCTCAAGAGGGAAGCACGCGTCTTCACCTCCCAGCTTCACCAAGCTTTCCCTTCACGAGGGCCATCTCCACTGAGAGTTTCCTACAACGCGTGCCACGGGCCGCGGGAAGCCTCAGCCACTCCATGTGGAACCCCATGCCCAGACATGGCGGACTTTGTCTTGGCCTCGCCAAGTGTAATGAACAATTTCAGGTCATCATGAACCTATTGCGCTTCGGCGCCGTTATGTAATATTGCTTGGTGAGTTTGTTTTCTTACATTTCATTCGCGCTCACATTTTTCCCCATGCGCACCTCGCGAGCGGGGGCTGAGCACGGTGCCTGTGTCTCGGGAGCATCCCAGCAGCATCGTAAAATCCAAAGGATCCGAGCTCTAACTCGTGGCTCTCCGCCCACGACCGTTATCTCACCAAAGAGCTCTGACTCGTGGGTTAGCTCCCATGCACGTCACCTCACCAAGGACCTTGGTGCTTATTCTCCTCGTGAGATACCCATGAGGAAATCTATGAGCGCGCATGAGTTGTACAACTATGCTTTGCTTGTGGGTTCGCCTCTCTCTCCAACACAGGGAACAAGACGCCTTGCAGGGCTCCAAAAGCTCCAAACCAGCCTCAGGCAGCCTCGAGAGGGAGAACACCTCACCAGGAACACAACACCCTCTACAAAGCAGGCGTCTCGCCAGAGCTAAGTCCAGAACTTACGCCTCATGAGCTCTTTTTCCCTCTCGCTGGTTTTGTCGCCCCTCGAGCCTCTCTTTTCTCTCTTACGCCTCATGGGCTGCTTGCACGTCAAAGGGGAGCCCCTGAGCATCGCGCCTCGAGGGCTCTTACCTCTCTAAGCCTTACGCACCCCCCGGCCTTGTCGAGCCCTGACTCCGGCATACCGAAGCGGCGGTGCTATTTGCGCTAAGAGCAGGGTCCTAACGACGTAGAGCGAAAAAGACATGAGGGAACAGATAAAAGGCCTCCCGAGGGGCACTCACACTTGCACAAAATAAAAGTGTCTTTACAAACCAGCACGAAATAAAAGCAACAAGTCTTAAGATAACTAGTGCCCTTGGCACATCTCTCTACAGGGGCAACCTAAGCAGCGGGGTTGTCGTCGTCGCCGTCGACGTCCTCGTCATCCACCTCCTCAGCACCAGCCTCGTCGTCGCTCTCCTCGACCTCGACCCTCTTGAAGCGTTGAGTGTACTTCTCCACGTCGTCCCACACCGAGGCGTCCAGCTTCGAGGCGAGTTCCTTCTCCAGAGGCTCCATCACAGACGCGAAATCGAAGCCGGGGTGGAGGTGTGCAAGGTTGGCGAAGACTTGGCCGACCGCGACGCCAAGGAGCTCGCGGCTCTCGGTGTCGACCAGGTCGTCGAGGTTCGTCACGACCTCTTCAAACTTGGTGAGGAGCTGCTCGAAGAAGCCAAGGTAGATGGCGACGTCGTAGTTCCCCTCGACAGAGAGCCTGGGGGCTTCGGTCCCCAGGCGGCCCGCGACAGCACGCGCACGCCTCACCAAGGAAGCAAACATGCGCTCCCGCTGGCGCGACAAGACCTGCGCAGTCAGAGCGCTCCGCCGAGCTTCCTCGACGAGCTCCACAACAGGCCCCACCTGCTGCTGCATCTCGTTCATGTCCTGCGTCAAGGAGGCAAGGTCCTGCTCCGCGTGCTTCCGAGCCTCCACAGCGTCATGAAGGCGGGAGTCAAACGCTTCTTCTGAGCCTCAAGCTCCCTGATGCGAGCCTCAAGCTCGTTGCGTCTCTTCGTGAAGCGCGCCTCCTGCTTCTTGACCTTCTCCGCGAAATCCTTCCTGCAATTGTCGCGGAAGAGCTGCTCCTTGGTCGCGGACTCCTCCGCCATCTGCTCCTCCTTCTTGCGGAGGTTCTCGTTGGTCAGCGCGAGGCGCTTCTGGTAGAACGCCTCGTCTTGGGTAACTTTGCTCTCGCGAGACTCCAGGTGCTCCCGCTGCGCAGATTGATCCTTCTCGATCTGTTCGACCTGTTCCTCGCGCTTGCGTAGCTCGGTCTCGCGGGCATCAAGTTCTGCCCCGCGCTGCATCATCTGGTTCTCGCGGACGCCCAGGTCCTCGCGGAGCTTCTCCAGGCCTTGCCGCACGGTCTCCGACTCGGCAATGATCCCGCCTCGCGGTCCAGGAGCTCCTTGTGCTTGGTGGAGACCGCCGCCTCGCGCGCCGCCAGCTCCTGATGCTTGGCCTCCGTCTCCGCCTCGAGAGCCTCGCGCTTAGCACTCAGGTCCGCAAGGGTCTCCTCGACCTCGCGGACCACCCTGATGCAGATCTCTTCAGCAGAGCGCAGCGCCGCCTCGTCCTTCCGGCGGCAGCGCTCCACGGTCTCCTGGAGGCAAGCCCAGCCCCGAGAAAGCTCGGCGACCTCCTCCGCCCTGACGCGGTCTTCCTCAGCGAGCTGGGCCTCGAGCCCATCGAGCACCTCCCTCGCCGAGCGAAGGACGGCCTCTCGGCGAGCTGCGACAGGGCGCTGACCCAGCAAGGCTAGGGCCCACGATTCTCCAGAGGGCCTGGAAGCGCCAGCGCCTGCCGAGGACTCCGGGACATCGCGCCTTGGGCTCTGGGTGTCCTCGAGGCGCGCCTGGGGGCTCTGCTGGGAGCCTCCCTCTTCCTCCGTGCAAGGGGCCTTCTGGGGGCTCTGGCGAGAGCCCCCCTCACCTTCAGCGCTGGAAACCTTCTGGGGGCTCGAGGCGCCCCCACCATCAGCTCCACCATCTTTCTGCCCCTGGGGAGCACTCTCCTCTTCCCCAGGAGCAGGGTTGGCCTTCTCTGCTGAGGCCGTCCCCGCGCCAGCCTCAGTGCCCGCTGCAGGCCCTCCAAGGCCCGAGCTCGGTGGAGGCGACGGCGCGGTGGTGTCCTCCATTTCGACGTCGACATGCGTCTCTGCAGACGCAGCTGTCCCCGCCGTGCCCTCCTTCGCCGGCGGCGTGGTCCTTGCCGCGTCCTCCTCCGGCATCTTCTCTTGCCGCACGGGAGAGGCATCAGGTCGTGCAGGTGACGGCATCGTCACCTCTACCTCCTCCTCCGCCTCGCGGCGCTCCTCTGTCTCGGGAGGTGGCGCCGCAGCCTCGGAGAGGAAGCGGTGGCCTCGGGGTGCCCCTCTTCAGCCGTAGGCGCCGCAGACGCCGCGACGGAGCTGGAGATCTCTCCAAGTCTCCGGAGCCTCCGCCTCTTTGGTTCCTTAGTGCGCCTGGAGAGAAAAAGACTCAGAAACCTCTCGAGAGGCCTACACCAAGAACAACATCAAAAAGGAAAGGGAGTACAAAAACTTACGCCGCGGTGTCGACCCACTTCCTCTTCTTCCGCTTCGCGGGTGGAGCACTGGGCTCCGCGCTCGTCCGTGCCTCTGTCTCCTCCTGAGCTCTGATGGCTACGTGTTGGTGAACCCCAAGAGGAAGGTTATGATGTAGACAGCAGAAGTTTTCCCTTGAGAAATCTACCCAAGGTTATCAATCCAGTAGGACTTGACGATCTATCGGAAGGTTGTTGATGTTGACTCCCCCTGGCGCTAGGGAGCTTGCACCAACGTGGAATCTGCACAGACATAAACCAGAACTTTGCCCAACACGAAACAGAGAGGTTGTCAATCTCTCCGGTCTTGCAGAAACAAAGAGTTAAACGTATGGTGTGGAAAACAGCAGGAAAAATAGCAAGTAACAGGAAACAGATGATTGCAGCAGGTTGTGTAAACAGTATGAGGAAATTGGACCAGGGTCCACAGTTCACTAGTGGTGTCTCTCTCAGAACAGATAACTAGCATGTTGGATAAACAAATTACAGCTGGGCAATTGACAAATAGAGAGGGCATAACAAAGCAATACATGCCAAGATGTCTACTATGAAATCTAGTTGGGCATTACAACAAAGTACATAGACCGTTATTCCAACCGCATCTATGCCTAAATAATCCACCTTCAAGGCAGCATCCGCATCCCATTCAGTATTAAGTTGCTAACAACAGATTATTGCATGAAGTAAAGTGTGTAATGTAATCAATACAAGTGCCCTTGGACACTGCACCAATGTTTTATCCCTAGTAGCAACAGCACATCTACCATCTTAGACCTTTCTGTCACTGATCCAGATATCTAGAGACTGAACCCACTATCGAGCATAAATACCCCCTCTTGGAGTCACAAGCATCTACCTGGCCAAAGCATCTACTAGCAACGGAGAGCATGCAAGATCAAGAGCACATAGATAAACAACTTGAATAAACATGGTATCAATATTCATCGGATCCCAGCAAACACAACATCTAGCATTACAATAAGATGATCTTGATCATGTTAGGCAGCTCACAAGATCTAAACATGGAGGCACAAGGTAGAGAGACAACCATCTAGCTACTGCTATGGACCCGTAGTCCAGGGGTGGATTACTCACGCATCACTCCGGAGGCAGGCATGGTGATGTAGAGCCCTCCGGTGATGATCTCCCCTCCGGCAGGGTGCCGGGAAGAGCTTCAGAACTCCTCCGATCTGAGATTGTCGATGACGGCCGCGACGGAACTTTTCGTGGAATATGATCGACCGTCCTAGGGTTTTCGCGTCGCGGAGAATATATAGGCGAAGAGACGGCGTCGGTGGCCCCCTGGTGGGTCTGCTCCGACTCCCCTTTGGACTCCGTGATCTCCTCGTGATATTATTGACGATGTCTTTTGTTTCGTCCAATTCCGAGAATATTTCCTTAATAGATTTTCTGAAACCAAAAACAGCAGAAAACAGGGAACTGGCACTGTGGCATCTTGTTAATAGGTTAGTCCCAGAAAATGCATAAAAATGATATAAATGTAACCAAAACATGTAGCAATTGATATAATATCAGCATGGAACATCAAAAATTATAGATACGTTTGAGACGTATCAAGCATCCCCAAGCTTAGTTCCTGCTCGTCCTCGAGTAGGTAAACGATAAAAACAGATAATTTTTGAAGTGACATGCTACCAACACAATCTTTGATCAAATAACAATGTAATGCACATGATCTGAATGAAGTGATCCAAGCCAATGGTCTATAGTTTGCAAGCAAGTAAATAAAGAGTAAACATAAGTGATCACACAAGTGCAAACTTTCATGAATAACACTATAAAACATTTAGAGATATAATAGTCTAACATAATAGTTAGCTCACAGCAGCAATAATTCTCAACATGAAAGTGTTTGTATCAACACAAAGGAAGATAATAGCTTCAGCATTTGCTTCAACTTTCAACATGTATATCATATAGATAATGTCAATGCAAAGAATATGATCAACCAAACACAAAGTTATGTAAAAACTGTTATACTGGAGTTGACAATGATGTTTGCTTAAGTAGACAGAAAGAAGTGGGAAAACTGACTCAACATAAAAGTAAAAGAATGGCCCTTCGCAGAGGGAAGCAGGGATTAACATCATGTGCTAGAGCTGTAGTTCCCGAAGGCATATAGAGAGCATAAAATATTGTTTTGTAAGGTAATGGTGTATACAGGTGTCAACAAATCAGCAAATAGGCAATACTCTACTTCACTAGTTGATCAAACTTTACAAGAGCGGCTCCCATGAAGGACGTTATTTCTACCAGCGGGCAGATCATCCCTCTTCTCTTTTGTTTACACACTTGTGAACATTGCTTGACTGACGAATCAGGGGCAAAAAGATGTGAAGAGAATTGTTTGGTTAAAGTTGTAATTAATTGGGACTGGGCACCCCGTTGCCAGCTCTTTTTGCAAAATTATTGGATAAGCGGATGTATATGCCACTAGTCCAGGTGTGTAAAATTTGATCAACCAGGAAATAAAGACCACCTATCTACGTCCTTATGAGCTTTTCAAGTAGTGACACAAAAAGGAAATGTAACAGTTTTGAGTAGTTAGTAGATAGCACATGAAGAAATTTACTTGGAATGGTGAAAACACCACATAATAGGTAGGTATGGTGGACACAGGTGGCATGGATTTGGCTCAAGGTTTTGGATGTACAAGAAGCATTCCCTCTTAGTACAGAGTTTAGGCTAGCAAGGTTATTATAAGCAAACATCATTATCAACTGGAATAGCAAGAGTGTACATAAAACACAAGGTTTGACGAACCATAGACTCCCACTGTCTTCCTTGTTAACACATAGCCTTCATCCAAAAATTATCTAGACTACTATGGACTTCCAATTATGCAACAGATTATTATAGCAGAAAATCCTTATAGTAGTTCTTCATTAATAGCCATTACTTACATGATGCACAAGCTTAAACATTAATTACTTGACAGCTCAAAACAATTGGCAAGCATCAAATTACTCAAGACAACGATCTAAAAAGATTCATGTAAGCATTTTATACCACTACCACATGCATAGCATTTTTCTGGTCCAACCAAACACCAATCAACTTATTTGACAACTCTCCAAACAGATATAAGTGAAGCAAGAGAGTACTTTCTTCAAAAGAAACTGAAAGCTCTAACAAGAGATACATGAAAAACTGAGAGCTAACAGCAATAACAGCAACTAGACAGGAATACTCAACAAGTATAAGTGAAGCACAAGAGTATTCTAATGAAAAAGTGGAGCGTGTCTCTCTCCCAAACATGAATACTAGGATCCAACAAGTATAGCACAGCAAACAAAACAAAACAAACTGAAAACAAAAACACACTGACGCTCCAAGGAAGAGTACACTAGTATGAAGCAATAAAAATATAGCACCATTAGAGATGACCTGATAATTTGTAGATGAAGAAGGGGATGCCTTGGGCATCCCCAAGCTTAGATGCTTGAGTCTTCTTGAAATATGCTGGGGAGGTAAGCCTCCCCAAGCTTAAGCTCTTCACTCTTCTTGATCATGTAATATCATTCTCCTCTATCAACACTTGAAAACTTCCTTCACACCAAAACTTAACAGCTTTTCTCATTAGCAGGTTAGTGCACTAAAAGATAATACTTCAAAGTTCTAGCAAAGACAAAACTCACAAGCCAACTATTTTAAACATTAGCCACTGTTACTAGGCTCAAGTGGGCACTTTTACACGAAAAGAAACCACTTAAAAACTTGTAAAAGAGAGAATGCAAAATAAAAGACAGAATCTGTCAAACCAGAACAGTCTGTAATGACGAATTTTTTCGAGGCACTTACGATGCTCAGATGAAAACTTTTGAAATAATGAAAGTTGCGTAACATCATCAGGAACATGCACAAAAAGTTTCAGCATTTTTCGATTTTTTCTGATTTTCTACTGAATTAAACGGTGACGAACAGCAATCTGTCCCAATGCAGTCCCGAAAATAAAACCAACTTTGCATTAGTAACTCTCCTTGGCACAACAAAACAGCAAATAAAAGATACAAAGGAGTTGCTACAGAGGTAAACAAGCATCCTTGACTCAAGAAAACAAAAATAACAGCAAATAAAAACATGGGTTATCTCCCAGAAGTGCTTTTCTTTAATGCCTTTGAGCTAGGCATGAAGAGATGCATCAAGTATTGTCAAGACCAGAAAATCCAAAACCATAATTTGTCTTGACACTAGTATCATGTGAGTATTTCATCTTCTTCCTAGGGAAGTGTTCCATACCTTTCTTGAGTGGGAATTGAAATTTTATATTCCCCTCTCTCATATCAATAACAGCACCAACAGTTCTCAGAAAAGGTCTTCCCAAAACAATAGGACAAGAAGGATTGCATTCAATATCCAAAACCACAAAATCAACAGGGACAAGATTGTTATTAACCATTATCAAAACATCATCAACTTTTCCTAAAGGTTTCTTCATAGAAGAATCAGCAAAGTGAACATCCAAATGACATTTTTCCAAAGGTGCAAGCTTGAGAATATCATATAAATTTTTAGGCATAACCGAAATACAAGAACCAAGGTCACACAAAGCATTGCATTCAAACTCACTCAGTTTCATTTTAATAACAGGTTCCCAATTATCATCTAACTTCCTAGGGATAGAAGCTTCAAGTTTTAATTTTCTTCCCTAGCATGCATGAGAGCTTTGATAATATGTTCAGTAAAAGCCATATTTATTTTACTAGCATTAGGACTCTTAGCTAGCTTTTGCAAGAACATGATGACTTCAGTTATGTTACAATTTTCGAAATTGAAGTTGTTGTCATCAAAAACAATGGAGCAATTATCACCAACACCTCTAAAAATTTCAGCACTTTTACTAGGAACAAAAGTAGTGCTATCAGGCAATTTAAACTTTTTTGTAGAGGTAGTAGAGACATTTCCAACACTTATTATCTTTTCACTAACAGTAGGGGGCGCATTAGCATGTGAGGCATCATTTGTTTCATTAGTAAAAATAGTGCAAACTCTAACAACACTATTTTGTTCAGCAATTTCAGCTTCTCTTTCTTCTCTCTCCCATCTTTCATGAAGTTCAGCAAGCATCCTAATGTTATTATCAATTTTAATTTGGATAGCATTGAGTGTTTTACTCTCTCTAATATCACTAGGAATAGCTTTTATTTTCAGCATTTCAACATCATGAGCAAGACTATCAACTTTAGCAGCAGGGCAACTCGAAATTAAAAACTAGATGCAGGAATTTAATTTTTTTGGGTTTTTGATTTTTAACAGCAAGCAAAACAAAACTAAAACAAGACAAAAACAAAGTAAAGAGATTGGAACTGAGAGACTCCCCTTTCCAATAGCCTCCAAGTCCCCGGCAACGGCGCCAGAAAACAGCTTGATGGCTACGTGTTGGTGAACCCCAAGAGGAAGGTTATGATGTAGACAGCAGAAGTTTTCCCTTGAGAAATCTACCCAAGGTTATCAATCCAGTAGGACTTGACGATCTATCGGAAGGTTGTTGATGTTGACTCCCCCTGGCGCTAGGGAGCTTGCACCAACGTGGAATCTGCACAGACACAAACCAGAACTTTGCCCAACACGAAACAGAGAGGTTGTCAATCTCTCCGGTCTTGCAGAAACAAAGAGTTAAACGTATGGTGTGGAAAACAGCAGGAAAAAAGCAAGTAACAGGAAACAGATGATTGCAGCAGGTTGTGTAAACAGTATGAGGAAATTGGACCAGGGTCCACAGTTCACTAGTGGTGTCTCTCTCAGAACAGATAACTAGCATGTTGGGTAAACAAATTACAGCTGGGCAATTGACAAATAGAGAGGGCATAACAATGCAATACATGCCAAGATGTCTACTATGAAATCTAGTTGGGCATTACAACAAAGTACATAGACCGTTATTCCAACCGCATCTATGCCTAAATAATCCACCTTCAAGGCAGCATCCGCATCCCATTCAGTATTAAGTTGCTAACAACAGATTATTGCATGAAGTAAAGTGTGTAATGTAATCAATACAAGTGCCCTTGGACACTGCACCAATGTTTTATCCCTAGTAGCAACAGCACATCTACCATCTTAGACCTTTCTGTCACTGATCCAGATATCTAGAGACTGAACCCACTATCGAGCATAAATACCCCCTCTTGGAGTCACAAGCATCTACTTGGCCAAAGCATCTACTAGCAACGGAGAGCATGCAAGATCAAGAGCACATAGATAAACAACTTGAATAAACATGGTATCAATATTCATCGGATCCCAGCAAACACAACATCTAGCATTACAATAAGATGATCTTGATCATGTTAGGCAGCTCACAAGATCTAAACATGGAGGCACAAGGTAGAGAGACAACCATCTAGCTACTGCTATGGACCCGTAGTCCAGGGGTGGACTACTCACGCATCACTCCGGAGGCAGGCATGGTGATGTAGAGCCCTCCGGTGATGATCTCCCCTCCGGCAGGGTGCCGGGAAGAGCTTCAGAACTCCTCCGATCTGAGATTGACGATGACGGCCGCGACGGAACTTTTCGTGGAATATGATCGACCGTAATAGGGTTTTCGCGTCGCGGAGAATATATAGGCGAAGAGGCGGCGTCGGTGGCCGAGGGGGGCCACCACGCCATAGGGGGGCGTGGGCCCACCCTGGGCCGCGCCCTAGTGTGGCGTGGCCCCCTGGTGGGTCTGCTCCGACTCCCCTTTGGACTCCGTGATCTCCTCGTGATATTATTGATGATGTCTTTTGTTTCGTCCAATTCCGAGAATGTTTCCTTAATAGATTTTCTGAAACCAAAAACAGCAGAAAACAGGGAACTGGCACTGTGGCATCTTGTTAATAGGTTAGTCCCAGAAAATGCATAAAAATGATATAAAGTGTAGCCAAAACTTGTAGCAATTGATATAATATCAGCATGGAACATCAAAAATTATAGATACGTTTGAGACGTATCAAGCTCTGGCGCTCCTGTCATGGATCGCCTTGGAGCGGGGCTCGCAGTGGCCCGACGAAGCATCGTCATCGTCGCTCTCCTTCTCCCCCTCGACACGCTTCGAGGGGGCAACCACGAACTAGTCGCCGCTGCCCGAGGAGATCTCGTGAATCTCAGCCTCAGGCGCCGCACTCTTCGAGGCGCTCGAGTTTTCCGCCGAGGAAGCGGCGTCTCCCGAGGCACCGGTTGCGCCCGCGTCAGACTCGCGGGCGTCTCCGTCGTCTCCTCGTCGTCTTCAGCTGGTGCCCCCTGCGCCGCAGACTCCGGGTCCTCGCGAGGCCCAACGTGCCCCTTAGGCACCAGGCCCCACTGGTCGAACTTTGGCATCGCCTGCACGTGCGAGACACGGCGCCCGAGGTCGATCCGATGAAGCGGCACAGTCTGGTCAGTGGGCGCGGGGATGTCTGGAGACGTGAAGAGGGTCTCCATGAGGGCGTGCAACTCCTCCTTCGTGTAGAGGGTAGCGCTCAGGCGCATCTTGTCCCTCTGGTTGGAGTACAGCCACATCGCGTCCGCGTGCCACTGGAGCGGAGCAATGCGGCGCCTCACGAAGTCCTTGGCCACCATCTGCCCGGTGAGGCCAGCCTCGCGGAGGTCCCTCAAGCGCCTCACCACAGGGCCAAGCGTCGCGCCCTTGAGCCCCTTGGAGGACCAGCTCGTCCTCTTCGTCGGAGGTGCTTCAGGCAGCTCGAAGAAGGCGCTCTGGCTCCCGAACTGCATGAGGAACCAGCGCTTGCGGAAGTCCTCCACCTTCTTCGTCACGCTGGTCACGATGTTCTCGCCGTTCCGCGCGATGGGGATGTAGACGCCCTTCTTGCCGTCGGTGATGCGGAAGGACACGCACCCCGACCGCTCCTTGTTCGCCGTGAACCGGAGCGCGTAGAAGCTGCGGAAGAGGTCCACCGAAGGCGGAATGCCGATGTACGCCTCGCAGAGGTAGGCGAAGATGGCGAGGACGAGGATGGAGTTGGGGTGGAGATGGAGAACCTGGATCTGGTAGCGCTCCAGGACCGCCAGGAAGAAGTCGGAGAAGGGAGGAACTAGCCCGGCGAAGAGAGAGTGCATGAAGATGGGGTAGAAGCTGCCGTGGGAGTTGCCCGCACGCTTGAGCACCGTGGCGCCGTGCTCGTTGGTCTTCGAGGCCGCCATGTGGCACACCTTGTCCAGTTGCGCCTCCGTCTCGAAGCGGGAGCCTCTCAGAGCCGGCTCGAAGTCACCGTCCCGCTGCATCTCAGCGGGCTCGCCACCCTGCACCACGGCCTTGCCCTTCGTAGCAGCGGTGGCCTTCTTGGGCGCCATTGCAGCAAGGTCGCGAAGGAGGAGTTGGGGATTGAGCGCTGGGAAGAAGGAGACGGAAGGGGAACAAGTGAAGTAATGGCCGCCTGCGCCGAGCTCTTCGCCTTATATCGGCTCATCGAGCCGTTACCGGGACGTGGCGGGACCCACCACCACGCCCGTTACTTCAGAGGAGATCGTGGGATCGTGTCCGGCCGTGACGCTCCACGTGTCTCGGGCTTCGCCGGCTTCTTTGGGCCCACGATGATTCGCCTCCGCCTGAGGAGCTCCAGCGTGCCCATCGCGGGCCCGGGGGCTACTGTCGGCCCAGTGAAAACTGGGGTGTCATGGGCCGGCCTGCCACAGCCCTCAAACGCTCCGCAGGAAATTCTACTAAGGACCAGGCTTTCAGCCTGACGAGCCTCGCGAGGCATTTTCCCTCGCGAGGGCTTCTTTGCTCGACTGAGCATTTCTGCTAAGGACCAGACGATCAGCCTGGGAGGCCTCGAGAGGAACCTCTGCCTCGGGAAGGCCTCTCCTAGAAGATCTTCAGGCCCTGGCGCGTCTTCGCGCCACCCTCGGGAGGTTTTTCCCTCGCGAGAAGTCAACAGCTACAAAACCTCGGCGAGGCTTCAGGCCCTCGCGGGGTTCCTTCAAGTGGAAGCAAGCTCCTGCACCGCTGCAGAGCGCACATGGGCTCTGCGCCCGCCGCAGAGTGACGCGCGCGCCTGCGCGCAATGACGAAGACGCCGCAGTTGCCATTCTCGTGTATAAAGTGGTCAAAGGAGCTGCGGCAAGCAAAGCGGACTCCAAGACTTGCCAAATTGGTGATAAAGCGGACGGCCGCCGCTACGCTCCAACTGCGACGTCACCGTGGGGCACGCCCCAAAGCTCTGCAGCGCCAGCCCACCGTCCTGGTTGGACGGTGGGTTTTTTTGCCAAGACGACGTGCTCCCTGCCATGGACCGTGTCCATGGACGCCCCCGACGCTGTGCGCTGTGCTCCAACTCGGCGGCATTGTGGTATCCCTTCCCGCCGGAGGTTTTCGGGGAAGAGGACCAAGCCCAGTATATAAGGAGCCAGTGTACGACCTAGGAGGGGGATCCCGCATTTTTCACCAACTCATTCCACAACCAAGGAGCGACATCTGAGAGAAGACGGAGCTCATTCCACCATAGTCCACCATAGCCATAGCGGTGCCCTCGGCAAGCACCCATGTACTGTGAACCTCGCCAAGCAGTGCAATACATCTTAGCAGGACGTAGGGCTTTTTACACCTCACGGTGGGCCTGAACCTGGGTAGCGGCTCGTGTTTCCTCTCTGTCGTGATGTTCCTCACCGAGCTCGACGAGCACCGTCGCCGAGGTTGTTGAGGATTTGTTTGACGTTGTGTTCAGCCCCTTACTCGTTCCCTGGCACTTGAGAGACACCCCTAGTTCCTGGGACTAGTCTCCGACACACACAGTACGTGTGTGGAACCGCGAGGCACCATTGTTTGGTGCTGGGAGCTGTCTTCTTACACTACACGACCCTGAGGTCGGCGCCGTCGTCTCCACCGACAACGTTTGTGCGTGAACGTAATCCGCTTCCGGTCTACAAGGGTATTGACGAGGTGTGGACTCGGCAAATCCCTGGGTTGTGTACCCCGGGTTGATTGAGGGGGAGAGAGATGGCGCGCTGGTAGTTCCGTCGGCTGACAAGCAAGGATTTACCCAGGTTCGGCCCCTCATGGTGAGGTAAAGACCTACATCCTGCTTGTCTGATCTGTAAAGATGATGATATGAAGTTACATGGTGGCCGCAAGGGCGATGGTATGAGACGTGGTCCCGCTAGGGCTATGCCTATCTGTGTGTCCCGTGGGGATCTGATCTATGGGTGCCCCTGCCTGGCTTTATAAAGGGAGCCAGGTAGGGTTTACATGAGGTTCTTGTCTTGTACTTCAAGTTGTAGTTTGTTGGGCTTCATGGGCCTCCAGGTGCTGGGCTGCATCGGGTACGCCAACGGTCGGGTGCCCGGAGGGTATGCCCACGTCAGGAGCCCCCGAGTGTCTGGTCGATACGAAGAATCGGGCAGAGACTCAAAGCAGCATGTCGTGTAGGCGTAGTCGATGCGTCGGGTAAGTACTCTTTCCTCCTGGGCACGCCGTCTTGTTCCTGAAAAGGATAGTTAAAGAAATTCGACTCCGGCCGTTGAGGGCTTACGGAGGATGCTTTAGTCGGTAACGTTTCGACTGAGTCTATCGGGAGCGCGAACAGTGCTCCCGATGGGAGTAGCCCCCGAGATTAAGCTGAATTGCTTGTAATTGAGGTTAATCTCAAAAAAACCTCTCTCAGTCGAAAGAAATTTCTGAAACCCTCCCGATGGGAGTAACTTAAGGAATCACTGATAAAACAGTCTTTTTTTTTCAACCTGTGGGCTTACCATATGTTGCAGTTTTCAGCCTGATGGCTTACTTGTGGACCTCGAATGAGTTTCGAGTGTTCGCTCAGCCTGACGGCCTACTTGTGGAACTCGAATGAGATTCGAGTGCTCATTCAGCCTGACGGCCTACTTGGTGGACTCGACAAACATATCGAGTATTTGCTCAGCCGAACGGCCTACTGCGTTGTTGGACCTGTATGGCGTAGCCCCCGAGTGTTCGAGTGCGGCCTAGGTTTTCTTGTTGGACCTGTATGGCGCAGCCCCCGAGTGTTCGAGTGCGGCCTAGGTTTTCTTGTTGGACCTGTATGGCGCAGCCCCCGAGTGTTCGAGTGCGGCCTAGGTTTTTTTTTGTTGGACCTGTATGGCGCAGCCCCCGAGTGTTCGAGTGCGGCCTAGGCGAATTTGTTTGTGGCCTGTGCGGCGCGACACCCGGGAGAGCATCGGGTGTGGCCATGGCAAATTTCTTTGTGGCCTGTGCGGCGCAACACCCGGGAGAGCATCAGGTGTGGCCAAGGCAAATTTCTTTGTGGCCTGTGCGGCGCAACACCCGGGAGAGCATCAGGTGTGGCCAAGGCGAATTTGTTTGTGCGCGGCGGACCGGAGTCGACACTGCGGCGTTGTGCCGTAGACACAGTCGACGCGGCGGACCGGAGTCGACGCGGATGAGTTGTGCCGTAGAGGCAGTCGACGCGGCGGACCGGAGTCGACGCGGAGGAATTGTGCCGTAGAGGCAGTCGACGCGGCGGACCGGAGTCGACGCGGCGGAGTTGTGCCGTAGAGGCAGTCGACGCGGCGGACCGGAGTCGACGCGGCGGAGTTGTGCCGTAGAGGCAGTCGACGCGGCGGACCGGAGTCGACGCGGCGGAGTTGTGCCGTAGAGGCAGTCGACGCGGCGGACCGGAGTCGACGCGGCGGAGTTGTGCCGTAGAGGCAGTCGACGCGGCGGACCGGAGTCGACGCGGCGGAGTTGTGCCGTAGAGGCAGTCGACGCGGCGGACCGGAGTCGACGCGGCGGAGTTGTGCCGTAGAGGCAGTCGACGCGGCGGAGTTGTGCCGTAGAGGCAGTCGACGCGGCGGACCGGAGTCGACGCGGAGGAATTGTGCCGTAGAGGCAGTCGACGCGGCGGAACGGAGTCGATGCAGCGGACAAAGTGGTTGTAGAAGGTGTCGGATCATGGATGCGATCTTGGCGAGTTGTGGATGTCGTACTGGACGGAGTCGACGCCGTGAAGTGCGACGGAGGGAGTCGAAGCGGCGGGCCGGAGTCGACGCGGCGCGGGCAACACTCAGCCCCCGAGTCCCTTATTAGGCCGGCGAAGGGAGTCGACGGTGCCGAGTCGATGAAGGCACTCGAGTCGCGTGTCGAGTGCAGCGATGAACTTGTCGTTTGACGAAGCGCCAGCCCCGAGTGTCTGAGGCCGGGTCGATGAAGACGAGGTCACCAGCCCCCGAGTGTCGGAGGCGGAGTCGATGAAGATGAAGCCGCAAGCCCCCGAGCGTCGGAGGCGGAGCCAGTGAAGGCGAGGCCGCCAGCCACCGAGTGTTGGAGGAGGAGCCGATGAAGACGAGGCCGCCAGCCCCCGAGTGTCGGAGGCGGAGCCGATGAAGGCACCCGAGTCGCGTGTCGAGTGCAGCGATGAACTTGTTGACGTCGAAGCGCCAGCCCCCGAGGGTTTGTTTCGCCCTCCCAGGGAGCGGGCTTTGTGTGCCGGTACCTCCAACGCTGATTGATGTCGTGGTGATTGACGAATTTGAGGGAGTCGAAGTTTGCCCGCACCCGAGTTGTCGAGTGTCGCCGAGCTGGACGGTACATGTTGTTGAAGTCGCCGAGATGTGCGCGTGTTGTTCCCGAGCTAGACGCCGTCGCAGTCGAGTCATGGGCGCCGCGACTGTCGAGTTGTGGATGGCGAGACGAAGTTGTGCCTGTGCCAGGTTGGAATCGACCACGGCGAGTGTCGCAATGGTTGCCGTGGAGGAAATCGATTGCAGCGACGAGCGAGTCCGTGATCGCAGCCTTCCACATAATCGTTGTCCTCGTATAGTAAATAGAACAGTTAGTAGATGAAACAAAATATTGATTAAATATAATCTGAAAATGGCGTGAGATTGATCTATTGCCGATGAACGGGCATGCAGCCGCGTCTGCTTGGACACGCCCAACTCGCACCACGGCACTGCGGCGTGGCGATGTAATCTCCGTTTAGCAGCTCTGTAGCTGACTCGCGCGAGCGTCGATCTTGGAGTCGATGATATTGAGGTCGAAACGGGCTGCAGTGGACAACACCACGGCGAGGTAGGAGTCGCGACAGTTGCGAGTCAGCGGTGGCCGACTGAAGTTGTTGCGGAGTCGTCGCGTGGTCGTCCGCGTCCGTGCTCGATGCACCAGCATGACTCCATCCCCAAACGGGCATGCAATACAAGATAAACATATATGAATGTGGAGGATGATTAAGTAAAATAATTAGTGTATAGAATAGTCAAAGAGATTATCAGATTGAGTAAAGGGAAAAGGTCACGCAGTGGCTTCCCAGGTTCCTCGGAACTTGATCCAACTGTTCTGATCTTCTTCTTTCTTTTTCTTTTTTCATTGATCTTCACGTAAAGGAGTATACTTGCTAGCAAGTTGAATTGCCTCTTTCTCTTTTTCTACGAGTGCATGCGGGAGCCAGGTCCGCGCGTGGGCTGCTGTTTGTTGCAGGCGATTGTGTGCGTTGATCCGGCAGCCACTGCTTCCGCAGAACGCCGTGATGTAGTCGATGTAGATTGGGCCATGAGCCGTGGTGATGTCGTCGATGCTTGCCGGTTGCGCTGATCAGCACGAAGGGAGCTGGCCGCCTGGATTCGTTGTTGACGACGAATTCCCGCGATCCGAATCGGATGAACCGACCAGCGGTTAGATGCGATCTGCATGACGGCAACTAAGGCGGCGGTTTCTGACGAACTTGATTGCGTCGAGCCGGCCAGATGCGATCGCCAGTAGTTGTCGATGAAGATTGGAGCCGTCGAAACCGTGAATCCAGCGCGCGTTCTTTCCCACAGACGGCGCCAATTGACGAGGTGTGGACTCGGCAAATCCCTGAGTTGTGTACCCCGGGTTGATTGAGGGGGAGAGAGATGGCGCGCTGGTAGTTCCGTCGGCTGACAAGCAAGGATTTACCCAGGTTCGGCCCCTCATGGTGAGGTAAAGACCTACATCCTGCTTGTCTGATCTGTATAGATGATGATATGAAGTTACATGGTGGCCGCAAGGGCGATGGTATGAGACGTGGTCTCGCTAGGGCTATGCCTATCTGTGTGTCCCGTGGGGATCTGATCTATGGGGTGCCCCTGCCTGGCTTTATAAAGGGAGCCAGGTAGGGTTTACATGAGGTTCTTGTCTTGTACTTCAAGTTGTAGTTTGTTGGGCTTCATGGGCCTCCAGGTGCTGGGCTGCATCGGGTACGCCAACGGTCGGGTGCCCGGAGGGTATGCCCACGTCAGGTATGCATTCTGATCTCCTCCGGATTAGTATATCTACACAGTATAGATCTTGGCTAGTTTAAAGTTATCGTCGGTAGGAAAAAAAAATCTGTCTACGATCCCCATCACGACAAGCATGGTAAATGTCTGGTTAAATGGGATAAGGTTTGCAGGCCAAAATCTGATGGAGGACTAGGAGTTCTTAACCTGAGAGATCAAAATAAACCTCTCTTAATTAAGAATTTACACAATTTTTTTAATGGACACAATATTCCTTGGGTCCAACTGATCTGGAGAGCGTACTATGCAAATGGAAATGTTCCTGAACAACATGGCAGTAAAGGTTCATATTGGTGGAGAAGTTGTCTATCGTTCTTAGACACTTTCAAAGAACTTACTACATGTTCGGTTTTGAATGGTAAAAGCATACTGTTGTGGCAGGATAACTGGCAGGGAACACCCCTTTTGAATCAATTCCCAGAGCTGCATTCTTTTGCTAAAAATACTTCTATCACTGTTGCAAGTGCTGCAGATTTCAGAGAGGATGTTGTGTATGACATGTTTCACCTTCCTCTGTCGTTTATTGCTGATGAGCAATGCAGTCAATTGAGAGATATGCTGGCTGACTCCACAACTAGTAATGCTCATGATACATGGAAATTTCCTTGGGGAAATGAAAGATACTCTACCAAAAAAAGTGTATCTAGCTTGCAGAACTCATCAGCCTGCGTCTGCACCTTTCAAATGGATTTGGAAATCTCCATGCTTGCCGAAGCATAAAATTTTCTTCTGGCTAATGATACAGGACAGAATTAACACAAAAGACTTGATGACCAGGAAGCATTTCTATGTCGAATCCACAGATTGTGTTCTCTGTGATGACCATGCTGTTGAAAGCAGGCTACATCTTTTCTTTACATGCACTTTCAGCCAAGATTTCTGGTTAAAGTTTGGGCAGACCTGGAATTCAGATATGCAGTTTATTGATATGCTCATCGATGCCAATCAGAGATCTAGTAGTCCTTATTTTAAATTGGTCATGATGGCAGGGTGCTGGAGTCTTTGGAACCACAGGAATAAGATTATTTTTGATAATCATCACAGAAGCATGGATGCTTGCTATAGTTTCTTCAAGGATTCTGTGGCTGTAATTAGACATAGAGTTAAACCTAGTCTTGAGCAAGGGATGCAAGACTGGCTAGATTTGTTGTAATAGATTTAATTTTGAATTCATGTGTGTAAATATGTGGTGATATAGAAAATGGAAAATGTGGCAGTGGGGGCCTTCCCCACTGTTTTGGCTTAAAAAAATCTTCAAAAAGAAAATGTGTGACGTGTTGATACATAGTAGCATAAGTATTTCGTCATAAATAACAGGCCTTGCCATAATAGTTTTAGAGTCCACGGTTCGTCTACAATTCCACGTCAGAGTATTCTAACCGAAACAAAAAGGGTTTTGCTATTTCTCACTCGAGGGAGAGTTAAGTTAAAGCTCACTCAATTTAATCCCGTCAGATTTATATCGTGATTCCTGCGGTATGTGATTTGTACATGTGTTGCAACTTAAATTTTCTCCAGTTGCACATGGTTGCAGGTTAGATTTTCCCGATTGTAAATGGGTTGCACAGGAGGTGCAAATGAAATTTTCCACTTCCATTTGGTTGCACATGAGTCTCAGTTGCAAGTGGTTTGCAATTAAAATTTTCTTATTTACACATGGATTACACATGTAACTGGATAACATTATCTGAGGTCTGAGCAAACATTTACTTAATTCTCACTCCATTGAGCAAAACAACATTGACTACATTATTTGTCAATTGAGCTCCTCATCCTGTACTTTTGGTTAGAGTAGACCGAGCGGAGAATCTCTTTGCAAGCAAAATAGTAATCTAAACTTGCTTGGTGACCATCCAAAGCGTGCACGACGGGCGGGCTCCACTGGAAAATTCTACTATTTCCTTTTTCGAGATACAAATTCTACTAGTTGGGCATAGTAGCTGTTGAGATTATCGAAAAAAGAAACTGTGGCTTCCTGGGATTCAGTTCTGTTGATGAGCACGACCAGCTGACATCCCCCACACGTGCGGCCAGATCAGGCCCCGCCTTCTATGATTGGCTTTACGCGTGTCGTGAGACGAGTGGGCAGAGCACCCGCACGGGTGCTTGGTCGCTTCTCACCTCTCCCGGAGCCGGAGGGACGTCACTCGCCGTCGTCCGGCCACATCAACCCTGCTTTCGCTTTGCTTTGTTTTCTAGTGCGCATAGCCGCGGTGACCATATTATTCCTAGCTACTGTATTAAACTGCTTTCGCCAACCATGTACTATAGTAGAAAATCCAGTTATTTCTACGAGAGAATACATACCCATGCAAAGCAATACAATATACACCACAGTATCAAACAGGATCAGGAGCCAGCTCCATGTGTACCAACCCACACAGCTATCTCGAACCTTCAGACATTCTCCTCAGAGGTACATCATACCATGATTACATGGTGAAGCAACAGACACGAATAATGCAGCACCTATATACGTAAAAAAGGTTATCGGTAAACACCACCCTAATCGTCTTTTCCCTGGCACCGAATTAACAATCATGTCCGCCTATCTGGAAATCTGGATCCACAGCACTCCTTTGATCATTTCTGTTGATGCTTCCTCATGGCATGGGCCATCTCTACCATTTGATCTACCAAAAACTAGCGGTCTGCGGAATCCCATATGACAGGCATGAACGTGACCAATCATATTTGAGGGCCACTCGATTCCGTTAACAAGCTGGAAGCACTTACAAAGTCATCGGCGTTGAAAACTGGAAATGAAAAGAAGGAAAGATGCTTGTATGTATGTTAAGATAATATCCGAATGCTCATGGTCCTCGTAGATAATAAGAAGCCACTCTATAATATTCATGTTTGAGCAACACATAACGACTAACTAAGTTCCGCCAAAACCTACAATAACTTAACTTTCGCCAAACTGCGTTCCTACTTTCCTACATAAGCAGGTGTGCATTTTCTTAATTCTTTGTATATGAAAAAACAGCCTATTGCATATATAGTGTATGGGACAGATGGAGTAGAAACATCATGGACAACTTACAAAAAATGATTTTGTTGTTGTCTGGGTGGTGTGTGTAAGTGATCCTCATATATAGTGAATTGTAAAAAATACAATTTCACGAATAAACATTGCATTTTTTCCCCCGTAGTGGTGCACATAAGTGATGTGGAGGGATATACACGACACCACATGTCTAAACTAGTGTATATGCATACCTGATAAAGTTTCTCTTCTTTTCATATTTTTCTCTTGTGTTGACCCTGATGTTTTAACCCAACAAAACGACAGTCACCTTGTCCGGAAGGGGCAAAGCCCTAATCCTTGCTACATGACATAACCAGTCTCTTCCGCCACTCTGGGCACCCCTCTAATCGACAACACCGACAAACTGCCCACCTACAATGTAAATTCATTTTGTCTTATACCTCAAATTTCAACAAGAGATGATATTGCTGCTAGCAGGATGGCATGAGGTTCATGATCATATATATCTATATACTTACTTCTATATCTTGGAGATATAACTATGTACATTTTTTTTCATATCTATACAAGTATCTATATGTCTATCTACATTTATATCTATATATGTATAGATATACCATCTATATAAATCTATATCTCTATTTATATCGAGTTGTACTAATGCATAAGACGATTTGTAGTGGATCCGGAGAATACCTAAATCAACAACCCATTTTGCTCCAATGTTTAATACACTACGTTAAAACTAATTGGAAGAGCTTCTTGTCAGTTATTAATTAATCAAAAACAACCAATTAGTTATCAAGTAATCCTATCTTTTGCAAACCTCCTCCCACCGTGGAGCCAGCTATAGAGGCCTAGCTTTGTTCTATTAAGTTGAAGATTTATAACATGCTTATAAATCATTATACTACATATCAGGCATATTTGTTCAGTGGTTTGAGAGTAATCATCTGAAAATCCAGGACAAAAGCTATATATCTCGGTTCAGTGGTTCTTCCTCTGGCAGATAAAAGAAGATTCTCACATATTGGGATCGGTGATTCAAGCGACTTTCTGGAACCTCTGAAGCTAATCTAGCCTATTCATTTTTGGAATTTTTTATTGTTTTCTCACATTTTTGTTAGAGCAACGTCGAAGATGCAAAGGGTGAAGCTACAAATGAGAATATGCACATCTTCCGTGTAACTACTAATTTGGTGTATTTGTGTTTGTTTTCCATGATTCTAGATGAAGTATATGTTATTAATTAATAAGTTATTATCACTTGCTAAATAAATTTAACCGGCAGACTTGGTGTGGTATGTAGTACTTTTTTTTTACATAAAAGCGGTAGGGAAGGCCCCTACTGTACATATCATTTTCAATTATATAAAAGATGAATAATTGCAATGGATGGATGGGTTTATATAAAAGATGTATAAGTACATTTCACATGTAATCCAGTATTTTCTCTATATGGAAACCACACGGATAAGTGGACCACACTTAAAAATTAACCTATACGTTTGGCAGCACGAACAATAGAAAAACATTCACAAGAGATATCATACATAGTCTCCTCTAGGATCAGTAAGAACCACTGACCAATCGGTTAACTCCAATCTTACATCTTCACTATAACCGTAGAGAATTACAATAGCTAAAATACAAGTTACCAACTAGGAGCATCATCAAAAACAACACGCACACTTAACTAACAGGAGCAAAATAACCAGATAGAATCAACTAAACCGAGAAATATTGCTTTTGTCCACTTTGATTTCAGATGATTGCTCTCAAACCACTAAACAAAAAAGTGTGTTATGAAGTATAGCGATTCCAAAACATGTTATAAAACTCCAACTTGATATAACAAACTAGGCCTCTATTACTGACTCCATTGTGGGAGGAGCTTTGCAAACAATAGAATTAATTGGTGACTAACTGGTTTTTTGACTAATTAACAACTGATGGAAAGCTCTTCAAAATAGGCTAGACGTAATTTACAAAAATTAATTGGATCAAAGTAGGTTGTTTATTACATAGTCTCCTGATCTTCTAAAAATCATGATGTATACATTAGTACAAGTGCAGATATAGGTATAAATGTAAATATAGATTTAGATAAATAGTATAGCATTATAAATATATATGGAATGTAGATAGACATAAATATACATGTATAGATATAGAAAGATATGTACTTCATTATATCTCCAAGATATAAAGTCCATTAACCACATGTCATCATGCTAGCAGCAGCATCTCTTGCTGGAATTTGAGGTATGGAACAAAATAAATTATACGGTAGATAGGGAGTTTGTCGGTGTCGTGGGTTTAGAGAGGTGGACGGATTGGAAAAGGATATTGGTGGTGTCATGTAGCAAGGATTAGGGCTCGGACCTTTCGGACAATGTGGTGGTCGTTATGTCGGGTTAAGACATCAGGGTCAACGCTAGAGAAAAACTTAATATATGAGAACCGGAAGACTCTCGCCAAACTAGTAACAGGAAGGACCAAACATGAACAAGTTGAAGACAACCGGACACCAAAGGAATGCCACGATGCCGCATGGAGAGACGGCACGACCCGCCAGGAGCAAAGCGGGCCAACCAGGAATTGTGCCGCACCACCACCACGTGGCAGGCCGAACAGGGGCAGCTCCCAGTGATCCCACACGCATGGGGTCCCCTACATGACCGTGGGTCCTATATTCACATCTCAGACCCACTGTAACACTCTCATTGGGGTACACGAGGCCCCTAAGCCGTTGGATAAGACAAAAGGACGATCCCGCATACTAGGAGGAAGATATAGCTTTCGCGGCGCAAATATAGCATAGTGGCAGTGGCGTAATTATGATCAATGGAAAATATGTAATAAGCTAGGGGCCTAGAGTGTAGCTTTGTGCTCTTAAGGAGTGGTAATGGTCAACCCCGAAAGTATAAGGGGCTGGGTAGATAAGTCCACTAGACATTTCCTAAACTACCCTATAGATATTTTCCCTCCCCCTCACAAGGAGAGAGAACTTGCCAAAATACCCTTATAATATCATCCCACTAGTTGTATAAAGAGCACCACCCCTCATGAGGAGGGAACTTGGTGGCTTCATCCCACACCCCACTCCTCATCCCCCCCCCCCCCCCCCCCTTGGAGGGAGAGTGAGAAGAGATGAGAGGAGGGAGAGGGTAAGAATCGGCGTAAGTCCTCGTTGGCCACCTCCCAACCGCCAGCCACCGCTACGTTGTGTCGCCCCGCCGTCCGAGAACCACCACTCCGCTCCTTAAAGCCAACTTCATAAGGTCGTGTCGATATGTTGACTGGATTTCGAACATTGTACCATAAAAAGAACAGAGCTAGGAAGTTTAGGGTGTGCATAGACTTCAAAACTTAATGAGCAACACCCAAATAAGTATACCCTATGGTTAAAGCTGATATGCTAATTAATGATGCGTCATACGCAATGTCATTAGCTACCTAGACGGTAACGAGGGTAAAATCAAATATTCATGACCCAAGAAGACTCGGCCAAGATCGCCTACGGGTGTGCCTCACGTTTGTTGGCATGTTCGAGTGGACGGTAATTACCTTAGAAAATGCTAGTGCCACATATCAGAGGGTGACAACCTGATTTTCCATGATATTTTAAGAGTTCTACTAGAAGTTTACATCGACGACGTTGTCGTTAAGTCGGACGCCATCATCTCATCTACCTGACTTATGTTTAGTGTTTGAAAGAATGAGGAAGTGCAAAAGTCCCATGGCAAGGTAAATTATCTCATGATATTTATTGTTATCCTGTCACGGAAAAGTTGATGTGTTTACTCCGATTCTTTGGTGCAAGAGCGACGATGACTTCACTTTAGGGGGGGGGGGGGGCAAGGCTACAAGATAAAAAAAATCAAGAAAATCAAAGCACGTTTATCATCTCCCCCGGTTCTAGGGTAACCTAAAGATGGGGAGCCGTTCTGGCTTTACATTGCAGCCGAGGAGAAAGTCATTGGCGCCGTCTTAACCAAGAGACCGAAAAAAGGATTATGCTATCACATACTTAACCCGTTGATAGATGCTAAGTCAAGGTACACATCCATTGAGAAACGGTGCTCATCTCTTTACTACGCTTGCATCAAATTGTGTCACTACTTATTATCCAGCGAGTGCATCTTAGCTTGCCAAACCGATCTCATCAAGTACATGTTACAAAGGCCGTTTCTCAATGGCCAAATCGGCAAGTGCGTTTATTGGTTGATCGAATATGATTTTGTTTATTTGCCTCACAAATCTATGAAAGTACAAAGCATTGAGGACTTCCTCGTTGAACGTCGGGTTGACAAGGTGAACAACCTAGACGTGGAATCTTTTTTCTATCGTGCCGTGGAGACTATACTTTGATGACTCAATTTGTAACAACAGCCATGAACTCAGCGTTGTTTCTATCTCTCCCGCTGTCTTGTCTATGAACCTTCCCGCCGACTCAAGAATTATTGCACAAAAATAGGTCGAATGCAAAGATTTGTTACTTGGCTGGAGATTTTAGCCAGCATGGAGGTGACTCATGTCGAGCTTTGCGGTGATTCGTTGACGATCCTCTAGAAGGTATCGAAAGTATTTCAATGTTTAGATGGACCACTTAACGTTTATCTCGATAGATGTCTAGATATTAATTATACTTTGGATTAGTTCTCCGTTAATCAAATATCTAGTCAAGATAATTGGCTCGTCAACGTTCTAACACAACAAGCATCTGGCTATCATGTCAGTCAAGGCATTTTCTTCAGGTTAGAATGGTCGATAGAGGAGTGTGCCTACTTATGAACATCTGACTTGCTGGAGTCGGCTATTGATGACGGGTATGACTCTAGTCGAGCAACCGACTGAAGGAAACGACTTATTTCTTATTTGCAGGAACCGACTAGGTATGTGAATGCGTGAGAAATGTGTATTGTTGGCATATTCTCCTATGGCCCTATATGTGTTGCACGATGAGAGTTACATTCCGCTATTAACATATGTGATAACCGGGGTCAGTTACGATGGATCATGGTGTAGCGATGAATTACACGATCTATCTCCCAGCTATGGTCACGATCTGAAAATTTGGCGCACTATGACTTGGTCTGGTTTGGGGCGCTACGCTTGGTTGGTCTTCCTAGAGGATGGGCTTCTCTTGGTGGCCTTGCTCATCCCGTTTAGACTGACAAGGCCCATTGGGTTGTTGCAAGGGATCCGTCGTCTTCATTGGGTAATGGGTGAACCATGTACTCGTCAACCGTGTTGGACACCATGCCCGCCACTATATGCTTAATCGGACTTTCATTGGCTGGACTTGGAGGCCGAGAGCGAGAAGGAGAAGGTCGAGCCATCGCCGCTACCGAGAGGAGGAATCCAACACCATCTACATCGACTACAACTAGGTTTTCCCACGATTTTCAATTTATCAACTATATTTTAATGCATGAAGTACGTATATATGTGTGAACTACATTATTTATATTTAAATGTATGTTTGGGGTGCTCTTTAGCGCACCCGCCCTATTTTTTCAGACAAGTGTCCGAACAGCTCTCAAATGAAGAATGTTTTGGGGAGTGCCCCTTACCCAACACGGATAACGACGTAATCTACGTGTTCTTTGCCACTCGCCTTATACTACTTCTCCGTTTGTGGCATGTTAAGAAATTGTGTCAAGCGTTATTTTTCTCGTTTATGGATTGTGTATATCTTTGTTATGCAGAGATCGGACATAGGAGTAACTCTTATGCTCTTATAGCATTAATTGGTGTGACATTTGAGTTAAAAAAAACTTCATTAGCCATTTCTTTTGAAAGAACACGAGTTGGTGAGTAAATCTGAAGCCCGGACAGACTGAAATCTAACACTAACCGAGGAGTATCAAGGTAAAACTGGCTAGTCTATTCTTGGCCGAGTACACTACGGATGGATGAAACAACACGTCAGCCATGTTCAACCGGCTGGGAAAACGCAATGATCATTTGTCTTTCCAGGCACGGCCCAAGAGAAACAGAGCAGCGGAAGAAGAAGAACAAAAAAAAAGTAGCAGTGCCCCCACCCCTGCGGCGCACCAAAAATTAAATTAAATCTGGCTAAAAAATCCCCACAACCACCTCCTCCCTGTCATACACCTCAAGAACTTATATAAGAGCACCACAAGTCCACAACACACACAGAGAGAGGATCAAGTAGAGGGCGAGGTGGGCACCTTCCTACAGCGAAAAATTCTTTGCACAAAGGTTGCAGGGAGAGATTTTTAGAGCTTAAAGCCACTCTTTAATTGAGCCCCTGGTTTCTCTTTCTCTCCCTCTCTGTAACCCATCATCTCTCTCGCACACACACGCCAACAAAGCGATAGAGCGAGCGATCGACAAGGGAAATAAATTTCAAGAAAGATCGGCGGTGGCTCATGGCCGCCATGATGGCCTCCATAACCAGCGAGCTCCTCTTCTTCCTCCCTTTCATCCTCCTGGCGCTGCTCACCTTCTACACCAGCAGAGTGGCGAAATGCCATGGCGCCCACCGGCCGAAGAAGAAGCGGCCGAACCTGCCGCCCGGCTCCGTGGGCTGGCCCTTCATCGGCGAGACCTTCGGGTACCTCCGCGCCCACCCCGCCACCACCGTCGGCCACTTCATGAACCAGCACATCGCACGGTCTGTCTGCCTGTGGTACCCTGTATAGTCTGTAGTCTGTGCGATCAACACGCGCTTAGCGTACGTGTGGTGTGGATGATCGATCGAGATGGAACTGACGTCGAGCGGCGGTGGCCATGATCGATGATGGATGCAGGTACGGCAAGATATACCGGTCGAGCCTGTTCGGCGACCGGACGGTGGTGTCGGCGGACGCGGGGCTGAACCGGTACATCCTGCAGAACGAGGGTCGCCTGTTCGAGTGCAGCTACCCTCGCAGCATCGGCGGCATCCTGGGCAAGTGGTCGATGCTGGTGCTGGTGGGCGACCCCCACCGCGAGATGCGCGCCATCTCGCTCAACTTCCTCAGCTCCGTCCGCCTCCGCGCCGTGCTCCTCCCGGAGGTGGAGCGTCACACCCTGCTCGTCCTCCGCGACTGGCTCATCCCGTCCTCCTCCTCCGCCGTCTTCTCCGCGCAGCACGAAGCCAAGAAGGTACGTCCTAGCTACTACACGCCGCCCGCACGCGCGGTGTATGTGGTCCTTACATGCAAATCAATGGACAACGTCGTACACGCCACGGCGCAAGCTAGGTAGCAAGCTAATTAACCATGGATGGGTGCGTGCGTGCGTGCAGTTCACGTTTAACCTGATGGCGAAGAACATAATGAGCATGGACCCCGGGGAGGAGGAGACGGAGCGGCTGCGGCTGGAGTACATCACCTTCATGAAGGGGGTCGTCTCCGCGCCCCTCAACTTCCCAGGCACCGCATACTGGAAGGCCCTCAAGGTGAGTACACCACACTAGCTACTACCTTGATCGTACCAGTCCTCGATCCTAGCCTGTCACTCTCTCTGCGCGCACGCTTGGGTGTCCTGTCCTGTGTGGAAAATAATTTGGAATCTATCTTGTCCCGTAGCTTTTGTTCTTTAGTTACTTGTCACTCTCACTCACGGGAAGTAAGCACTTGTTTTGAATTTGTGAGGACGGGGCTGTGGCCCAGTGGCTAGCTGCGCGGTGGCGTGGCTGGCGACCCGAGTTCGATTCCCCGTCGGGGCGAATATCGGGGATTCTCGCGAGGAGGTTTCTTCTATGAAAAAAATACCACCGGGGCTAGTCCTGGTAGGTCTTATTTTTTTTGTTTTGAATTTGTCACTCTTCACTAGTAGTATCTCCATGTACACGTGTGAGAGGATGCTCGATCATATCGCAAGACGTACTCCCTCCCATGTATGGGCACCAAAAGCAGCCTAGCTAGCTAGCGTTTCATAGGATGGTGTTACAGCAACCGATCGATGAAGGCACTACATGGCAGCATGTAGTAGGGGTGTGGGTCGTTTCGAATAGTGGATGGTCCAAGGATTGGTGCACACGTACGGCCGCATCAGGTCCAATCAGACACCACTGAAAATTTTCTCTCTCTGCTACAGCCACTTTGATTGCAATGGTTCTATATACTCCCTCCGTTTCACAATGTAAAATGTTTTAGTGTTACACATGCATGTATAGATTCGTACTAAAAAGAATGAACACATGCAATTAAATATGTCTAGATACATGTGTGCATGTGCATGTGGAAAAACACTAAAACATCTTATATTGTGGAACGGAGGGAGTACATATACTCTAGTGGCTGTAGAAATATACATTTACACTAGTGTTTGAACCAAATTAGTTTATTACATTGATAATGGACATCAAGGATAAGGATATGGCATCCCTATATATATGGGCACCTATACAAGAAAATCATTGGAGAATAGTGGAATTAATACTATGTTTCCTTTTAGAAATTTGGTTGAAAGGTATGTGTCTAGGTCTAGCCAGTTGGTGCATGGTTGGGATTGTTGTGTTTAGTTAGCTAGGAGGCTAATATGTCGATCTACCTATGCATGCAAGGCAAGAAAATCATTTTGTACATATAGTTGATGCTAGTACTTACATGCTAGAAGACCGATTCATCACATGGACATGGCTGGTGTTACTTGTGAGTAGATCCATCCATGAACCTTTTATTTTCTGCTTCTTGTTTTCTTTTTGCATCCTACTTTCCCTTGGAGGTACTGATCATCACTCATGGGCGCATAAAATGTTGCCCGCTTTTTACTGCTTGTGAGGTCACACTCAAATGATCTTTATTGATTGCTCCCAGATGCAGCATGCTGTGCATGCTTGCTTTCACGATCCCACACTCCTTCTCTCCCCTACACACGGCCTGTGCTCAACAGCATACAATTGCAACTTGAAGTTTTGACCCTCTTAGAAAAAGTTAAATGACCAACCTTCATAATTTGGCATGATTATGTGTTGGGAGAATCGATCATTTATCATGATTCAACCGCTGACCAACTCTTGCCACACTGGAACAACCATTAACTTCGGCAGGCACGCAATTAGGAACGCTCTTAATTTGTTTTAATTATTGACGTTAGCTCCCTTTTTTAGCTGAGGTCGATCCTATATAGGGTACACCTAATAGATGCATGTATATTTGCCAAGAAAAGAGTGTTGTGAATTGTGATCAAGGTTGGCATAGTATATGCTTGATTTATGAAATTTTGATGTGGTTTCTTTTTTCTCTTGCACTAAGTGTTAACACCAGCTTTCCCTCAAATAAAAAGTGGTACCACCAGCTTAGAAAGTATGTTTTATTGAGACTCAACAAAGAACAAACGTTTCAAAACAGAAGAGGGAATATAAAAAACTAAAGAGCAAGAATTTTATGTTTGATTGATCACCTGTTAGTTTCATGGAGCAAAAAAAAGGAGAGGGGGAATTGTGTTAGCTATAGAAGTATCCTCTTTTATTTGACGGCAGCTATATTGAAAAGATATAAATTTCTCCAAAACAGAAAGCTATGACATGACATGATCTTAGACTAGTAGGCGGTTAGGCAACATCTTAGCGATAGTGACGTGTCCAATGTTCTCCAACAAAGTTACTAAATACTATGAATTTGAGCTGTAAAATATTATGTTCGATCCTAAAATTACATCATACAATTGTTTATATTTTTTACAGTCGCGTGCCACCATACTTGGAGCAATAGAGAGGAAAATGGAGGAAAGGCTTGAGAAAATGAACAAGGAAGAGTCGAACATAGAAGAAGATGATCTTCTCGGATGGGCCATGAAGCAATCAAATCTGTCAAATGAACAAATCCTAGACCTCTTGCTGAGCTTGCTCTTTGCTGGACATGAGACGTCATCAATGGCGCTCGCCCTCGCCATTTTCTTCCTGGAAGGCTGCCCTAAAGCCGTCCAAACATTACGGGTATAGATTCAATTTACCACCAGCTCTTGACCGTACGATAATCTCCTATTCAATTTTTCCTAAAAAAACACCAAATCAATTTGATATGCTTAATTAATTAACTTCGACACAGCCGATTTTTACAGCAACTCCACACATAATGAAAATCTTCCCACTCCAAAAAAAAAAACTACACGCGTAGATGGTGAAATGCATCAGAATCATCATGGAATTATTCATACTGATCCATGACCATGCAGGAGGAGCATCTAGAGATTGCTAGGAGACAAAAGCTAAGAGGGGAGTGCAAATTGAGCTGGGAAGACTACAAAGAGATGGTTTTCACACAATGCGTAAGGCCATTTGATTTGTCCATTTCCTACTCCATCCATAGTAATATCAGTAGTGCAAGATATATGTGCGATCTGGCTTTTGTTAGTTACTTCCAGCTGCTAGTTGCACAAGGCTCGTCTAGTTGCGTAGAGGAGTAGGAACTTCCCAAAAACGCCATGCACGAGTGGAAGCCAAACGAAGGGCTGTCTGCAACTTGGCCAGCCACATTTTTGGAGTGTATAGTGGCTGCTTGCTCTCCAGGCCGATGGCTTTTACTTTGGAAGTTTCTAGGTAGAGTGTGTGGCCCATCGATACGATCCAAAACGGTGTGCGAAGTATGTGTTATTGGGTTTAGCCAGCATCAAGAAGGTATCTTTGTCGTATGCCTTGATCTTCAGGCGGCACATAGCAGAACAGGTCAAAGATATATCAGTATATATAATATATCATCTACCCCAGAATATGAACATGGTTAAGAGTAAATGAGGTCAGGGTCAGTAGAATGGCTTTCTATAGGGTTTTCTACAGAAGGCCGAAAATACCCTTTTAAAAATTATAGGGGCATCCCAATTATCAAAAGTTGTGTGGTAGTACATTGGACTTTAGTACAGCAAGTACTATGGCAATAGTAGTAGCTAGTAGGTGCTGAGTGTACTGTATGGAACTGTAGATTGCACACCAAAAACAGCATCATTTCCTCATACATTCCAACTGCCGAACTCTCTCATTTGCCAGTACGTAGAGAAAAAGGGGCATGCAAATAGTTGACGTCCTTTTCTGTTTCTTTTTGTTGCAGGTTATAAACGAGACCTTGCGGCTAGGCAACGTGGTCAGGTTCCTGCACCGGAAAGTCATCCGAGATGTGCACTACAATGGTTGGTAGCTTACCTCTCCCTGCTCTAGCTACATCTGACTGTGAATATCTAAGTACTACGTAGCTAACTTCTTTTGCGTATGATTTGGCAGGGTATGACATTCCAAGCGGATGGAAAATCCTGCCGGTGTTAGCGGCGGTGCATCTCGACTCGTCGCTGTATGAAGACCCCAGCCACTTCAACCCGTGGAGATGGAAGGTTAGTGCAAAAGCAGTGCAGTTTACATAATCCACACAAATCAACCGCGGCTAGGAATACTGTCGCAAAAAAATCACGCGAAATCCCAACATGCGGATGGATTTCCATTACCATTCAGATAACAAAAACATTTTCGACGGCATCGTGCAAACACAAACTTTTCCACTTGAACTCTACTGTCGCATGCACATCATCTTTTAGATATCTAGTGTACTACTGAAAACCGATCCATGGAAAAAAATATCTGGCCAAACATGCAGTCGATGTTCTTGTCCAATCAATCTATATAGGCCTTATTGATCTAAAACAAAATCAATCATAAGCCTTGGTGGCGTAAGCATCGTCGAAACGCGAGAAGAGAAAGAATAGGTGCACAAGCTAATAAGTGTGTTCCTTCCTACATCTGCTAGCTGAAGCAATTGTAGAAATACAGCTCGACTTTTCCGCTTGGCTCCATGAAAACAACACGCTGAACGTACTGACATGAAAGGGAATGTTCAGCTGGTACACACACGTGTGCTTTTGATCTGGTCCGAATGAAAAGAGACGTGTGAATTTGCTCCCGCTCAATCTGCATGTCTCGGTCAAGGGAGCCCCCATACTTCTTCTCCCCCTCACCGAGGCTAGCCCTCTTGGACTCACGCTAGCCATAGCCTGGGTTCCTGTGAATTGTGCGAAACCAAGTGCATGGTCCAGACTCGCACGTTGGAATCCAATCAATCAGTGGAGCGATTGGAGCGAATCTGCCGCAGAAACACGTCCATCTCCAAGCATCCCATTCTTATCCGTCACCTACAGACAGACAGACGCCATTAACGACGACCGATTAATGACCGTAGGGAATATGTGATCGTGGCAATGGTACCACCACAGTTCACCTGAATATTATGCATTGAGTTTCATCACAAGTGCTGACAGCATTATTGTTTCGCTGTCTTCGTTGCAGGGCAATGCGGCGCAGAACAGCAACTTCATGCCGTACGGCGGCGGCACGCGGCTCTGCGCCGGCTCGGACTCGCCAAGCTCGAGATGGCCATCTTCTTGCACCACCTCGTGCTCAACTTCCGGTGGGAGCTCGCCGAGCCCGACCAGGCGTTCGTCTACCCATTCGTCGACTTCCCCAAGGGCCTCCCGATCAGGGTCCATAGGATTGATGCACAGGGAGAAGAGTGAAGGAAGTGTTGTTTTGACCGTGGACATATGTGATCAGGGATTCAGTCTAGCGTCTAGGAAGGAGTACAGAGGGAATGTACACATGCTCGTCCTTTCCTTTTTTTCTTTTTTTTTTTGGGTTCATTTATGTAGAATTGTAGCTGTAGATGGGGATAAAAGAGAATAAGGTATAAGACGAAATGTTGCAAGGCCCGGTAGTACTAGAATAGTAACAAGGCCAGCCCAAGGCCCAACTACCAACATGGCCGTAATCAAGATTTGGGAGCCAAGGCCCAAAATGTTGCAACTCGTTCTTAAATGAAAATTCAACCGTTGTCTCAAAAAAATGAAAACTCAACTATGCTAACAAAAACCAAAGTTTTTTTCAAAGGACATGCCATAAAATAATAATAAAATTCTTATAAAGCAGACCCAACTAAGATTTATTTATGATAATCTATCACACTCGTCCATTCTCTCGTTTCCGCCCATATCTTTGTGTAGATTGCTTTTATTTTGAGTTCACGATATGCAAGTCTTCATGCCGATGATAATTGGGTAAGATCTTAATCCTACGATATACGGATATGCACCAGTTTCACCTAACGACGTCCGTGAGATCACGGTCAGAGGAAGTTGATGAATTTGCCCAGATTCTTCGGTTCAATAATGACAACACCTTCACTTGGGGGGTACAAAACAAGAGGCGTTCGAGAAGATTCAATCCTGCTTATCACCTCCTCCGCTCTTAAAGGCACCCAAACACGGAGACAATACTTTTATGGATCAGTTTGTAGCAATGGCCAAGGACTCGGTGTTTTTATATTTCATCCCACGGTACAGTTTATGAAGCTTCTTGCAAAACTGGAAAATTACTGCACAAATAATCAAGCTGAATACATTGTTATTCGTGATAGAACTCTTAGTCAGCATGGAGATAATTCATATCGGGGCTTACAATGATTCATTGCTTATCGTCCAACAGGTTTCAAAATTATTTCAATGCAAAGATGGACCACTTAACTGTTTACCTTGTTAAATGTCTGGATATTACATCTGCCCTCGATTATTTTTCCAGCACTCGTATACCAAGGCTTGACAATTGGATCTCTAATTAGTTAGCACAACATATATCTAGCGATCACATCAGCCGGGGGTGTTCTTCATATTAGAAGAATAACTGATGTTGGTGTGTCGATTTACGCAAAAACCGGCTTGCTAAACTGAGTTACTAACAAAGGATCTGATTCCAGTAGGGACGCCGACTTGACTTATTCCATTTCTACATCTTAGTGAGCCTGTTCATGGATGACATGATCGAGCTATGATCATAGAAAATATTTGTCTAAAGTGAACCAACCTATTCTTTCTAGGAAGGAGACTTATGTGTTGACCTAAACAAATAGTTTTCAGAATCAAATACCAAGCACCAGATAAATATAAAAATGACGACCACCTAAAGTACCTAATATCACATCTATACTAAATATAACGGAGCACCTAAAAATTACAAACAAAATACCGAATCAACGGTAACAAATGTCATGTCCACTAATTACAAATACATGTACACTAACCTAAAATAGAAAAGATTATGGTTTATCCTTTGATGCGTGGGACTTGACTTATTCCATTTCTACATCTTAGTGAGCTTGTTCATGGATGACATGATCGGGCTATGATCATAGAAAATATTCATCTAAAGTGAACCAACCTATTCTTTCTAAGCAGGACACTTATGTGTTGACCTAAACAAATATTTTTCAGAATCAACTGCCAAGAACCAGATGAATATAAAAATGACGACCACCTTAAGTACCTAATATCGCATCTATACTAAATATAACGGAGCACCTAAAAATTACAAACAAAATACCGAATCAACGGAAACAAATGTCATGTCCACTAATTACAAATACATGTACACTAACCAAAAATAGAAAAGATTATGGTTTATCCTTTGATGCGTGGGAGACTTGTTCGTCCCTCTGTCGTGTTTCAAACTAGTACCACCACCACCGTTCCTTCTACTGCCCCAACACAACCACACACCACCACCATTGTTGCCCACCACTTCTTCACTAAATCACTCCTCCACAGGCTATCCCATCAATAGATCGGGATCCCCTTGCCTTCTTCTTTCTCTTGCTAAAATTTTGATGGCCAGGGTTCTAGACAGAAATCGGGCTGGTCTTGGCGTTTACAAAGAAGAAAAAATAGCCGAGAGGAAGGAAGGAGTCAAGCGCTGGAACTTATCGAGAAATTTTCGGTGCCTAGTCCACCGATATGTGCTTTCGGCACCCGCTGCGTCGACAAGACCCTGTCGTTTGGTGTCCTTTTCGTCAAGGGTCTTGCCAGTTTGAATTTTTGGCAAAAAGGCTGCAACCGCGGCCTAGTTCTGATAATTCTAGAATACGAGTATTATTTATGGAATTTCTAAACAAAAAATCCCTCTAACTCGAGTCTTTTTTTCTTCTTATTTTGCAGTTTCAGTTGTTTTGTGATTCTGTTTTACCGGACGTGATCGAGTTGGGGAATGTTTAGTTGGCCAAGGAGACCCAACCGGGCCTAGTGGATGCAAAAATCGTGTGTTTGATTGGTGGCCCGGTCCACCTTCTGGATAGCAAATATTTAAAAGGCAAAAGCAGCCAAAAACCTGACTCGAATTCAGGGCCAAACTATAATGAACATGAGGGAACCGTGCGTCATAGGTGTCATAGAGGTTGGTTTACCTTCACGTCACCTCCCTTAAACTACTTCACCTAATCCCCTCTAATTACACAACCGTGTTTCAATTCGAGATAAAATAGGCACAAAATAGATGCGTGTCGACGAGTAGGTTTACTTCCTGTGATCGGTTTCGAGTTTTCTCGACCGTAACTTTTTGATTTTGTACCGAAGTTTGCACTATTTTCAGATGATTTTTATCAAATTCGTCACACTCGGTCAACCGCTTAAAATTTCCTTTCACGAGTAGATCGATTTCGCTGTTTTCCACAACTTTCATGTTGTAACTTTTTTGTTTCGGCGGACATGTACCTATAGATGTTGTACTGTATATATGTACGCGTTTACCCTATGCTGTTAAACCACTTTAGGATGACTTCAACGGGGCGACGCATCGAGTCCGCGCGCTTCCGTTCCTGTCCGCGGGGGCCAAAAACACGGCCCAACGGGGCGACGCAAACGGACCGTGGTCCGTTTTTTGTCCGTCGCGACCCATTCTTGGCCCGAATTTGGGCCACCGATGCGTCGGGCGCGGACGCGAGCGGAGCGCTAGCGTGTCCTGCCCTAGTCCGCCCCTGGCCCGCACGTCATACTATTCCCCACCCCAATCTCCTCCGCCTCTCTCGCCCCTCCCACCGCCACCCCTCCGTCGCTCCCTCGATTTGGCACTTCAGGCCATTCAGGGGACGCCGTCTGCTGCTCTTCTTCCCCGACGGTCACCGGAGCTGCTTCCTCCCCGCCACGGCCGGTGAACCTTGCGGCCACATCTCTCGGAGCGCCCGCGACACCAACGCCGCCCCGGCACCAACGCAGGTATGAACTCGGCCATGGATAGCTCCGATGAATGGTACTACAAGAACTACATCCTGTGCGCGCCATCATCGGATGATTCCTCGGACGATGAGAGTGACGGCCTGGTTGCCATCCTCATCGTCAATGAGTACATTGAGAGGATGCGGCCGGTGTTCCGAGGCTCGTTGTCGGGCCGGTGTTCCGAGGCTCGTTGACGGGCCGTTGCATAGATTGTATGCACTGGGAGTGGAGGAATTGCCCATTTGCTTGGCAGGGGCAGTACAAGGGCCATGTTGGGGCATGCATGGTCGTGCTTGAGGCCGTGGCATCACAAGATTTGTGGATTTGGCACTCGTTTTTTTGCATGGCCGGCTCGCACAATGACATCAACGTGCTGCAGCGATCTCCGGTGTTCAACAGGCTCGCCAATGGCCTCGCACCCCAGGTGACCTATGAGATCAATGGTCACGAGTATAACAAGCCTTATTATCTTGCTGATGGGATTTATCCTACATGGACTAATTTTGTGAAGACCATCTCCAATCCTAATGATGAGAAGAAGAAGAGGTTCACCAAGGAACAAGAGAGTGCTAGAAAGGATGTGGAGCGTGCATTCGGTGCCCTCCAGTCACGGTGGGCTATTGTTCGCCACCCCGCTAGGACATGGGACAAGGACCAACTCTGGAAGGTGATGACAGCTTGTGTGATCATGCACAACATGATCGTGGAGGACGAACGCGACGAGGGTATGCATGATCAGGCTTGGCAGTTTCAGGGTCAGTTGGTTGAGCCCCAGGGACCGTCCACATTTGATCAGTTTCTCGACTTCCACCGTGACATTCGTGAGCAGGTGTCTCATAACCAGCTCCAAAATGATTTGGTGGAGCATGTCTGGCAGCACTACGGTAACCAGTAGTTCCATGTGATGAACTATTGGTCTTATTTTTATTTGGTTTGTACAATTATGCATGAAACAATTTGTTATTTGTGAAACAATTTGTATTATTTACTGAATTATTTAGATTGTAATAACTATGTGATGAACCATTTGGATTGTATTATTTGGATTGTATAATTTATTTTGTTTTCTATATACTTGTTTTGTATGGATTGATCAAAATGATCAAAAACCCTGGCCGGGCGGACTCGATGCGTCGGCCCACCCCTTATATATGAATGAAAATGGTCCATACATGGCCTGTTTAACTAAAAAAAACATGCGGGCGGACTCGATGCGTCGTCCCGTTGGGGGCACTGGCCAGAAAGGGGCGGACATGGGCCGGACGCGCGTCCGTTCCCCGACCCAAACGGACAAAACACGGACCAAACGAGCGTCCGTTTGGGTCGCCCCGTTGAAGTCATTCTAGTGTGTTTGTATGTTCTCTACTGGTGTAAACTTCATCGGTGCTGCCGTTGCACCGCTGCCGCACAGCGCCCTTGTCTCGCTCGCCGTCTTGTTCCAAGTGTGTAGTTGTGAGTTAATTTCGTCAGACCAGATTCTAGATCAAATAACTGGCCTGAAAAAGCAATCTATTTTGTTTGATTTCCTTTGTTTTATAACGAACAAAGTATAGGAAAACTAAAATGCATCACATCAGCAGAACGTATATCAAGTTTCGTGTACCTTACAACTAATCCGGTGGTGAATTTGAGGGACGGTAATGCTGATGTACGGCATGAAGACAACAACGATCATTTGCGGTTGCGGCCGACGGCAAGCGATCAACCAGCGCGGCCGACCGCAAGCGAGCAACGACTGGGTACAGGCGTACAGCATACACGGGAACAGTCGTTTTTTTTTTGAGTGAATTCGTTTTTTTTTAGGGCATGGGAACAGGCGTGTTAAACATGGACATCAGGCAGATGGGCTTTTGCTATGATGGGCTTCAGTACGTACATGTACATTGTATTACTACATGGATTGCAAGCTATATCTATACTACTATTAAAAGAGCAAACTTGTCTTGTTGGGATAATTTAAATCTGAGCCCTTCAATATCGATCAAACGGTTCAGATCGTCCCAATGTTTGACAACTCAACATTGTTCGTTTTGGACCGTTTTGCCCTCCCACCAACTCACATAATACGACCAAATTGCCACCACCTTTTCGTTAACACATTCACGAATCGTTATTTCTGTCTTTCACCTAACTTACGACGCGCCATGCCCGATCAGATTGTTCGAATAAAATTGTCTCAGCGAGCAACATCGAGAAGATCCTGGGCTGCTCTGCGTCGGAGATCCACCTACCACCGGCGCCAAGCCTACGACAGGCTCTCTCAACTGGAGCTCCACACGATAAACTCGCCATGGACTTGAGCCGCGCGGCCAGAGACGTCCATCTTGATGGTCACGTGCTCTGTGCCGGATCCCCGCCGGAGAAACACTCCCACCGGCGCCAAGCCTATGGCGGGCCCTCGCAACTGGATCTCCACACGATATGATTTTGTTCGGAGTTCGATCGGTTGACCAGGGCAGCGAATGGGATCGAGGCCACGGGAGTAAGGAGCGACCTCACGAGCGCGTAGCCGCAGTCGCTCGCCGTTGGCTGGAATCGCCTAGCCGCCTTGTGCAGTCGAACTCTCCCCTGCGTGGAGATGTACCGGCCACTGCCAACAAAGTGATTTCCTTACCAATCTGTGCATCCTCTACTCCAGTCCTCCTGATGTCTGTTTCTGCCTGTGGCGAGTTCTGATATTTTCTGGGCGCTTATTTGCTGCGTCCGTGCTTGCTTGCTTCTGGTACTGGGCGCTGGCTAGAGATGTTGATTTCAGCTGCGAATCTGTTGTTGATCTCCGTCCCACAGAGGCCCCGTGTCATGTGCGGTGTGCCATGCCATCATCAGTGCGCCTTCTCCAAGTAATGGTGATTCCCAAGCTTGGGTATTTTGGTTTTGCAAGAAATTGAGTTCATAATTATCATGTATGGCATAACAGTTTTTGATCTTTTTGGGCTGATGTTTTTTCTGATTTAAATGGGAATTATGGGAATTATCTCACATTTATTAATTCATTTCAGTCTTACCTCTGAAGCCAAGCTGAATTGAAATTCTATTCTGAATAGTAGTCAACAAGGATTTCCGGGTTGCATATCTACACCACCTCTTTACGTGCAACCTAACTCTTTCTATTTTGATAACAGTGCAATTTATTTGCTATCTACGAGCCTAATGTGTGTACTGATCTAACTACTAATTACTTCGGAGATTTGCATAACTTAAGTTATGTGAATTTACCAACACATAGCATAATTTGTACAGATGTCAGATGGATAAAATTGTGATTGTTTGCATTCGGAAAGTGCTCGAGGCTGGTGCCCATAACTGCAGCATATGATTCATTGTTTACCATAATAACCAAGGTAGTGTCCAGGTAAAAGGATAACATATTAGTACGTGTTGTATAACAATCCTCATTTTATCTTAATTGTTATTCAGCTCATGCACAATTTGCTCTACTTGATGTCAGACATTAGCTTCATGCAAACTTGATGCGTATTTACATATGTTTCCTGCAAATGATGAGTTATGGTACCACATTGTTGAGCTATATGTGGTGCTATTTACTTGCACCAAACGAAATGATTCACGCTCCTACGTGTAAAATTTCCCTTTTAATTATGCACACGTGGGTTGCACGTACATGCCAACTAGTCTATACCTAATAATAAAAGCATTAAGACTTCTTGTCGTACGTCGTTGAAAATACCTCTAAAGTTCGCACAAATTACCCACCACTGCCACCCATAAGTCATAAGTCATGTACCGGTTCGATTTTTTTTCTTTTCCCCACCTCCATCGCTAACAAAACCAGCACGTCTGTCCGTCCGATTTACTCGCGAGGCACGCTGTAGCACAGGCGCAGGAGCGTCGCTCTTCGTCCGGCGAGAAACCTCTGGACGAGGCAAGCTGGAAGAAGAGATGTCCCAGAGCCTTCACGGCCGCACGCGCAAGAGCTCAGGCAGGCGGCGGCATGCCACGTGCCAGCCGACCGGCAGTGAAGAATTCCAGGTAGCCGGGGAGATTCGCGTCTTTGCTGCAGAAGGAAGGGAGACGGGTGCCGCCTGCCGGCGACCTCCACAGCGAGGCCGAGTTGCGGCGCGTGAAGCCTGGGAAGTGGGCGTGGCCCCTGTGACGCGCGGGCGCGTCTGGGATTCTACCGGCGACGAATCCCTGGTGTGTATCGAGGGGAGGTATGTACTGCAGATGATTCAGGTTGGAGACGACGTGGAGGTGGGTCAATTTTTTTTTTCCGTCGGGCTACTGTGTCTGGTCGGGTTGGGCTTTAGCTCTCGAGCGTCACCGTGTCAGGTATATTCTGATTGTAGCTATTTGTGTGGCTTTGACTTTTTTTGTTTTTTGTGGAAAGTGGCTTTGATATGTTACTCGGTGGCTACACATAGTAGCAGACCTGGATCATTTGTTAAGTGGAAAGGCTCCATAGATTTCCCTAGAATTTTATTTTGTCCAATTTTGTTCATATGTTTGATTGCAGTGTCCAGCTAATACAAATTTCCATGTTCGTCGAGCAAATTTTCCATGTCCACATTTACATCCCGTCATATTTCTACTAAAGTTCGCACAAATTACCCACCACTGCAACCCATAAGTCATAAGTCATGTACCGGTTCGATTTTTTTTCTTTTCCCCACCTCCATCGCTAACAAAACCAGCACGTCCGTCCATCTGATTTACTCGCGAGGCACGCTGTAGCACAGGCGCAGGAGCGTCGCTCTTCATCCGGCGAGAAACCTCTGGACGAGGCAAGCTGGAAGAAGAGATGTCCCAGAGCCTTCACGGCCGCACGCGCAAGAGCTCAGGCAGGCGGCGGCATGCCACGTGCCAGCCGACCGGCAGTGAAGAATTCCAGGTAGCCGGGGAGATTCGCGTCTTTGCTGCAGAAGGAAGGGAGACGGGTGCCGCCTGCCGGCGACCTCCACAGCGAGGCCGAGCTGCGGCGCGTGAAGCCTGGGAAGTGGGCGTGGCCCCTGTGATGCGCGGGCGCGTCTGGGATTCTACCGGCGACGAATCCCTGGTGTGTATCGAGGGGACGTATGTACTGTGGATGATTCAGGTTGGAGACGACGTGGAGGTGGGTCAATTTTTTTCCGTCGGGCTACTGTGTCTGGTCGGGTTGGGCTTTAGCTCTCGAGCGTCACCGTGTCAGGTATATTCTGATTGTAGTTATTTGTGTGGCTTTGACTTTTTTTTGTTTTTTGTGGAAAGTGGCTTTGATATGTTACTCGGTGGCTACACATAGTAGCAGACCTGGATCATTTGTTAAGTGGAAAGGCACCATAGATTTCCCTAGAATTTTATTTTGTCCAATTTTGTTCATATGTTTGATTGGACTGTCCAGCTAATACAAATTTCCATGTTCGTCGAGCAAATTTTCCATGTCCACATTTACATCACGTCATATTTCTACAGGATTCAACTTGGACCATAAATCTTTTAAAAAACACATGAGAAAATATAAATAAATATATAATTCAAACTTTGTTCTAACGAGAATTCAACGATATAATTTTACACCATAGCAGAGAATCAAACATTTTGACATCTCACTTGAGAAGAGCGTAACATCCATCTCACATTTTCATGTTTGATGTGCAATGTAAAAAAAGTTCAATACTATTTTAAAAATAACGGATGTCCCCGAAGGGACAATACTATTAAATTTATTTCTGTATTTTCCAGCTACGTAGAGTTATGTTTCTTAATTGCAGGATCATGGAATCGACACTTTAATAGGTTCGATGGCCCGTCTGTTTTTTCAAACTATGGTGTTGGCCCAAATCCGCTAACACAGTCTTCCCTGACAATAGTTACTTATCCAATCTCGAAGTTGCACAAGTGCGACACCATCTCCAGCTGTGTGTTTTCTTTTGGGGCTTCCGCTAGAGCCACGCCTACTCCGTGGAGGAAAGGACCATGGTTAGGTGTTGGCAGCATAGTAATCGTTGATATTGTTGCCGCAAAAACCCCAAAAAATTAAGTGATTGAGTTCTAACACCACAAACGGGAAACCACTAGGGTAATTTTGCTCACGACATAAACATTTTTTAGATTTGAATAATATACCGAGTTTGTGTGACAAAACAACAAATTAAGCGGGCGCTAAATTGATTTGTTCTCCCGTTACAACGCACGGGCACATTTCCTAGTTTAGACTGATTTCCAAAAAAACTATATTTGGGCTTAATTAAGTTTTTTTTTCGGAATTAGGAGCTTTATATATTACTCAGAACTGTTACAATCATTCTCAAGACTGGTTTCTAAGAATTGTGGCGTATAGTTCAACCACAAGCATCTGCGTCTCTCCAAACTAGCTCTATTAGCACATCTATGGGCAGCTTCATTCACATCTCTACCAACAGAACCAATGCTAAAACTAGAAAAGAATTACTACCTAGCACCTTTACTTCCTGAACAATGCTGGCAATTTTGGATCTGCCAATCCCAGGTTTTCATCAGCTTAACCACTTCTTGAGCATCAGCTTAACCTCTTTCCCTGGCTAGCTTGCCGGCATCACGAATCACATGAGCCTCCATGACTATAGAGTTTGTAGCGTGTTCGTAGGGCCTAGAGTAACGAACCATCATAATCCCGCACCACCAAGCCTGTAGCTCCTTGCATCTCCTCCTCACGTAAACCAGCATCAACACTAATATTGTATACATTTTGGTTTTCTCTAGCGTAGCTTCACCGTGGTAAATCTCAAGGTTTTCTGGCTAGATATGAAGGTTTCCTCCGTGGTTTTTGTCCCTCCATCCCTCCCCAAGATATTCTCCTCCTGTCCCCTCGATTTCATCCACAAATTGTGTCACATTTGCCCTATTTTTTCAAGTATAGGTGAAACCTGATGTCATACTATGTTCGAAATTTGTATTTGAAATGGCACGGATGTCGCCTAGAGGGGGGGGGGGGGTGAATAGGCGATTAAAATTCTTTACGGTTTAGGATTGAATAAATGCAGAATAAAACTAGCGTTTAATTTATCAAGCCCGAAACCTAAACAAGCTAGGTTTACCTATGTGCACCAACAATTTATGCTAAACAAGATAAGCAAATATGTGATAGCAAGATATATTACTTCAAGCTCGATGGCTATCACAAAGTAAATTGCATAAGTAAGAAGTTCGGGTATAGAAATACCGAGGCACTTGGAGACGATGATTTATCCCGAAGTTCACTTCCCAATGGAAGCTACGTCTCCGTTGGAGCGGTGCGTAGTCACAAAGTGATCCCCGAATAGCCGTCAATGGCACACCGTAATATCCTTCGTGCCTCCACCAATGCGGAGTGCCACGAACCACTATGGGACACTTGAGGGTGGTCACCGAACCCGTACAAGGATGAGGCACACTCCACAACTTAATTGGAAGCTCTCACCGAATTCCCGCGGCTCTCAAAGCCACAAGAATCACAAGGTTGGGGCGCGTCTCCACAACTTAATTGGAGGCTCCCAACTATCCTGCGAGCCACCAAAACTCCGAGATCAACAAGGACCGTCTAGGGCACTCCAAGTACCCAAGAGGACAAGATCTAGGGCACTGATGGCTACGTGTTGGTGAACCCCAAGAGGAAGGTTATGATGTAGACAGCAGAAGTTTTCCCTTGAGAAATCTCCCAAGGTTATCAATCCAGTAGGACTTGACGATCTATCGGAAGGTTGTTGATGTTGACTCCCCCTGGCGCTAGGGAGCTTGCACCAACGTGGAATCTGCACAGACACAAACCAGAACTTTGCCCAACACGAAACAGAGAGGTTGTCAATCTCTCCGGTCTTGCAGAAACAAAGAGTTAAACGTATGGTGTGGAAAACAGAGCATGTTGGGTAAACAAATTACAGCTGAGCAATTGACAAATAGAGAGGGCATAACAAAGCAATACATGCCAAGATGTCTACTATGAAATCTAGTTGGGCATTACAACAAAGTACATAGACCGTTATTCCAACCGCATCTATGCCTAAATAATCCACCTTCAAGGCAGCATCCGCATCCTGTTCAGTATTAAGTTGCTAACAACAGATTATTGCATGAAGTAAAGTGTGTAATGTAATCAATACAAGTGCCCTTGGACACTGCACCAATGTTTTATCCCTAGTAGCAACAGCACATCTACCATCTTAGACCTTTCTGTCACTGATCCAGATATCTAGAGACTGAACCCACTATCGAGCATAAATACCCCCTCTTGGAGTCACAAGCATCTACTTGGCCAAAGCATCTACTAGCAACGGAGAGCATGCAAGATCAAGAGCACATAGATAAACAACTTGAATAAACATGGTATCAATATTCATCGGATCCCAGCAAACACAACATCTAGCATTACAATAAGATGATCTTGATCATGTTAGGCAGCTCACAAGATCTAAACATGGAGGCACAAGGTAGAGAGACAACCATCTAGCTACTGCTATGGACCCGTAGTCCAGGGGTGGACTACTCACGCATCACTCCGGAGGCAGGCATGGTGATGTAGAGCCCTCCGGTGATGATCTCCCCTCCGGCAGGGTGCCGGGAAGAGCTTCAGAACTCCTCCGATCTGAGATTGACGATGACGGCCGCGACGGAACTTTTCGTGGAATATGATCGACCGTAATAGGGTTTTCGCGTCGCGGAGAATATATAGGCGAAGAGGCGGCGTCGGTGGCCGAGGGGGGCCACCACGCCATAGGGGGGCGCGGGCCCACCCTGGGCCGCGCCCTAGTGTGGCGTGGCCCCCTGGTGGGTCTGCTCCGACTCCCCTTTGGACTCCGTGATCTCCTCGTGATATTATTGACGATGTCTTTTGTTTCGTCCAATTCCGAGAATATTTCCTTAATAGATTTTCTGAAACCAAAAACAGCAGAAAACAGGGAACTGGCACTGTGGCATCTTGTTAATAGGTTAGTCCCAGAAAATGCATAAAAATGATATAAAGTGTAACCAAAACATGTAGCAATTGATATAATATCAGCATGGAACATCAAAAATTATAGATACGTTTGAGACGTATCAAGCATCCCCAAGCTTAGTTCCTGCTCGTCCTCGAGTAGGTAAACGATAAAAACAGATAATTTTTGAAGTGACATGCTACCAACACAATCTTTGATCAAATAACAATGTAATGCACATGATCTGAATGAAGTGATCCAAGCCAATGGTCTATAGTTTGCAAGCAAGTAAATAAAGAGTAAACATAAGTGATCACACAAGTGCAAACTTTCATGAATAATACTATAAAACATTTAGAGATATAATAGTCTAACATAATAGTTAGTTCACAGCAGCAATAATTTCAACATGAAAGTGTTTGTATCAACACAAAGGAAGATAATAGCTTCAGCTTTTGCTTCAACTTTCAACATGTATATCATATAGATAATGTCAATGCAAAGAATATGATCAACCAAACACAAAGTTATGTAAAAACTGTTATACTGGAGTTGACAATGATGTTTGCTTAAGTAGACAGAAAGAAGTGGGAAAACTGACTCAACATAAAAGTAAAAGAATGGCCCTTCGCAGAGGGAAGCAGGGATTAACATCATGTGCTAGAGCTGTAGTTCCCGAAGGCATATAGAGAGCATAAAATATTGTTTTGTAAGGTAATGGTGTATACAGGTGTCAACAAATCAAATAGCAGGTACTTGTCATCTTCCATGGCTAACTAACTTTTAGAGCGGTTCCGAGAGTTTTTAGGACTGCACTTGTAACAAGCACTTATTGGTGACACTCCTCCCAACCATTTACTTTCCACAAACCATGGCTAACCGAATCCTCGGGTGCCCACCAACATTCACCATGGAGGAGTGTCTATTTATTTATTTATAGGGTGGACTAACCAGCTCTTTAATGCAAAATAAAAGGTGGAGAAGCAGATGAAGCTGCCAATCCTTGTAAATTAATTAGCATGGAAGATGACAAATCTCACTACTACGTCCTTATGAGCTTTTCAAGTAGTGACACAAAAAGGAAATGTAACAGTTTTGAGTAGTTAGTAGATAGCACATGAAGAAATTTACTTGGAATGGTGAAAACACCACATAATAGGTAGGTATGGTGGACACAGGTGGCATGGATTTGGCTCAAGGTTTTGGATGTACAAGAAGCATTCCCTCTTAGTACAGAGTTTAGGCTAGCAAGGTTATTATAAGCAAACATCATTATCAACTGGAATAGCAAGAGTGTACATAAAACACAAGGTTTGACGAACCATAGACTCCCACTGTCTTCCTTGTTAACACATAGCCTTCATCCAAAAATTATCTAGACTACTATGGACTTCCAATTATGCAACAGATTATTATAGCAGAAAATCCTTATAGTAGTTCTTCATTAATAGCCATTACTTACATGATGCACAAGCTTAAACATTAATTACTTGACAGCTCAAAACAATTGGCAAGCATCAAATTACTCAAGACAACGATCTAAAAAGATTCATGTAAGCATTTTATACCACTACCACATGCATAGCATTTTTCTGGTCCAACCAAACACCAATCAACTTATTTGACAACTCTCCAAACAGATATAAGTGAAGCAAGAGAGTACTTTCTTCAAAAGAAACTGATAGCTCTAACAAGAGATACATGAAAAACTGAGAGCTAAAGCAATAACAGCAACTAGACAGGAATACTCAACAAGTATAAGTGAAGCACAAGAGTATTCTAATGAAAAAGTGGAGCGTGTCTCTCTCCCAAACATGAATACTAGGATCCAACAAGTATAGCACAGCAAACAAAACAAAACAAACTGAAAACAAAAACACACTGACGCTCCAAGGAAGAGTACACTAGCATGAAGCAATAAAAATATAGCACCATTAGAGATGACCTGATAATTTGTAGATGAAGAAGGGGATGCCTTGGGCATCCCCAAGCTTAGATGCTTGAGTCTTCTTGAAATATGCTGGGGAGGTAAGCCTCCCCAAGCTTAAGCTCTTCACTCTTCTTGATCATGTAATATCATTCTCCTCTATCAACACTTGAAAACTTCCTTCACACCAAAACTTAACAGCTTTTCTCATTAGCAGGTTAGTGCACTAAAAGATAATACTTCAAAGTTCTAGCAAAGACAAAACTCACAAGCCAACTATTTTAAACATTAGCCACTGTTACTAGGCTCAAGTGGGCACTTTTACACGAAAAGAAACCACTTAAAAACTTGTAAAAGAGAGAATGCAAAATAAAAGACAGAATCTGTCAAACCAGAACAGTCTGTAATGACGAATTTTTTCGAGGCACTTACGATGCTCAGATGAAAACTTTTGAAATAATGAAAGTTGCGTAACATCATCAGGAACATGCACAAAAAGTTTCAGCATTTTTCGATTTTTTCTGATTTTCTACTGAATTAAACGGTGACGAACAGCAATCTGTCCCAATGCAGTCCCGAAAATAAAAACCAACTTTGCATTAGTAACTCTCCTTGGCACAACAAAACAGCAAATAAAAGATACAAAGGAGTTGCTACAGAGGTAAACAAGCATCCTTGACTAATACTGAAAATAAAATATAATGGGTTGCCTCCCAAAAGCGCTTTCTTTTAATGCCTTTTAGCTAGGCTAGAAGATTTTAATGATGCTCTCATAAGAATAAGAGTTGAAAAACAAAAGAGAGCATCAAGAGGCAATATCAAACACATTTAAGTCTAACCCACTTCTATGCAAAGGAATCTTGTAACAAAAAAATTATTGAAGCATAAAGCAACTAGCATAGAAAGATGAAACAAATATACTTCAAAACTTTCAACATAAAGAGAGGTGTTTTAGTGACTTGAAAACTTTTACAACCATATTTTCCTCTCTCATAATAACTTTCAGTAGCATCATGAACAAACTCAACAATATAACTATCACATAAAGCATGCTTTTCATGATCTACAAACACATAATTTTTATTAAGCTCTAAAACAGTGGGGTTATTAAACCCACTTTTGACAATAGTAGTATAATAATATCATTAGCAATATAGGACCATCATCAAGAGCATTATCATATATAACATTAGGGAGCACATTTTTACTTTCTGCAATTTCCTTTTCTTGAGTCAAGGAGATGTTTTTTCAAATTTATCAAAAGAGATATTTCAATAGAATCATGACATTCAACATATAGCATTTTTCCTCCTTAGTAGGCGTGGAGGGCAATCATATAATGTAAGAGTTAAAGAGTTACTATCATTAGAAGGTAGATCCTCCTTTTGTCATCACTCTCTCCTCTTTTTCATCCAATGAGCTTTCAGTTTTAGCAGTTTCTTCTCCATAGGTTCCTGAAAGTAGCAAGTTGTTCTGGAGAATAATTTTCTCAAGAAATTCAGTGATATAAGGATTATCATTATAATATTCAAGGCAATAACCAAGTATAGCATAATTCTCAGTTTATAAGGAGCATCATCATTTGAATATAACCAGCAATTTCATAGGCACCCTTAAAAACAAAAAATTCTTCAATTTCAAGATTACCAAAGTCATAATTTCCTTTAGCATAAGCAGCCAAGTTTCATTATCATTATAATCACATTGGAAAGGGAGGTGTTTATGCCTTCTACAACAAAAGATTCATTAAAGCAGTAGGATTCATCATAAGTAGAGCACAAGTTTTTAGCAAAATAATTCAATCTACTTATTTGTTCCCATAAATATTTCCCTTTTTGAGACAAGCGGTATTCCTTATAGTAATTATGTTGTTCCTCGCGAACCCACTTAGCCAATAAGATTTTGTTTCAAAAGAGAAGACATTGATAGCAAATAAATAACTAGACATAATAACAAACCGAAATAAACTAGATGCAAGAAACTAATTTTTTTTTTGGGTTTTTGATTTTTAACAGCAAGCAAAACAAAACTAAAACAAGACAAAAAACAAAGTAAAGAGATTGGAACTGAGAGACTCCCCTTTCCAATAGCCTCCAAGTCCCCGGCAACGGCGCCAGAAAACAGCTTGATGGCTACGTGTTGGTGAACCCCAAGAGGAAGGTTATGATGTAGACAGCAGAAGTTTTCCCTTGAAAATCTACCCAAGGTTATCAATCCAGTAGGACTTGACGATCTATCGGAAGGTTGTTGATGTTGACTCCCCCTGGCGCTAGGGAGCTTGCACCAACGTGGAATCTGCACAGACACAAACCAGAACTTTGCCCAACACGAAACAGAGAGGTTGTCAATCTCTCCGGTCTTGCAGAAACAAAGAGTTAAACGTATGGTGTGGAAAACAGCAGGAAAAACAGCAAGTAACAGGAAACAGATGATTGCAGCAGGTTGTGTAAACAGTATGAGGAAATTGGACCAGGGTCCACAGTTCACTAGTGGTGTCTCTCTCAGAACAGATAACTAGCATGTTGGGTAAACAAATTACAGCTGGGCAATTGACAAATAGAGAGGGCATAACAATGCAATACATGCCAAGATGTCTACTATGAAATCTAGTTGGGCATTACAACAAAGTACATAGACCGTTATTCCAACCGCATCTATGCCTAAATAATCCACCTTCAAGGCAGCATCCGCATCCTGTTCAGTATTAAGTTGCTAACAACAGATTATTGCATGAAGTAAAGTGTGTAATGTAATCAATACAAGTGCCCTTGGACACTGCACCAATGTTTTATCCCTAGTAGCAACAGCACATCTACCATCTTAGACCTTTCTGTCACTGATCCAGATATCTAGAGACTGAACCCACTATCGAGCATAAATACCCCTCTTGGAGTCACAAGCATCTACTTGGCCAAAGCATCTACTAGCAACGGAGAGCATGCAAGATCAAGAGCACATAGATAAACAACTTGAATAAACATGGTATCAATATTCATCGGATCCCAGCAAACACAACATCTAGCATTACAATAAGATGATCTTGATCATGTTAGGCAGCTCACAAGATCTAAACATGGAGGCACAAGGTAGAGAGACAACCATCTAGCTACTGCTATGGACCCGTAGTCCAGGGGTGGACTACTCACGCATCACTCCGGAGGCAGGCATGGTGATGTAGAGCCCTCCGGTGATGATCTCCCCTCCGGCAGGGTGCCGGGAAGAGCTTCAGAACTCCTCCGATCTGAGATTGACGATGACGGCCGCGACGGAACTTTTCGTGGAATATGATCGACCGTAATAGGGTTTTCGCGTCGCGGAGAATATATAGGCGAAGAGGCGGCGTCGGTGGCCGAGGGGGGCCACCACGCCATAGGGGGGCGCGGGCCCACCCTGGGCCGCGCCCTAGTGTGGCGTGGCCCCCTGGTGGGTCTGCTCCGACTCCCCTTTGGACTCCGTGATCTCCTCGTGATATTATTGACGATGTCTTTTGTTTCGTCCAATTCCGAGAATATTTCCTTAATAGATTTTCTGAAACCAAAAACAGCAGAAAACAGGGAACTGGCACTGTGGCATCTTGTTAATAGGTTAGTCCCAGAAAATGCATAAAAATGATATGAAGTGTAACCAAAACATGTAGCAATTGATATAATATCAGCATGGAACATCAAAAATTATAGATACGTTTGAGACGTATCAGGCACCCCAAGTACCAAGAGTAACAAGCTTCTCAACTTCAACTTCCACGTATCACCGTGGAGAACTCAAACCGATGCAATGAAGGCAAGAATCATGGAGGGATAGAGAGTTAGCAAAGCTCAAGAAGGTCAACAATGGGGGAAAACACGAGCTGCAAGAGGGAGTTTGGCTGGAGGTAGGTGGAGGGGTATTTATACCCCTCCCAGAAAAATAGCCGTTGCAGACAGGGGAGTCGGATATTCCGACATGAGTCAGCACCGGATCTTCCGATCGTGTCGGATAATCCGGTTCGACCTATATCGGATATTCCGAAAAAACTCCAGTGCGCCACACAGCTGGTTGCTTTTAAAGTCCTTAGCCGAATTCGAGCAAACCTTGAGAATCGGATATTCCGACACAAGTGAGTACCGGATAATCCGACACTGTCGGATAGTCCGATTCAGACAATTTCGGATATTCCGAAAAACTCCAGTACGCCACAAAACTGGTTGCAAGAAGTCCTTAGCCGATTTCGAGCAAACTTGAGAATCGGATAATCCGAGTCAGCTGGGAGCAAAACAGACATAAACAGCAAAACCTGAAGTGCAATAACTTTCTCGTTCGAACTCCAAAACAGGTGAAACCAATATTAAGAACTATAATAGAGTTAAGTTGACACACATGGGAAGGTGTGGAACTTTCCTCACGGATAAACCGATAATATTTCCAACCCGAAAACGCAACAAGTTTTCCATACGAAATCCGTTTTCGGAGAACTTGGGCTTGTCATGAAGATCACAACAAGCACCAAAAACCCACACAGAGAAAATCCAAATAAGAACCAAGAAAGATGATGAAGAAAGTATGCAAAGGTTTGCGCTCTCTCCAACTGATACGCTAAAGCTCAATGAGAGCCATCTTGATAGTACGGTATCTATCCTATAACCCGGTATCCCAACTAGCACCATGAGACCGATAAAATAGAAACCCTATCAAGATCATACCTTTGCCTTGCGCACTCCACTTGATCTAGATGATGTCGACCTTGATCTGTTCAAGTGGACCACCTTTATTGATTGCGCTTCGCTTGGTGAAGTCTCACATATTGTTCCCCCATGCTCCACTATGGGAGAGACACTCATAGGCACATATTCACTTGACCATTATCTCCAAGAGGGTAGCAAGCATCAAGCATATGATATCTTCGAGATACTTCTCTTGAACTTGCAAATCTCAAGTTTGATGACGATCACCACTTGACGTCATCCTTCATGGGCTATATGAAATCTTCATTTGATGCAAGCCCATAGAAGGATACTTGGTACATCCTGTAGCTTTGTGTGTTGAACAAAATCTTGATCAACCTTGTATCTTTTCTTCTCTTTTCAATAGATGATGTCTTGAAGATAACCATGAATGATCACATAATCCTTTTCTTCAAGACATACTAGCAATATCCTCAACTCGATGATCTTGATGCCAAATACTTCATTATATCAATATATTCATAGCATCAACCTTGAATCCAACACTATGGAGTTCAAGCATGGTCTATGGACAAACACTACAAGTACAACTCAATGCAACCATTAGTCCATAGGGATTGTCATTAATTACCAAAACCACACATGGGGGCACATGCCCTTTCAGTATTGAACATAGCTAATCATGTTGGTCCTTTAGCAATTGCATAGCACTTGTAATATTGGGAATCATGTGGAGTGTTGATTTTATAGTTTTATTTAGAGGGTCTAGTTTTTTTAAAATCAATATATTAAGATAGCAAGACGGCTCATTAAAAAACTTCCAGTCCCCTTATGTACCCTGGTAAGAAAAAGAGTGCATCTGAAACTAGCTGCTTCAGCCAATAGTTATATCGTTTGAAAATTTGCCAATAATAAAGCTAGGGGTTCATCGACCCAATTACAAGAATTTCTACTAAGAAAACAAGACCTAGCTAATACATGTGCAACTTCATTCGCCTCCCTCGGACAATCTAAAGGAAACTGAACCAATCTGCGTCACAAAATCAATGCAATCTGCAAAAATGGCTGAAGATTCACCCCACCACACTTCTTCACCTGAACAAGCCTCAATCATTTCCGTAGAGTCAGATTCTGCTACAACATTGTTACACCCGAGACGATTAGCCAGACCTAACCCCTCCTTCATGGCTATTGCTTCTGCCGCAGCAGCTGAAGCAATACTTGGTAAATAAATTGTGGATGCCGCAACAAAATGACCTTCAAAATCTCGAAGCACTGCTCCCGCATAACCTGCAGACACATCGGCGTGGAAGGAACCATCAACATTTACTTTCATTTGTCTAGACTCCGGCCTATTCCATCTATGGTTCGATGGCCTTGGCTGCATCAAGGATCTTGGTGCATTAACAGTAACACTCAGAACCGACATTTTGCACCTAAACATGGATGGAACAACTTCATCATGTGTATGTCTACGACGGATCCACCACATGTACCAACATGCTACTGCTATTGTCTCCTTTAGACCAATATCAACTCCTGGGAAATCATCCATCTCTCCACAAAGAAGTGATTCCAGCACTGCTGAACCAGACCGATCCACCACAGCCGCATCCTCAGTTACCGTACGTAGACCTAACAAGTTCCACAATTCAATCGTTGTAGGGCATTGGAATAGTAGATGAATAATATCCTCTGCGGCTAAATGACAGATCAGACACTTGCCACTTGTCCCGACATGTCGATTCACCATAATGGACTTGAGAGGAATAATCCCATGTAAAGCACGCCATACAAATATTTTAACCTTGCTAGGAATTTTTTAGCTTCCACAAGATCCTCCAAACGGGATTATTCACTGATGAACCTGGAAGAGCCAACTGAGATGCTCTAGGTCCGAACTGGGCCCCCCATTGGATATGGTAACCGGACTTACGGTGTACGTCCGTGATGATTATGATTCCATGCAATGAAGTTCTCAAACCCATTAGTATTCAAAGGGATTCGTAAAATCCGATTAACATCAACATTATAGAAGAGCTCGTGGAGACGCTGTTCATTCCACTGTCCCGACATAGGATCAATAAGTTCAGATACTTTGGTGTAAACCGCATGTCCTCTCGGTGTGACAATCCTCCTATCCGGGCTTGATGGAATCCATGGATCAGCATATATATGAATATTATCTCCATTGTCAACCCTCCAAATGTATCCTCTTTTAAAAAGTTGTCAAACCCGCTAGAATACTTTGCCAAGTGAAAGATGATCCAGCTTTTGTTCACGCCTTCAAAATATCGCCATGGGGATAGTACTTCGCTCTTAACACTCTAGCACATAAAGAATCAGGCTCATTGATCAAACGCCAAACTTGTTTAGCTAACATCACCAAATTAAAAGAGTGGAAATCTCTAAAGCCCATACCACCCTCATTTTTTGGATAACAAAGTTTCCAGCATGCAAACCAATGCATTCGCTTACTGTTCTCATCATCACCCACCATAACTGTGAGATAGCATCAGTCATTCTTTTACATACTCCAATCGGAATTTGGAAAACCGACATTGCATACACCGGAATGGCTTGTGCAACAGCCTTTAACAAAATCTCATTACCCCCAATAGATAATTGTTTTTCCTTCCAACCATTAATCCGTTGGATAATCCTCTCCACAAAGTGCAAGAAACAATCGCTTCTATCTGCCCCCACAATAGCCGGAAGACCAAGATAATTATCTGAAAGAGCTTCTGTGTCAATATGAAGTGCTTCACAGATTTCTGCTTTTAGAATCACATGAGTATTGGGGGAGAAACAAATACTCCGTACTTGATTTAGCTAAGCTCACCAATTGACCCGAATTAGCACAATAGGTATCCAAAACTTGTTGTAGAGAAGTTGCATTAGTCATATCCGCCTTCATGAGAATAAGGGAATCATCAGCAAATAAAAGATGTGAAACTGACGGTGCATTTCTGCACACCCTTATCCCATCGATGCCACCAACTTCTTCTTTATACATCAATAAACTGGATAAACCTTCTGCATAGATAAGGAACAAATATGGAGAGAGAGGATCGCCCTGCCTCAAACCCTCGTAGGAACAAACATCTCAGTATCTTCAGAATTAAATCTAACATGATACCTTACCGAACTTACACATGCCATCATTAGGGAAATCCATCTCTCAGGGAAGCCCAACCTTCTCATCATGTTCTCCAAGAAAATCCACTCCACACGGTGACGTGGGCATACCCTCCGCCCCTTGCAGCGGGAATCTATTTAAAACACATGAAATATTCAATTGTCAAGATTCAGTTGATCACAATAAGATAATAAATTTAATTCGTGTGAAATTGCTGAATATTTGAGTACTAAATATTAGTGACGTGGACAATAATATGGTTGGAAAAAATGACATGGATAGGTTGCATGAAACATGTACTATTATTAATTATTCTTAGTGGAAATGACATGGACAATTGATTGGCTAAAATAGTGGGTGATGTGGATAGCTTGCATGTTGAGATAGAAAAATAATTAATGCATTTAGTGGGGTTTTGCTTTATAAGAGGTATAGATACCTGGTGCATTCAGCCGAAGGCCCACCTGACGGCCCAAAGAAGCCCAAAAAGTTACAGCTTGGAGTCCAAGACAACAAATCATGTACATGGCTCGCTTTATAAAGCCAGGCAGGGGCACCCTTTAGGGGGAGGCCATACGACACAACTAGACATAACATACACGCATAGCCATAGCGAGACCATGTCTCATCACGACCATCGCCCTCGCGGCCACCATGTAATCATACATCTATACAGATCAGACAAGCAGGAGTAAGTCTTTACCTCACAATGAGGGGCCGAACCTGGGTAAATCCTTATTTGTCAGCCGTCCGATACTACCAGCGCGCCATCTTCTCTCCCTATACGAAACCTAGGTATCTGACCTTGGGATTTGCCGTGGTACCCCACGTCAATTGGCGCCGTCTGTGGAAAGAACGCGCGCTGGATCACGGTTTCGGCGGCTCCAATCTACATCGACACACAACAGCGATTCGCCGCCACAGATCAGCGCCCAGGGGCTCGTCATCAACAATTCCCTCGGATCGCAAGATCAGAAATTTCCGACGGCGTTCCGTACGTAGACGCGATCCAATCTGGCTGGATCATCTACTTCCGGCGGCATTCGTTCGACTTGTCAACAACGGTGGCGGCGGCGTTCCATGCGCGCATCGGCAGATCCAATACGTCGGCCGCTGTCAAAGCCGAGAGCGGAGCAGACTCGGTGACGCACGCGCCCTCATCGACAGGCGGCGAAGGCCTCCGTGGGTTGGCAGCTCACGCATGTTTCTCAAGCCGAGAAGATCCGATCAACTCGTGGGTCAAGTTTCGAGGCAGAGGAAACCAGCTCGGTGCGCATGTCCCGTCCACGTACGCCAAAAGGCAACAACAATGCAGGCAGCAGCATCTCCTGGTCCATCTTCCTCTTTTGACCACGGCGAACAGCAGGAGCAGTACTTAGATCACAAGGCGTCCATGCACGGAAAGAAAAGAAAAAAGACTTGGAGCTGCTAGCTTGCTACCACACCTCGCATGAGACTAGTCACAATGGGGAGTAACATAGAGTAGTTAAATGTTACTACTCTATGTTACCACCTTCACAGTGGGGAGTAACATTACTGTGGTGTCATATAAGATCTTATTTATTGCACTATAGACTCATTTTGTCTTGATAAGTGTGATGTTACGGTAACTAGCTAAGTTACTCCAAACACCTCTCTCTTCATTAACTACATGCCACATAAGCAAAATGGTCTTGAGATGTGTGATGTTACTAGCTAAGTTACTCCCATTGTGACTAGTCTGAGCATCATGTACGTACAAGAAAATAAATCGGGTGCTACTAGCACTCCCGAGGATCAAACATGTCCATATGCGGCTCGATTTCCAAGGCTACAAAAAAGAAAAAGAAAAAGAGAGAAGAGGAATACGATCAGCAGTACGGCGCCTCCGATTCCGCTGTTGCCAGTTTCCATCCTGACAAGACCCGCACCGGAGCAACTCTCTCTTCTCTCCGCTCCCCTCTCCTCTCCTCTTTGAGAATCGTCTCTCGCTCCCCAACCTCGGCCCCGGCTCGCTCCCCTCTCCTCTCCGGCGGCGCTGCCGACCGGCGTGGAGGAGGATGCGTAGCGTGGGATGTATATACTAGGGTTAGCTGTAGATTTAGGTTTCTAGTTGTTGTTTGTGGAGTTTTCGTGGTGTATGCCCGCTCTTTCTTCCTCTTTTCCGGCTGGATTCCGGCGACCCCCGACGACGCTGGAGCCGGGCCTTTCCTCTTCTGCAGATCTAGTCCATGGTGGACTCCCTGCAGAGTTGGGAACGGCCGAAGCCGTTTCAATAATCTCGTCGGTTTATCTCACTACCTTGCAGATCGCGGGATGCAGCGAGTTCTTCTCCCTCTGGACGGCCGTGGAGGCGAGGGGAGGGAAAGGACGTGCTGCTCTGTCCCAACTTCGGCGAGGTGGTCTCTGCAGCTGTTCTTCGTGGTTGGATTGCAGGCTTGCTTGCTGGTTTCGGCCGGAGCTGGCGGCCTGACCGTCGTGACGAATCGGGGCGTCGCCCCCGCCGATGTGGCTTCACCGGAATTCAAATCCCGCCGTCCGCGGCGGGTGGCTACTGCGGCGATTTCAACGAGGAATCTTCCTCTACAGGTTCGTGGCGGCGACACAGCTGCTGCTCTCGTTGTCTTCGATTATCTCTCTGCTGGCGCGACGACGACGACGGCGGATCGAGCGGTGGCGGAATCATCGAGACAGAGAAGGTGCCAGGGTCCTCTTTGTAATTTAGAGAGTTGTAGGGGCCTCTCTGTAAAATGTAGAACAACTGTGTTGTTTCTGGATGTTTCTTGTAATGTTGCTTTTCCTGATTAATATATCCAGAGACTTGTATCAAAAAAAAAAATCCATCCTGACAGTCCACAGCTCGCCGGCTCGTCGAACAAGATATCAGGTGTTATTCTTCCTGTTTATTTACTTCACATACGTAGGCAGGTATATCTAAGTGCAAATCTTTTGCTGCTCATTTGCATTATTTTGCATGGACAAATCTACAACAACAACAGCTCTCACGTCGTACAAACATCAACGAACACATGCGCCAGACGGCGCATTGGCTTCGGTCGTGCGTATCCGACGGACCAGCGAGTCAACAAACCGGAAGTGCGATCGGCAGCCTCTACTACGACTAACTGGCTTCCTCTTTTACATCCTCTTCATCGACAAATCGACAATCTCAATGACCCCGCTGCGGGCAAACTTCGATTCTCCTCGCTTAATCAACCAACACGGCGGTACAGGCACAGGGAGCCTGCTCCCTAGAAGGGCATCTTCAACAACTTCACCGTGACACAACTCCGCGATGTCGACTCCGTCCGCCGCATGAACAGCTAAGTCAGTTTCATATTTTATTTCTTCAATTCTAACCGGCTTTGGTTGCATCCAACACTCGGGGCTGGCGCTTTTCGATCCCGATGCGTCGACTCCCTCCGCCGCACAACTCCGTCGCGTCGACCCCTCCACCGCACAACTCCGTCGCGTCGACTCTGGTCCGCCGCGTCGACTCCCTCCGTCACACAACTCCGTCGCGTCGACTCCGGTCCGCCGCGTCAACACCCTGCGTCGCACAACTCCGTCGCGTCGACTCCGGTCCGCCGCGTCAACACGCTACGTCGCACAACTCCGTCGCGTGATTCCGCACCCGACAATCGGGGGCTGCGCCATACAGGCTTCGCAGTTTTACCTCGATTGCGCGCGACACTCGGGAGGGCACTCGCCATCGGCTCGAGTTGAGCACTCGCATGATACTCGACAAAACCAAAAGGAAGGCAAAATGAGCCTTTGCCCAACTACAAATAGTTGCACATAGCTCGGGGGCTACTCCCATCGGAGCGCTGCCGCGCACCCGATAAAACAAAGGTCAGAAACATTAAGTTGTCCAAAACGAGCAGTCGAAACTTACTCGACTCAGATCGAAGCTTACTCGACTTGGCTGCTTAGCCTTATGCAAATATCGATCACAATTCCCCGAGTTGCGTCCGCCGCATATACCTCTGATGCTGCACGCACAGTGCAAAGGTAAGACCCGCCGATCCGTCGAGCCGGGCCGGGGGCCCGCTCCTACAACGTTCGCCCTGCAACTTTCCATGTCAACAGACATGAAGAAAATCCTGACGGACGCGTTAGGTCGCAAAGTTATGCTGCAGGTCGGCTCAGTAAGACCTCCGCGGCCTGAGTCGAACCTGACCAGCTTGTTCCGGGTTCGAATCCGGGGACTTGAGCTTGAAGTAGGCTAGTAAGGTTTTGCCCAGAAGTGCAGTTAACTGATCCCGATCCGTCGAGTGTACCAGGCCTACTATGCCACCATCCCTAGGCAAAATGAGCAAAGCATCAGTCAACATATTTCCGACTCGGCATGCACAATCGATCCAATCTCGACTCAAATATACATAGCAAAATTTGTGCAAAACATCAGTCGACGTATTACCGTCTCGGCAAGCACAATTGAGACAATCTCGACTCAAAAATACATAGCAGAATGAGCAAAGAACCAGGCGATGCATTATCGGCCTGGAAGATTCACGGCAAAGCAAGCAGATTATGACGTGCACCTGCAGATGAGTTCCTGCTCGATTCTTCGAATCAACCAGACACTCGGAGGCTACTCCCATCGGGAGCGCTAGGCGCGTACCCGACGTACTACCAAGTCAAAAACACCAGACAACGCAGCAAAGGCGCGAAGACGAGCCCAAGTTGAGCACCTCCTTGGACAACCCAAATTTCATCGATTAACTCCCATCGGGAGCGCACTCGCCATCGGCTCGAGTGCTACACGCCGGATTTATCAAAGTCGGGTTCTCTATAGCCCGCAAATAATTTTCTCAAAGTCGGTTTATCTATAGCCCGCAAATAATTTTCTCAAAGTCGGGTTCTCTATAGCCTGCACCGGATTTCTCAAAGTCGGGTTCTCTATAGCCTGCACCGGATTTCTCAAAGTCGGGCTCACTATAGCCTGCACCGGTTTCTCAAAGTCGGGTTCTCTATAGCCCGCACCGGATTTCTTAAAGTCGGGTTCTCTATAACCCGCGCCAGATTTTATTACTATCAGGTTTCTTACACCTGCACTGGATTTTTCATAAATGATTCAACTCTCAAGGCATGGTTAATACATTCGTCACATGGTCATCAACACACCCGACACATCGACTACGCCTACTCGACATGCTACTGACGTGGGCATACCCTCCGGACACCCCACTATTGATATACCTGGTGCGTTCCAGCCGAAGGCCCACCTGACGGCCCAAAGAAGCCCAAGAAGCTACAGCTTGGAGTCCAAGACAACAACTCATGTAAAACCTACCTGGCTCCCTTTATAAAGCCAGGCAGGGGCACCCTTTAGGGGGGAGGTGATGCATGTAAAATGCATACATGAACTTTGCACTTTAATTGCTTATATTCCAATCATATTTGCATCATATAAGGGTTATATCAATGTTTTATAATGATTTTTGGGAATATTCATTTATTTCCTATTTTTATGGAATTAACCCTGCACAGGCAGAAAACCCCGTTTTCTTATTTTAATGTTTCAGGGACCCAAACGTCAACGAAATCACCTGGAAATTTACGGGCGTCAATATTTGGAAGGAAGAAGACCTGTGGGCGAAGGAAGCGAGCAAACGGAGGCTCGAGGGCCAAACGAGGGGGGCCCACGCGGCCAGGTACTAGCCGCGTGGGACCCACCATTTGGCCTCGTGGCTCCGTTGCCTTCGATCTTTCTCCACCGACATCGTCTTGACCTAAAAACGCCTATAAAAAAGGTCCCCCGACGTTCTCTGGAAGGAGCGCCGCACAAACACAGAAACACCGAAACGGAGATCAGGAGCTGCAGATTGGAGGGGGAAAACTCCGGCGGGGCGCTGCCGGCGTGGTCTCCATCTTCTCCATCGACTTCTCCACCGTCTCCATGATGAAGAGGGAGTAGTCCACCTCTGGACTATGGGTTTGTGGAAGTAACTTATGTATCTCTCCTCTCTTGAGCTTCACTAATTAGCACCGTATGAGCTGCTGAACATGATTACGGTCACCGTTGTAATACCTTTGTGGTGGATCTTTATGAGTTAATATATGTTTGAGATTGCAATGTTTGTTTCAGTTATGAGTATAGATGCATATTATGTACCCCGTTCTTGTCTACTTGTTTTGATCAAGCATGTTTATGAGAGCGTGTGTGGGGGAACGTGTGCATTAGTTGGAGTAACGGGGGGTGGCTAGTGCAGTGAACGTGAGAGAAAGTTCTGCGATCCACTTTGGTATCTTTACCTTACTTTGTTACCTCACTAGGGATAAACTAAAATACCATGCTACCGGGGATGTGGGCGTGACCATTGCCACTACTCCATGACTAGATCTAGCATGTTCTTATTTTCACTTCATGTCATGATACTTAATGCTATACTCTGAGTTATCTTAATTACTGAGGTGTTATGATTTAGTTCGCATCTTGGTGGAGTATAAGAGAGGTTAATAACCAAAAGATCTCTATGTTAGGACGTGATGCCCATATATCTAAGTAACTTGTTATCAAACCCTGTGTTGCAATCTCATATGTTAACTGTGTGTGTTCCATTGTCTACCACTTTATAAAGAGAGAGTGCATTTGTGAAACCATGAACCCCAGTCCATTTTTAATCATAAGAAACACCTTTCCAACACCATATACCACTTTTCTATTTTCAGCCATCATTAAATCCGAAAATACAAAAATACTTTTCATCTTGCATACATCATTCAAAAACCCAAAAATATCATTTATCATTGCATCCACCATCATTGCATATTTATTTCTTGTTTGCATTGCATAACTATCCTGATATCATTCTTACACCTTGTGCTTGACAACCACAGGTGAGGTTGAGGACCAAAACATCTAACCTTGTTTTGTAGGTAACCAAAAGAAGGATAAGAAGATAAATCTACCACTTCAGATTCCCCGAGAGTTCGATATTAAACCCTCGAGTCACCCCTCGTGGGGAAAACTGTCTTCCACTTACTATACACTCTGCACTTGGAGTCTCAACCTAATCCCGTTTATTTTGCAGGTATCAAAGCCTTGCTCTTCGGGACCATCAAGACGTTTTCTGGCGCCGTTGCCGGGGAATCGTAGCTGAGAGATTTATCCAAGGGTGTGCATCATCGCATTCATCTCACAACAAAGTCAACGTCACCAACTTGTGCTAACACCTAAGCTTGGGGAGGTTGCACCTACGTGAGCACCATCTTATCCATCTTTACTTACAAAGCAATTTATTTGTTTTGTTAGTGTCATTGCATATCATATCATATTTATTTCAGTTTTGCATAAAAAATTAAAAATACCAAAAAAAACTTGCTATAATGGAAAAAAGAACCTTTTGGCCATTTAGTGTTAGGAACTTTCCTCAAGATATGAATATTCCAGTTGGAGAATTTGAGGTAGATCCTAATGTCACTAAAATGATTTATGAACACCGTTTTTCTGGGAAACCGAAAGAAAATGCTCTACTCCATCTTAACAAATTTAATGAAAGATGCAAAGTGTTAAACTTGACTCATGCCAATGCTAATGTGATCAAAGTAAAGCTTTTTCCTTATTCCTTAGCTGGAAAAGCTTTAGATTGGATATTAAAATGGCCACCTAAAATTTTAGCAATTGGTTTAACCTAAAAGCTTCATTCATTGAAAGGTTTTGTTTTTCAGAAATGGTTTACAATATTAGACAAATAGTTATCACCTTTAAACAAAAAGAGGATGAACCTATGGTAAAAGCATGGGAAAGGTTTAGAGGTATAGCTTATGGAATGGAACATGGCATGAGAGATTGGATGCTCATGCATATATTTTATAGAGGATTGTCTGAAACCTCTAAACTCTTTTTGGATAAGGAATGTAAGGGTTCTTTCATAAATGTTACTATTGCTGATGCTTACATTCTACTTGATGGCTTGCTTTTGGAAGTGAAAATTAAAGAAAGTTTAGAAAAAGCCCAAGTACCTGAAGATGTCTTTGATGACCGTTATGAAATATTCAACCTATACAATAGGGAAAAGAAAGTTGAGGAAGTTAAAATGCTTAATGAAGTCAAGGATCCTTTGCTTGACTTAGAAAATTGTAGCTTGCATGAATTAATATCTATCTTACAAAAATTTGCAAGTGATCCTTCCATCAACACTAACCAAGCAGGTTTTGGTTCTTATATTGCTAATCATGTCTTGAAAGAAAAGATTGCTAGGTACAACCAAGAGGCTATGATACCACCTAAGCTTGGGGATATGTGGATACCTAAGGTACTAGTAACTATTGGAAAAGAGACACACCATGCCATACTTGATCTAGGATCTAGTGTCTCTGTTTTATCTAAAGAACTATATGAAGTGCTTGAATTGAAAAATCTTGAAAAATGCTCTATTGAACTAGCACTTGCTGATGACTCTATTAAACATGCTTTGGGAAAAGTAAGTGATGTTATGGTAGAGTTACATATGACTTTTGTGCCTGTGGATTTTCTAATCATGGACATGGGGAATAAAACCTCTAGTCCTATTATTCTTGGAAGACCTTTTCTTCGTACCACAGGTGCTATCATTGATTCAAAGGAAGGGAATGTAAAGTTTCAGTTTCCACACAAGAAGTGCATGGAACACTTTCCAAGGAAGAGGGAACCACCAAAGTTCAAGCTCCCTCATGAGCTTCGTCCACAATAAAACAACAAGTAAGAAGCCTAGCTATATGGCTATAAAGAAAGCGCTTTGCGGGAGGCAACCCGGTTATTTTTATGTGTGATTTTCTTTGTGTCCTCTTGCTGTAACAAGAGATTTGTGTTAGTTTAGGTTCTGGAGTTTTTAATAAAGTGCCAAGTTTTACCCTTTTTGGTTTGAAAAAGTTGCTTATAGCGTTCGGAGATTTTATTCCTGCACAGTCAGTGCACGGTATGATTTTTAATTCTTATTCTGTAACTCCGAATGAGCTCATATTTGAACTGTAGTTGCAACTTTTCATCCTCTGTATGCATGAATTTTTCGGAATTTTTCGAGAAAGTTTGGTAGGGTAGAAAAATACGTTTTGCTGCTGCTGTTTTTCTGGACAGATTCTGTCCCATTTTGTTTGATGCATGCTTTGAGCTTTTAAGTTGAATCTTTTTGATCCAATTGAGTTTATGAGTAGGCATACAACATTATACTTTCTGGACATTCATATGAATTTTTGTTCAAGGATTATATGCAGCAAGGAACCTATTTGTTTATCACTATTAATGCACCCCACAGAAAAGAGATGGGAGAAACGGTGTTTTGAAGTTTTTTCACAGGGATTGGAGGAGATGCACCAAGAGCTATCCAAGGATGGTGAAGACCATAAGCTTGGGGATGTGAAGACAACCCCGCTGGACCTACACACTCTCGGTTTGCACACGTCCAACTTCTGTTTTTCGATCGAAACACTTTATCGCATAAACTTGGAGCGTCGTTTTTGTTTTTGTTTGAGTCTTGAGAGACCACCACACTATCAATTATATATGAGAGAGCTACTGGAAATATGGGTTGAAATATGTTGGATGCTTTTATAAGATTGGGAAAAGGGATGTTTGACTTGATTTTTAATGATACATATAGTTGCATGATTCATGAGCTTGTTTATGAGTAATAGTTTGCAAATTCTTTTTGTAGAGCTATCACTTATTCATGTTTTGGTGCTGATTGTTATTTACTTGGTTTAACATGGATTAGTTAGTTCTATGGACACTCATGCATGCATCTAGATGGTCAACTTTCTCCCTTTTGCTAGCCCAAAAACTCCAACAAGCAAAAACTTGTTTCCAACACCTTCAACCAAAGTTATTCCAGTGAGTCCACCATATCTACCTATTGGCTTTATGCTATTCCGAGTATGTTTAACATGTTGTTTGTGTTATCTTACCTCTGAATGAAAATGTTTATGTTATTGATTGCAATGGAAAAAATTGGTTATATAGCTCTCACGAACTTGATGCACAATGTTCTTTTATTTGCATAATAAAACTTGACCCATTGTGATTAAGATTATGATGTTTGTGGCTTGATGAATGTTTTGGGTTGGAAGTTAGCCCATATGTGCTGTCACATGGCAAGCTTTCAACACGCTCTTCATCTCATTTAGTTGATATCATGTGCTTTTGTCTATGGATGCTTATCATGTTGAAATAAATGTGGAAATAGAGTGAGTTTAAATGAGTTTGTGTAAATGGTTAGAGAGACGCCTGGGCCGCTAATCTAAGCCATGCATCATTCATGGTGGAAATTTACTTACATACTATGGTGAACCTTCTGTGATACACCTTGCAATAAAAAACTATTCCAAATGGTAAATAAAAAGGGTGTTGAGATTGTTCATTTTGTTTGTTTGTCTTGTCATTTTGATATGGGCTTGTTCCATATCTTGGGACAAGAGGTACCCCAGTTGACGCTCTTGATGATACTATTATGCTTACAATGATATTTAATTGAACTTGCTTTGTTTCCCAAGTTGAGTAACACATGGTGTAAGTACTTGTATTCAAGGGGCATGAGACATTCAACCCATTCTTTATCAAGCACACTACTCATATTTGCTTTCACTTTAACCTTAATCATTCAAGATGCTATGATAGGGGCAATGAGAGCTTGACACCAATGAATACCTTATTGCAATCATTAACTTAAGTAGAAGAGTTTGGAAGTTGGATGAAACTTATGCATGCTTTACCTCTACTCACATATACATCTTTCCAAAGTGTACACCTATCATATTCAGATTTTCATCTACACTCTATGACCATTGTAGGATGTTCTACTTATCATTATGCATACATGTGTTCCATATTACTTGCTACCATGTTACACTTTGTGAACTATCAATGAACATCCTTGTCTTGAATACTTGATATCACTTCATAAACTATTTGCATATTGCTACTCCTTTGAAGAATGAATCATTTGACTATATGTAGCAATAGTAATCATCTTTGATATCATTGTTAAGTATTAAATTGCAAAGTCCATGTTAGTTTTATCATCTTCATACTCGAGGACGAGCATGGATTAAGCTTGGGGATGTTGATGCATGTAAAATGCATACATGAACTTTGCACTTTAATTGCTTATATTCCAATCATATTTGCATCATATAAGGGTTATATCAATGTTTTATAATGATTTTGGGAATATTCATTTATTTCCTATTTTTATGGAATTAACCCTGCACAGGCAGAAAACCCCGTTTTCTTATTTTAATGTTTCAGGGACCCAAACGTCAACGAAATCACCTGGAAATTTACGGGCGTCAATATTTGGAAGGAAGAAGACCTGTGGGCGAAGGAAGCGAGCAAACGGAGGCCGAGGGCCAAACGAGGGGGCCCACGCGGCCAGGTACTGTGCCGCGTGGGACCCACCCTTTGGCCTCGTGGCTCCGTTGCCTCGATCTTCTCCACCGACATCGTCTTGACCTAAAAACGCCTATAAAAAAGGTCCCCCGACGTTCTCTGGAAGGAGCGCCGCACAAACACAGAAACACCGAAACGGAGATCAGGAGCTGCAGATTGGAGGGGGAAAACTCCGGCGGGGCGCTGCCGGCGTGGTCTCCATCTTCTCCATCGACTTCTCCACCGTCTCCATGATGAAGAGGGAGTAGTCCACCTCTGGACTATGGGTTTGTGGAAGTAACTTATGTATCTCTCCTCTCTTGAGCTTCACTAATTAGCACCGTATGAGCTGCTGAACATGATTACGGTCACCGTTGTAATACCTTTGTGGTGGATCTTTATGAGTTAATATATGTTTGAGATTGCAATGTTTGTTTCAGTTATGAGTATAGATGCATATTATGTACCCCGTTCTTGTCTACTTGTTTTGATCAAGCATGTTTATGAGAGCGTGTGTGGGGGAACGTGTGCATTAGTTGGAGTAACGGGGGGTGGCTAGTGCAGTGAACGTGAGAGAAAGTTCTGCGATCCACTTTGGTATCTTTACCTTACTTTGTTACCTCACTAGGGATAAACTAAAATACCATGCTACCGGGGATGTGGGCGTGACCATTGCCACTACTCCATGACTAGATCTAGCATGTTCTTATTTTCACTTCATGTCATGATACTTAATGCTATACTCTGAGTTATCTTAATTACTGAGGTGTTATGATTTAGTTCGCATCTTGGTGGAGTATAAGAGAGGTTAATAACCAAAAGATCTCTATGTTAGGACGTGATGCCCATATATCTAAGTAACTTGTTATCAAACCCTGTGTTGCAATCTCATATGTTAACTGTGTGTGTTCCATTGTCTACCACTTTATAAAGAGAGAGTGCATTTGTGAAACCATGAACCCCAGTCCATTTTTAATCATAAGAAACACCTTTCCAACACCATATACCACTTTTCTATTTTCAGCCATCATTAAATCCGAAAATACAAAAATACTTTTCATCTTGCATACATCATTCAAAAACCCAAAAATATCATTTATCATTGCATCCACCATCATTGCATATTTATTTCTTGTTTGCATTGCATAACTATCCTGATATCATTCTTACACCTTGTGCTTGACAACCACAGGTGAGGTTGAGGACCAAAACATCTAACCTTGTTTTGTAGGTAACCAAAAGAAGGATAAGAAGATAAATCTACCACTTCAGATTCCCCGAGAGTTCGATATTAAACCCTCGAGTCACCCCTCGTGGGGAAAACTGTCTTCCACTTACTATACACTCTGCACTTGGAGTCTCAACCTAATCCCGTTTATTTTGCAGGTATCAAAGCCTTGCTCTTCGGGATCATCAGGAGGCCATACGGCACAACTAGACATAACATACACGCATAGCCATAGCGAGACCACGTCTCATCACCACCATCGCCCTCGCGCCTCCATGTAATCATACATCTATACAGATCAGACAAGCACGAGTAGGTCTTTATCTCACAATGAGGGGCCGAACCTGGATAAATCCTTCCTTGTCAGCCGTCCGATACTACCAGCGCGCCATCTTCTCTTCCTATACGAAACTCTAGGTATCTCACCTTGGGATTTGCCATGGTACCCCACGTCACACGGTCATAAGCTTTGTGCATGTCCAATTTAACCGCACATGCGCCTGTACTCCCTGCTCTTTTATTTTTGATTGAATGAACTCATTCATATGCCACAAGAACATTATCTGTGTTGAGGCGTCCATGGACAAAAGCACTTTGCATAGGAGAAATAATATCAGGAAGAATATTCTTCAAATGATGCGCCAACATTTTTTATGTGATTTTGTAAATAACATTGCACAGACTTATGGGTCGAAATTGTGTAATTAGTTCAAGGTTATCAACCTTTGGAATATGCACAATAGTAACATCGTTCCAACCTTCAGGAATAACTCCCGTATTCATTGACTCCAAGATCTCCTTGGTGATCTCCTTCCCACACACATCCCAGAATTTCTTGTAAAATACCGCATGAAGACCATCGTGCCCTGGTGCTTTAAAATGTCCAATGCTGAACGCAGCTTTTCTGACATCATCCGCCGAAAAAGGAGCAAGCAATTTTTCATTCATATCACTGTCTAGTTTGTGTGGTGTATGTATGAGATGTGCTAAATTTGAGGGTTAGCAAAAAGATGCATGCCAATATTTGTGCGTGTGGTGTATGTATGAGGTGCTAGACCTCATGTATTCTCGTGACATTCTTGTGAGATACATGTGCCACGCTGGTCGCTGGGTTTAGGTGTGTGGCGCCCGCCCCAGCTCGTGGTGCTATCGTATGCAGTGTAGCACACTCGAGATAGGCATTATTAAAAAGTGTTAGATTCAATTTTTTTTTCAAATTAGATTTATTTCATGCCGAAGCTTCGTCAGGTGGTTAATTTTGTTGATTTTCATGGTTGGCGCAGTAAGTTCGGGTTTTTTTTTTTTTGCCAAATCTAGCCCTTTGACGATTCTAATGACAAATTTGGCCCTTCTAGAAAACTATTCTCAAATTTGACCCCGTGGTCGACGCCAATGAACGTGGAGCCGAATTTATGCAGGTCGGCGCCAACAATTTTTGCCATTTTAATGATTTATGGGTTTAATGCCACTACAACTGGCGCCGACCTAGTTCGGTAATTTTTTTGTTGGCGCCGACCTGCAAAGTTTCGGCTCCGTGTTCATTGGCGCCAACTTCGGAGGCCAAATTTGAAGATAGTTTTGCAGAGGGTACACATCCGTTCATTAGTTTCATTCAGATTCGACAAAAAAAATACGAAGTTGGGGAGCAAAAACCCATCTGGTCAGGCAATTCCACACACGGCCTAGTATAACGGCAGCCAATCAGCGTCTAACGGGCATGCTAGCCACAAACCGCGGCCTACGTTCGCCCCCGCAGAAGATCCGGTGCGCAGATGACGCATGCAGTGACGTTAATTGCGCAAGTCGCGGTCTGCCGGTGCGGTCCAGCTGTCCCATCCAATGGCCACACGCCACGTCCAGCACATCTCACCCGTCCAGTACAAACAACTCCATCCGGTCCGTCCACTTAACGATACCAGACAATAAATACCTCGCCCCCGCATATTAGCAGAACCAGAGCAAGAAAATCTCCTCTGCGGCACGCTACCTTTCCCTTCTAGGCTGGATCTAGATCTAGAGTTCTAGCCTAGATAAACACGCTTCCTCCTCCCCCAATCCCAGCCACCTATAGATCCGAAGCCGAGTTCGCGCCATAATCGCTCTGTAGTTTCTGAATCGTACTCGATTCGATCTCGGGACGGTGAGCCTCTCGACCGTGATTTATGCGCAACCCCCGTCTGTTTTCTCTTGTGCAGGTTCGAGCGGCGCGTTGGGCTTTCGGCGATCTTGAAGCGGGAACACGAGGTGCCGGCTTGTGCGGACGGAACCTTCAGATCAGCCAGCCCGGCGAGTCGGATCAGTTGCTGGTGAGCAATTTTGTCCATTAAGATCTTCTCTGTCGCATGATTACGTTGTAGATCCGTCGTAAGCCTGTGCAGATCTGCGTATCTAACTGTCTCTGCGAATTTGACTTGTAGATCTGTGCTCTCGTGGCCGACCTTGGTTCTTCCTGGCGGATTAGAGTCAACGCGGAGGTTCTTTCCGGCGTGTTCGTGGGATCCGTCTGCTCTGCCTCATGCGACGACTCCGTTCTCTCTTTGTAATAATTATTCGGATGAAATTTCGATGATTATTAGATCCGAGGTGACTGCAAAGGTAAGAAGATGTAACAAGCGAGGTGCTTGTGACGAGGGGGACAAAAGAGTGAAAAAAAGAGAGATGTGAAACACTAGAGGCCTTTGCCATGTTGGGTGCGCTCGCATGGCAGGCCACCACCGTAATAAAGATGATTCTTGTGTCTCGGGGGGAGATCGCACGGGGGTTATTTTATTTTAGCCCCGGGTTCTCCCCCCTGTGTCCTGGTATCCGTCCTCTTGAGTACTGCCCGTCACAACCGATCCGTCTTGATGGCACAACGTTCTACGTCGTGAATCGATCATGGAGCTACCAACCCACAGGGCATCAAAGGTACAATTGCAAATTTACAGCTGAAATACATATAAGCATGTAGAGGGTCGAAATATCATTCATCTTGACATACACATCTGAATTCGAATTATTTTCCCTGGTTGTATACATAATTCGGTAGCGAGTTGTTTGAATTATATTATTACCAAACATACTGTCGTAGCTAACAGAACTTTTCAAGACTTAACAATACTAAACCACCAATTTATTAGCAAAATTACTAATATCACAGCACAAATCGGCACAAACGTACAGTCATATGACCCACATCGCCGTCTTCTGTTTTGAGTCTTGTCAATAAATCTCTGTTTTGTATTATGATCTGTTGGTAATTTATATTCGATTGAGTAGTTTATGCATCTATAAGATTTGTCCTATAAGATTGTGTATACTGTTGGACATTGTAACTTTGAGGTCTGTTGATGCAATTTGTAGCGCTCAATCTTATGAAAGATGTTTTATGTAGACTGAGCAGCACCATGGATTGTAATAGTAGCTGCGTAAGGAAGTATACAGGCAGTCTATCCACCAGCCTCTTTCGAACTTAACTATGGTGCTCAACAAACCTCGGAAGGTCTCCTGGAACTTTGTGCTAATATGTTGCGAGCAACTGCGTGCCACCTACTGTGCTCTTCAAAATTGTGTCTGTTGAGACATTTTAGTTGGTATTCCGAAAGTTCTTGCCCTGCAGATTTTGCGATCTGTTCATGAACATGCTTAAGATTACAGTTGGGTCGAGAAATATTTAATTTCACTTGCAAACATAGTTAAGATTATCTATTGTCTCATACTTTAAACTTGTGGATTTCTGTGCCCACTGGTACTTGAAAATTTGTAAGCATATTGAATTTCATTTTGGACAGTTTTCAAGGACTTAGTTTTCAGTCTGATTGTTTAAATTTAATTGGAATTAGTTTTTTCTTTTATGTACGTATAATTTTTTTCTTTTGTATACGAATTTGTAAGGACAATTGTCAAAGACTTAAAAGTTTGATAGATATTTTTGATGTATCTAATGCTATGTCCGTTTAACTATTACAATTCCTTTTTGCTTATTTTTGGAAGTGCATGTGACTGGACATATTTATTGTGAAAATTCACTTATTTAATATACTCGAAATTGAAATATCTAAGGTTTAATAATAGTGAACAGAGGGAGTGAACAGAGGGAGCATAAGACTGGTTTATTTTCCAATTTTGAAGTCTATGCACCTTTCTTCATTTATTACAGTCGAAATAGATTTGTCACTTGTAGTTGCTAATTTATGAATTTCAGAAATGTTTCCTCAGCAGCATAAATACACATCTGCTTAATTTCATTTTAGTTATCAAAACTAGTCATATTCTTCATGGTACTGTCAATATTTTTGTCACTAGGTTGTAGTTACTAATTTATGAATTTCAAAAACATTTTCTCAGCATCATAAGTACACATCTGTATAACTTCATGGGCTGCAATTCTGGATCTTTTCTCTGCTTGGGGAGATTCTCCGTGGTTATTCACGGACGGAAGGTGGTTCAATTCCACCAAGATTCTTATGATTCTGGAAACTAAAAAACCATACTGCATTCATGTTTCAAAAAAATACGTATGTGATTTGTTGAACAAAATATCTAGACATTTCTTTTGATATTAAGTAGACAAGAATAACAATATTTTGAAGACATTTGTACATAAACCTGTATCCCATAATATAAAGTATTTAAAGTTGAAAATTTGCACGTTTGTGGGATACATCATTTCCTACATCCGGATATTTTTTCAGAATTTTTTCCAAACACATAAATATGACTTTTGATTTTTTTTTTTTTACATTGGAGGGAGCACTGGAGCTCGGGAGCCAAAAAGCTCCACTGAAAAATATCGATTTTTTTTTTGAAAAAAGGTCTCCATGTAGCCTGGGGTCCATTATACGTTTTTGGTATATACCATAGTTACAAATGAGTGCAAAACTATATGTAAGTGTTATACTCTTCTGCATCGTACGGAAATTATTGTGTTTGTAAATATATCACACAAGAATTTCCATCTGATACTTTGTTGGATGTTTTGGAGTTCTCCTAAACAATTTTTTACCATAGAAACTCAGCATAGGTAAGTGTGTAAAATTCATTTAAATACAAATGATGTTTCATAATTTATAAATATTTAATACATTTTCGATGGTCTGAATGAATGTTAAACTTATCGAAAAACACATGCTAGGAGGAAGACTTTGCCTAAGTTGGAGTTTTTTTTGCAGGAAAAGAGAGGGAATTGGAGCACAAGAATGGGAGTGCGTCGATTACTGTTTTCATTGAAGTTTCCAGATCGTCTAGAAAGATTGTTGCCACGTTTGAAAAAAAAAACGACCGTTAGAAGAACATTATGCAAGCCATGCAGCCTCTCAGATCCAGCTCACCCGACCTTCAAGGAGGAATCTCAACTAAATATTTTGTTTGTAAATTAGTACGTGATTCGCTTACTCAATTATAATAAAGGAAACATTTCAAAATGCAAAATATTCGTTTTATCTCTATTAGTTATCAGCCCCTTTTCAGAATATTATTTATGTTTAAGGATCTATTAAGATGCAGTTACCAGATATAACCCCAAGGGTTCAATAATTGCTCTCATTTGTCTTGTCCAAATCAAATATCCGACTTGTAGATATATGGGTCGAGGTAGATACAAATTAGATGCAATTTTGTATGTTTACCAAAAGATCTAGAAAATTGATATTCCAAAACTAAATGTTTCATAGTCTCATCCTTGTGATACTTGCAACAATTTGTACTTTCATTTTCATCTCTTAGCAACTATCTTTGGTTCATTTAACGCCCTTGTACATATGCTAAAAAAAAAATCTTCCAGGGAACCTTACTTTATTTTTTAGAGCCTTTGTTTGGCTATTGGTTTGTCGGAATATAACAATTCTAGGCATATAGATTATTTGAAAATAGATATTCCACCTATTTTTTTTAACAGGGGTTTGTCCCGAAGGACCGAGAGCTTCATTAAATTTCATCGCTGGAGTTACAAATTACATCAAGGACCCGAAAAAATAAATTGCATACATGTCCTCACTATTAGCACAAAAGACCCTAGAAAGGAAAACATGAAAACAATCGGGTCATGCTCCGTCTCCACCATGCAGGCTGCAGAGCTCAACAGCACAGCCGACCACAGCGTCGCCAGGGACGAAACCACTTAGGACGGGGCGGCGGGAGCACGCTGCACTGGAGCCATGGGGCCTCCAATTAGGGCGAAACGCCTAGAGGTTGAGGAAGACCATCAGTCTTCGGCTGGGAGAAGCCACCAACGCTGACCACAGAGGCAGGAGTTGTCGCCCTACGGCCATGATGGGCGGCTGCCAAAACACAGCAACCATGGATGCACTCTCCGAAGAACACACAAGTTCCACTGCCGCAGATTGGCCACCGAGCAACCAGCAACCCCACAATCACCTTCTCCTCTATCACTACGGCCAAGAGAGGGCAACTTCAGGCGCTGAGCACCATCGACAAACCTGTAGAACAATAAGGCCTTATTGACAGAGGCGACAGTAGCGGTTTTCACCGTCATCTCCGGCTCCAACCACATGAGCTTGACGACGGGAAAGATCCACTCCGGCCAACACCCGGGGCGGCCAGAAGCACACAGCGTCCACCTCTCAGCACCAACTCATCACACCCATTCAAGAGGTGCAAATTATTTAGTGTGTTAAGAAGTTTATTTCAAGTTACAAAGTTAGGTTCAAGAAGGCTCCACATAATGAGATGTTTGACAGATGAGAAATAATAATAGATGCATTTGAGCTTGCTATGCAAAATATAGAAAAGACTAGCGTAGTGCTCACTAAGAGGCGCCACCCCTAACCATCCGTCTTCCCAAAAGTATGTGCACGTCGCACCCATTGTTGATGTTAAAAGTACTAAAGTTAAAAAAATATCCATTAGACCAACCCAAAAATGAGTCTCAATTACTCTACTTGCAACAATGCTTGGATGCAAGATATTTGTTTCGCAATAGATCCCACATAATATAATCATTTCTTAATATCTTAAGTAATCATTTACTAAGCAAGTCATAATTTTTTACATTAAGATCCTAAATTACTGGCCCTCCTTTGGGGTGACAAAAAATTCTCCACTTGGTCAAACGGTAATTTTTGGTTGACTATCACTTAGCCAAATTCCCACTTGGTAACAGGTTTGTTAGGGCGGGTCCCACATGTCATCAGTAGCGTATTGTGGGTCACACGCGTCAGTGGTAGGCCTCACAGGTCAGTTAGTCAACGGCTGGAAGTGAAACATAAGCAAAAATGACAACTATACATGAAACATAGACGACATTAATGATTTGGCCGTCGAGTCAGATCAATGCATCCACGTTTAGGAGCGTTATGACGATTTAAATTCGTCGTAACTGGCTACAAATAAGGCCGTAGATCGACCGCCTCAGATTATGACGATTTCCATGAGATTATGACCTTCTTGAATCGAATCGTCGCTTACGACCTTCCAGTTTGAAATCGTCGTAACTTTATGACCAATTCGTTCATCGTCACTACGAGAAGGTCATATATCAACACATTCTTGTAGTGATTTTGATTGATGATAGTCTATTCTTTCACAAGAAGTCCACGAGATATTTCTAATAAATACATTGTATACATGACCAGATTATTTAGAGCTGAGTTGACGAGAAGTAGACGACCGCGTGACGGTGGGATAAATCCCAGGTAGGCCAACATGCTGATTTATGGACCAAGTCAACGTTGAAGCACATGAAACCCATGAAAAGATCAAGGAGCCCATTCTGAAATGATTGGACTCCGTGGTAGCCTCGTCAAGCGTGATGACCCATTCTGATACACGCAATCAAGACTAGCGTTACCAAGCAATCAAGTTTGACATTACTACCCGTGCCACACTCAGGATTAATTTCTCCATTACCGATGATATAAAGGATCGTAGTTACCCATTATGACCACCGTTTGTTACCCGTCCATGCCCCTATATAAGCCATGTCTCGGAGTCCATCTAGGGACAAGGCTCGACACACACTTTTTAGACGCAAGACACCCATTGTAAGCATCTTAGAAAAGTTCTTCAAACACAACACTATTGGAGATATGCCTAGAGACAATAATATTTAGTTATTATTTATCTCCAAAGTTTATTATTAAAAGTTTATATCTTTATGCTACAACTGCATTGGCAATTGAATAGTGAGTCTTCAAAGGAAAACCTCCAATGCACGTGTACAGATATAGACAATACCAAAGTGTTCATAGTCTTGTCTCTAAGACCAGCTTATCTTATTGTTAGATGATCACGTTTTTCTGATCATGGACTTTGTATAAGTCACACAACTATAAAAGTTTATTGTCAGAATGACAATAGTACTGAACCGACCCATTTGTATGATCTTGCTAAGAGACAAATCGTCACAGATAAAGTTAGCAATTGATTGTATAGAGTTTTCGTTAGCTGTATTCCTATACCGTGAGAATATCTAGTGACCGCGTATTTGACACTTACACTTGATCATCATCAATCATCCGACCTTAATTGGGTATCATAACGGTGGCTTTTGGGTGTGAACTAGAATACGTAATGGAACGGAGAATGGTACTTACTCCTCCAGGCGATGGAGAGATATATCCTCTAGGCCATCTCAGTATTATCGATGTCACCCCAATCGTCTCACCAGACATAGTGTGATTTATCACAGGACGTCGATAATACATAGTGAGAAAAAGAGAATGATATCGGTACGAGTTTTATATATGTTATGATCAAATGGTTTGATCACACTAGAGCACATTGCCTCATCTCGTGATATCATTGGTATCGTGTACGTAAGGGAATTAGCGTAATGAGAAACACAATAGGTTCTGTCGTTCACTCGTGAATACATAGGAGCCAGTACGGCCGTTAAGGTCTCAATGCTGGTTATTGTCCGGCAAGCACTCAGGGCATGTCTATGTGTTACCGAACCTTCCGGCCACACACTTAAGCTGTGAGTCAATCTTTTATTGAGAGAATAAAGTTATAGTTATAGTGGTTATGAGAAGTGGTCGTAGTCACTCCGATGTCACAGGAACAACTCCGGTGAGAATCGGAGGTGTTCCGGTGAAGTTATCATGAGAGGCATATTATGTCGGTATAGGTGAGAGAAAACGGGCGAACATGAGATGTTTCGGGATGCCGGGAAGTGCTTATGACATCAGTGGATAGAGTCGAGTATATATGGTTCCGTAAGAGTTTCAGGGAAAAACCAAGAAAGGGGCGGGGGAAGTGCCGGGAGGGACACTAGGACCCTGTTTATGTGGGCTTCTGCTTCTGCTTTTGGGTCCAAAATCGAAAGCCCAAACAAACAACACGAAATAGAAAAGCACTCGCGAGAAGCGGGGTAGCGAAATGAACTAGCATGCCGGAAGCAGGGGACGAGGTGCTCCCCGAGATTTTTCCTGCTTCCCGAGTTGCACTGGACGTGGATACCCTCTTGGTACCATGGTAATAACGAGAACTGTCACTCCGCCGAAACTCTCAGGTAAAATCCACGAACCAGTCAGCCCCCATCTCATTTCCTCCTATTCCCCACGATACACACATGAGAGAAGGGAGCGGTTCCTGCCTAGCGCCGCCGTGGATATGACGCCGCCGGCCGTCTAGCCCGGCTCCGTCTCTCTCTTCAGCACCGCCTTAGATCGAGGGTCCTCGAGCTCGTCTCCAACCGCTGCCGTGACCAACCGTACTGCCGTCGTCGAGCCCGCCATGCCCTCCGCCGTTTGGCCTCTCCTCTCCCTCTCATCAGCGTCCCCAGATCGATGCCTTGTCGTCAGAGTTCGTCGGTCCGGCCATCCTTCAGACGCACTGGAGCAGCAGCCCCCATCTCTCTATTCCTTTTCTCTTTAGATCTAGCTGTTCTTGTCGTGAATGGAGCAGCAGCAGCCCCCTATCCCCAGATCTGGCAGCTCGTCGGTTCATTCTTTTTTTGCTGGTTTTCTGTACAAAGGGATTTACCTGTAGGCATATGTGATTGATGGATGTTGTTGCAGTGGCTAAATCTGACAAAGAAATTCAGAGTGCATACAGAGAACGATGAACACTGATTTTTGTGCAGCCTACTGTCGACTGCTTTTGTGTTTTCTTTTTTATGCAGTCAAAACGACTGATCCGGTTACTTTTCTGTTAGCTTATTTGTGCAGCGTATTTTTTGGATGTAGGCATGTGTAACTGATAGATGTACACTTGTTCGATTGATGGACTTAGGACACCCACTGCGTGTAGCAAAAGTAGTTCCAAATTCACTTTTTACCTTTTGGAGTTCTCTACACTGTGAGGGTAGTTCCAAATTCATCAAAATGCGGAACCGTAGCAACTAGTTGCTCCGATGCCAAATTCTCTCTCTATGATAAAATACTATTGCATGTGCATGTGCCTCTCTTCCTATGTGTGAGGTGGGGAGAGAAAATGCACTTTTCACTTGGTTTTGGGACCCACGGTACAGGAAGATGGAAGATGCAATGTTGTGGAGTTGTGGCTATATTTCCCAGAATAGCCAAATACAACTTTTTGAAAAATTTGGCGATTGCACGCTGTGGCTGCCCTTATGCATACATGCGAGCTTTTAACGTCGAAAGTATTCGAATAAATATCCGTAGTCTTATTTTGATAAATACGTGTTTACAATTATTTGAGAAAAATTTAGATAAACAGAGGTAATTCAGCTCATACACATCATAATTAATCTTCGCCGCCGCCGTCGTACAAGATCTCCTCCCCGCTCTATTCCGGCCTCCACCAAGTCGCACCATTCCTGAATTAACCAGGCGCACGATGGGTCGATTGATACGTCTCAAACGTATCTATAATTTCTGATGTTCCATGTTGATATTATACCAATTGTTACATGTTTTATATACACTTCATAGCATTTTTATGCATTTTCTGGGACTAACCTATTAACAAGATGCCACAGTGCCAGTTCCTGTTTTCTGCTGATTTTGTATTCCAGAAAAGCTAGTCTGGAAATATTCTCGGAATTGGACGAAACTTGGACAGAACCTCCTATTTTTCCAACACGAAGACGGAGTCCAGAGGAGAGACGGAGGAGGGCCACGTGGCACCCACACCATGGGGCCGCGCGGCCCCCTGCCGCGCCGTGGGGTGGTGTGGGGCCCTCGTGGCTCCGCAGCCGCCGCCCTTTCGCCTATTTATTCCTCCCGACGCGAAAACCCTAAATACCCGAGCCATTATCCACGAAAAGTTCCAGAGACGCCGCCGCCGTCAACCCTAGCTCGGGAGGGTTCAGAAGCTCTTCCCGGCACCCTGCCGGAGAGGGGAATCATCACCGGAGGGCTCTACATCACCATGCCTGCCTCCGGAGTGATGCGTGAGTAGTTCATCCTTGGACTACGGGTCCATGGCAGTAGCTAGATGGTTGTCTCTCCACTTTATGCTATCATGTTTAGATCTTGTGAGCTGCCTATCATGATCAAGATCATCTTATTGTAATGCTACATGTTGTGTTTGCTGGGATCCGATGAATATTGAATACTATGTCAAGTTGATTATCAATCTATCTTATATGTTATTTATGATCTTGCATGCTTTCCGTTACTAGTAGATGCTTTGGCCAAGTAGATGCTTGTAACTCCAAGAGTGAGTATTTATGCTAGATAGTGGGTTCATGCCTCCGGTAATCTGGGAGAGTGACAATAACTTCTAAGATTGTGGATGTGCTGTTGCCACTAGGGATAAAATAACCGATGCTTAGCTTAAGGGTACGCCGTTAGGTCTAATGCATTTGTTTACATTACGCACATTACTTAATGCAATTATCCGTTGCTTGCAACTTAATACCAACGGGGAACTCGGTATGACAACCTGGCGGTGGATTATTAGTCATAGACGCTGTTGGATAACGGTCTATGTATTTTGTCGTAATGCCCACATGAATATCATAGTAATCATCATGTCATATATATGCATTGTCATGCGCTCAATATTTTGTCAATTGCCCAGCTGTAATTTGTTCACCCAGCATGTTAGTTATCTTTTATGGAGAGACACCACTAGTGAACTGTGGACCCCGGTCCATTCTTTTACACTGATAATACAACCAACTGCAAACACTGTTCCTTTTCATTCTCTGCAATTTACTACTGTTTTCCACACCATACGTTTAATCCTTTGTTTTCAGCAAGCCGGTGAGATTGACAACCTCACTGTTTCGTTGGGGCAAAGTAGTTTGATTGTGTTGTGTGCAGGTTCCACGTCAGCGCGCCACTGACAACCTTCAGAAGTGATTTCTTGCTCCTACTGGTTCGATTAAACCTTGGTTTCATACTGAGGGAAAACTGCTGCTACACTGCATCATACCTTCCTCTTGGGGTCTCCCAACGAACGTGTGATCCACGCAATCAAGCATATTTTCTGGCGCCGTTGCCGGGGAGAAGCACTTCGGTTCAGAAATCTCCTTACTTCCCTTCCACACGCCAGCATATTTTCTGGCGCCGTTGCCGGGGAGCAAGAGGATTTCTGCAAGGGGAGTTTCACGCTTCCAATCTCTTTACTTTGTTATTGTCTTGCTTAGTTTATTTTTATTTAGTCTTGTTTGCTTTATTTATCAAAAACACAAAAAAAATTAGTTTCTTGCATCTAGTTTATTTCGGTTTGTTATTATGTCTAGTTGTTTACTTGCTATCAATGGCTTCTCTCTTTGAACAAAATATTGGCTAAGTGGGTTCACGGAGGAACAACAAAATTATTATAAGGAATACCGCTTGTCTCAAAAAGGGAAACATTTATGGGAACAAATAAGTAGATTGAATTATTTTGCTAAGAACTTGTGCTCTACTTATGATGAATCCTACTGCTTTAATGAATCTTTTGTTGTAGAAGGCATAAACACCTCCCTTTCCAATGTGATTATAATGATAATGAAACCTTGGCTGCTTATGCTAAAGGAAACTATGACTTTGGTAATCTTGAACAAACTGAAGAATTTTTGTTTTTAAGGGTGCCTATGAAATTGCTGGTTATATTCACGATGATGATTCTCCTTATAAATCTGAAATTTTGCTATACTTGGTTATTGCCTTGAATATTACAATGATAATCCTTATATCACTGAATTTCTTGAGAAAACTTATTCTCCAGAACAACTTGCTACCTTTCAGGAACCTGTGGGAGAAGAAATTGCTGAAACTGAAAGCTCATTGGATGAAAAAGAGGAAGAGATGATGAACAAAAGGAGGATCTACCTCTAAAGATAGTAACTCTTTAACTCTTACATTATATGATTACCCTCCATGCCTACCTAAGGAGGAAAATGCTATATTGTTGAATGTCATGATTCTATTGAAATATCTCCTTTTGATAAATTTGAAGTAACAACTCCTTGACTCAAGAAAAGGAAATTGCAGAAAGTAAAAATGTGCTCCCTAATGTTATATATGATAATGCTCTTGATGATGGTCCTATATTGCCTAATGATATTTATTATACTATTATTGTCAAAAGTGGGTTTGATAACCCCACTGTTTTTTAGCTTAATAAAAATTATGTGTTTGTAGATCATGAAAAGCATGCTTTATGTGATAGTTATATTGTTGAGTTTGTTCATGATGCTACTGAAAGTTATTATGAGAGAGGAAAATATGGTTGTAAAAGTTTTCAAGTTACTAAAACACCTCTCTTATGTTGAAAGTTTTGAAGTTTATTTGTTTCATCTTTCTATGCTAGTTGCTTTATGCTTCAATAATTTATTTTGTTACAAGATTCCTTTGCATAGAAAGTGGGTTAGACTTAAATGTGTTTGATATTTGCCTCTTGATGCTCTCTTTTGTTTTTCAACTCTTATTCTTATGAGAGCATCATTAAAATCTTCAAGCCTAGCTAAAAGGCATTAAAGAAAGCGCTTTTGGGAGGCAACCCATTATCTTTTGTTTTCAGTTTTAGTCAAGGAGTTGTTTACTTCTGTAACAATTCCTTTGTATCTTTATTTTATCGCATTGTTGTGCCAAGTATTGCCTCTAATAGGAAGATGATGCTAGATTTGGATTTCTGCGCAGGAACAGATTTCTGCTGTTCACCGTTTTAATTCTGTAAAATCACAGAAAAATTATTTAAATCTGCAATTTTTGTGCGTGATCCTCAGATATGTACGCATCTTTCGTTAGTTTAAAGTTTTTCGATCTGAGCAACGTAAGTGCCTCGAAAAAATTCGTCTTTGCGGACTGTTCTGTTTAGACAGATTCTGTCTTTTATTTTTCGCATTCTCTCTTTTACTAGTGTTGAGTGGAATTCTTTTTTAGGGTGAAGAGCTTCACATAACATCAGTGGCAGTAGCTAATGTTAAAAGTAACGGTCATGTTTGTGTCCTTATAGAACATGTGAGTTTTTGATTGTGCACTAACCCTCTAATGAGAATTACTTTGAGTTTGGTGTGGCGGAAGTTTTCAAGGGTCAAGAGAGAAGGATGATATAATGTGATCAAGAAGAGTGAAGAGCTTAAGCTTGGGGATGCTCCCATGGATCACCCCAGCATATTTCAAGAAGACTCAAGCGTCTAAGCTTGGGGATGCCCAAGGCATCCCCTTCTTCATCAGCAACTTATCAGGTCATCTCTAGTGAAACTATATTTTAATTCTTTCACATCATATGTGCTTTACTTGGAGCGTCTGTGTGCTTTTATTTTCAGTATTTTATTTTTCTTATGGTCAACTTGATTGGACCCCAGCATTCTTGATTGGGAGAGAGACACGCTCCGCTTTTTCATATGAATACTCCTATTCTTCACTTATACTTGTTGAGTATTCTTATCTAGCTATTGCTATGCTTTTAGCTCCTGTTTTGCATGCATCTCTTATTCAGAGCTGTTAGTTCTTTTAAAGAAAGTACTCTCTTGCTTCACTTATAATTGTTTGGAGAGTTTATGTTGAAATAAATTGATTGGTGTTTGGTTGGAACAGAAAATGTTGCATGTGGTAGATGGTATAATGGAAAAAGCTTACATATTCTTGTAGATCATTGTATTGGATAATTTGATACTTGTCAATTGTTTTGAGTTATCAAGTAGTTCATGTTTAAGCTTTTGTATCATGTAGTTAAAACCTATTAATGAAGAACTACCGTAAAGCTCGTTGAAATTTGGTTTGCATGATTGGTATCTCTAAGGTCTAGATATTTTCTAGTAAAAGGGTTTGGTTAACAAGGAAGACAGTGTAGAGTCTTATAATGCTTGCAATATGTTTTCATATAAGCCTTGCTGTGTCGGTTGATATCCTGTGTTTGCTTCAAATAACCTTGCTAGCCTAAACTCTGTACTGAGAGGGAATGCTTCTCGTGCATCCAAAACCTTGAGCCAAAATCCATGCCATCTGTGTCCACCATAACTACCTATATGTGGTATTTCCTTGCCATTCCAAGTAAATTTTTCATGTGCTACCTTTAAACTATTCAAAATTATTACTCCTATTTTGTGTCAATGTTTACCAAGCTCATGAGGACGGGGTGGATGTCTTTATGTCAACTGTCAAACAGACTTTACCACCGGACTAGCGGCATATACATCCGCTTATCCATTAATTTTGCAAAAAGAGCTGGCAAATGGGGTGCCCAGTCCCAATTAATTACAACTTTAACCGCTTAATTCTCTTCACATTTTTGCCCTGATTTATCAGTCAAGCAATGACAAACAGTGAAATATCTGCATGTGTAAACAAAAGAGAAAGAGGGATGATCTGCCTTGCTGGTAGAAATAACGTCCTTCATGGGAGCCGCTCTTAAAAGTCTGGTTGGCAGGGGTCATATTGTACTTTCCATTTTCTGATTCGTTGACAATTAACAAACACCTCTCAAAACTTATTTTTACTCTCTATATGATTTCAAAAACTTAAAAAGCTCTAGCACATGATTTAATCCCTGCTTCCCTCTGCGAAGGGCCTTTCTTTTACTTTTATGTTGAGTCAGTTTACCTACTTCTTTCTATCTTAGAAGCAAACACTAGTGTCAACTTTGGTGCAACAATTTTTATATGCTCGTATATTGCACTTATTATATGCTTTGTGTTGACAAATATCCATGAGATATATATGTTGAAAGTTGAAAGCAATTGCTGAAACTTAAATCTTCCTTTGTGTTGGTTAAATACCTTTTACTTAGAATCTATTGCTTTATGAGTTAACTCTTATGCAAAACTCTTTGATGCTTGTCTCGAAAGTACTATTCATGAAAAGTTTTTGCTTATATGATTCAGTTGTTTGCTCATTATCTACTTGCTAGCAAACTATAGACCATTGACCTGGATCACTTCATTCATAACATGTGCTTTACAATATTATTTGATCAAGATTATGATTGTAGCATGTCACCTCAGAAATTATTTTGTTTTTATCGTTTTACCTACTCGAGGACGAGTAGAACTAAGCTTGGGGATGCTTGATACGTCTCAAACGTATCTATAATTTCTGATGTTCCATGTTGATATTATACCAATTGTTACATGTTTTATATACACTTCATAGCATTTTTATGCATTTTCTGGGACTAACCTATTAACAAGATGCCACAGTGCCAGTTCCTGTTTTCTGCTGTTTTTGTATTCCAGAAAAGCTAGTCTGGAAATATTCTCGGAATTGGACGAAACTTGGACAGAACCTCCTATTTTTCCAACACGAAGACGGAGTCCAGAGAGAGACGGAGGAGGGCCACGTGGCACCCACACCATGGGGCCGCGCGGCCCCCCTGCCGCGCCGTGGGGTGGTGTGGGGCCCTCGTGGCCGCAGCCGCCGCCCTTTCGCCTATTTATTCCTCCCGACGCGAAAACCCTAAATACCCGAGCCATTATCCACGAAAAGTTCCAGAGACGCCGCCGCCGTCAACCCTAGCTCGGGAGGGTTCAGAAGCTCTTCCCGGCACCCTGCCGGAGAGGGGAATCATCACCGGAGGGCTCTACATCACCATGCCTGCCTCCGGAGTGATGCGTGAGTAGTTCATCCTTGGACTACGGGTCCATGGCAGTAGCTAGATGGTTGTCTCTCCACTTTATGCTATCATGTTTAGATCTTGTGAGCTGCCTATCATGATCAAGATCATCTTATTGTAATGCTACATGTTGTGTTTGCTGGGATCCGATGAATATTGAATACTATGTCAAGTTGATTATCAATCTATCTTATATGTTATTTATGATCTTGCATGCTTTCCGTTACTAGTAGATGCTTTGGCCAAGTAGATGCTTGTAACTCCAAGAGTGAGTATTTATGCTAGATAGTGGGTTCATGCCTCCGGTAATCTGGGAGAGTGACAATAACTTCTAAGATTGTGGATGTGCTGTTGCCACTAGGGATAAAATAACCGATGCTTAGCTTAAGGGTGCGCCGTTAGGTCTAATGCATTTGTTTACATTACGCACATTACTTAATGCAATTATCCGTTGCTTGCAACTTAATACCAACGGGGAACTCGGTATGACAACCTGGCGGTGGATTATTAGTCATAGACGCTGTTGGATAACGGTCTATGTATTTTGTCGTAATGCCCACATGAATATCATAGTAATCATCATGTCATATATATGCATTGTCATGCGCTCAATATTTTGTCAATTGCCCAGCTGTAATTTGTTCACCCAGCATGTTAGTTATCTTTTATGGAGAGACACCACTAGTGAACTGTGGACCCCGGTCCATTCTTTTACACTGATAATACAACCAACTGCAAACACTGTTCCTTTTCATTCTCTGCAATTTACTACTGTTTTCCACACCATACGTTTAATCCTTTGTTTTCAGCAAGCCGGTGAGATTGACAACCTCACTGTTTCGTTGGGGCAAAGTAGTTTGATTGTGTTGTGTGCAGGTTCCACGTCAGCGCGCCACTGACAACCTTCAGAAGTGATTTTTGCTCCTACTGGTTCGATTAAACCTTGGTTTCATACTGAGGGAAAACTGCTGCTACACTGCATCATACCTTCCTCTTGGGGTCTCCCAACGAACGTGTGATCCACGCAATCATCGATCTTGTTCCCGTCGACCACCGGTGATACGAGCACTTCGAGCCGCCGCCTCGTCGTTCCTCATCCGCCGCCTTCCCCGTGAGCTTCTCCGACGGTTCGGTGAATATATTCCAATACAAAACACTCCAAAATATATTCTGATAGAAAGCATGTTAAAAATAATTTTAGCTAAAAGGGTAAATTGAGAATTCTGCTCTTAAAACACTCAGAAATAACTAATTCGTTCCAAATCAGTATTTATACAACATCTTCAGCACTCAGGGACATTCTAGACATTTCACCCCAAAATCTACAACAGTAGCCATGCCTGCCAAACATCAAATCTCTGCTTCTAAGAGCTACTTCCCACAGCTGTTTTTCACAGCTCACAGCCACAGCTGCTTCTCAACAGATATGCAGCCCAAACAAACGGACCCTAGGTGCCCTAGGGCTGCGCTACATGTGTGGTGCATCCACATGGGCCCTAGCGCCCACCAAGGCCGGCGCATCACCTCCCCCATGTTTCGTTTATTTGATTAAATGATTTTCGGAAAGTCTATTTAATTAAAAAGATAAAAAGAACGTGTGGATACTAGAAGAGCGGGTTACACAAGTAATTACCCGAAGACGGAATCGACAACAATCTCACCTCCCAGCGTGAACGTGGGATTCTTCATCAGGCTTCATCAACATCTACTTCGACAAACACAAGATCTTCCGCAACGGTGTTTGTAAGTATTCTAGATCTAGCATTATGGGGTGCAGCATATCTTCATAGAATAGATCTTGGCGTTATGTTACGGAAAATTTTAAATTCCCGCACGTAACCCAATAAACACAATGAAATAGGATTAGATATTTACCACTACACAAGGGCTCGAATCTGGGTAAGTGATAACCCCCAAGAGCAGGGGATCACTGTAGCACCTCTCAATGTGGAAGTAGGGTATCGATCCGCAGGAGCAAGAAGGAAAAGTTATCTATTCCCTACAACTAAAGTGTCACAAGTTTTAGTTGATTATGCACTAAACAGGTTTAAAGAACAAGATGGTTGATTTAATGGATGGAAGTTTAATGTAACAAAACAAGAATGTAAAAGTGTCCCAATCCTCTTCAATGCAAGAGGACAAGACAAAGGTTTTCTCTTATATGGACATGGGTTCATGGGTTCACTCAATCCTCTCTCCCATCTATGGTGATTATCATGTTATAGATAAAAAGTACACACAATTGTCATGCTTTAATGGTAAACTTCTATGACGGCTACATGTCCTAAAACATATAGTTGAAAGAAAATAATCATTTGTGTTGCTAGGTCACCCTCGTAAGGCTAGCGTGGTTTGTTGTCACTCCCACATCATACTTCTTCCTTTTTACCCCCAGATAAAGGATGTTGGGCTGTATTGTGTCACTCAATACATATGCCGTTGTCACATCGGCCATCCCATACCTATATACATCATACTTCATAATGGACAATATTCTAAACACTAGTGCAATGATTCATGTTTCGTGTGCATGACCACATCTCTCTCATCTATCTACACTTGGTGGTGTCAATCACCTCATGACATGGATAAACAAGGCATTATGCATAAATCGAACCATCACATGCATCATAGAATATTTCCAAAGTATGACAAGTCATAAAAGATCCAACACAACGGTAAATGCATAACAAATATCATCTCATACCACAATATCCACCATAGGAATTACATAGATAGATCCATACTTATGCAAGGCACATCATATGGACTTCAACAATGATCATACATAGAGAGATTAGATCAAGTTACCACCACAAACCCAAAGTCCAGGGGTGGACTACTCCCCCTTCATCATGGTGATGATGGTGGAGATGTTGGAGAAGATGGAGACCACCCCGGCACGCCCCGCCGGAGTTTTCCCCCTCCAATCTGCAGCTCCAGGTCTTCTGTTTCGTGGTTTTGTGTTTCTGCGGCGCTCCCTTCCGAAAGCCGTCGGGGGACTATTTTTATAGTCGTTTTTAGGTCAAGACGAAGGCACGGGACGAAGATCGACGGCATCGGAGGCTCGAGGCCCAGGATAGGGGGTCCCACGCGGCCAAGGAATCTGGCCGCGTGGGCCCACCTCTTTTGGCCCTCGGGTTTCCATTTTTTCGCTTCCTTCGCTCCTACGCTTTGTTCCTTCCAAAAAATGACGATCCCTGCAAAATATTAGGTCATTTGGACGTCGTTTGGGTCCCTGAAACATCAAAATATAGAAAATAGGGTTTTCTGCCAGTGCAGGGTTAATTCCAGAAAAATAGGGAAACTGTGAAATATTCCCAAAATCAATATAAAACAATGATATAACCCTTATATGATGCAAATATGATTGAAATATAAGTAATATAATGCAAAGTTCATGTATGCATTTTACATGCATCAACATCCCCAAGCTTAACCTATACTCGTCCTCGAGTATGAAGGTGATAAAACTAACATGGACTTTGCTTTTAATACTATCAATGGATATCAAAGATGATTACTATTGCTACATAGAGTCAAATGATTCATTCTTCAAAGGAATAGCAATATACAAGATAGATTATGAAGTGATATCAAATATTCAATGTAAGGATGTTCAATGATAATTCACAAAGTGTAACATAGAAGAAAGTACTATGGACCAAATGTATGCATAATGAAAAGTAAAAACATCCTATAATGGTCATAGAGTATTCTTGTAAATCTGAATATAAAAGGTGGACACTTTGGAAAGATATATAAATAAGTAGAGGTAAAACATGAATAAGTTTCATCTAGCTTCCAAATGCTTCTACTTAAGTTAATGTTTGCAATGTGGTATTCATTGGTGTGGAGCTCTCATTACCCCTATCATAGCATCTTGAATGGTTAAAGTTTAAAGTGAAAGCAAATATGAGTATGTGCTTGACAAAGTATGGGTTGAATGCTCATGCCCCGTGAATACGAGTACCTACACCACGGTGTTACTCAACTCGGGCCACAAAGCAAGTTCAAGTTAAAGTCATTGTAAGTAATATAATAGCGTCATCAAGAGCGTCAACTGGGGTACCTCTTGCCTCAGGACATGGAACAAGCCCATGTCAAAATGACAAGACAAACAACAATGAACAATCTCAGCACTCTTTTATTTACTATTGTATAGCTTTTTATTATGACGTGCATCACTGAATGTTCACTTTGGTGCGCTGTAAATTTCCACCATGAATGATGCATGGCTTAGATTAGCGGCCCAGGCGTCTCTCTAGCCATTTATACAAACTCAAACTTACTAAGTTTCCGCATTTATTTGGCACCATGATAAGCATCCATAAACAAAAGTACATGATATCAACTAAATATAATTAAGAGCACGTTGAAAGCTTGCCATGTGACAGCACATATGAGCTAACTCCCAACCAAGACTCTTGTCAAGCTCACAACTTCATAATTTTAATCACAATGGGTCATGTTTATTAAGTGCAATAAAAGTAAAGTGTGCATCAAGTTCGTGAGAGCTTTTAACCAACTTTTCCCATAACAATCAATAACATAAGCATTTTAATTCAGAAGTATAGATAATACAAATAACATGATAAACATACTCGGAATAGCATAAAGCTAATAGGTAGATATGGTGGACTCACTGGAAAAACTTTGGTTGAAGGTGTTGGAAAACAAGTTTTTACTTGTTGGAATTTTTGGGCTAGCAAGAGGGAGAAAGTTGACCGTCTAAATGCATGCATAAGTGTCCATAGAACTAACCAATCCATGTTAAACAAAGTAAAGTAACATTCAGCATCAAAACATGAATAAAAGATAGCTCTTGATAAAACACTTGCAAATTAATACTCATTAAAAGCACATGAATCATGCAACTATATGTATCTTTTTGAATCAACTCAAACATCCCTTTCCCAATCTTTTTAATAGCATCCAACTTAATTCAACCCAAATTTCCAGTAGCTCTCTCATATATAAATGATAGTGGTGGTCTCAAAAAAAAAACAAACCGAAATAACAAAAATAAAAGACGCTCCAAGTTTATGCGATAAAGTGCATTGATCGAAAAACAGAAGTTAGACGTGTGCAAACCGAGAGTGTGTTGGTCCAGTGGGGTTGTCTTCACATCCCCAAGCTTATGGTCTTCACCATCCTTGGATAGCTCTTGGTGCATCTCCTCTAATCCCTGTGAAAAAACTTCAAAACACCGTTTCTCCCATTTCTTTTCTGTGGGGCGACATTAGTAGTGATAGACAAATGAATTGCTTGCTGCATAAAATCCTTAAACAAAAATTCATATGAATGTCCAGAAAGTGTATAATGTTGTATGCCTACTTATAAACTCAATTGGATCAAAAAGATTCAAGTTAAAAGTTCAAAGAATGCATCAAACAAAATGGGACAGAATCTGTCCAGAAAAACAGCAGCAGCAAAACGCATTTTTTACCCTACTTAAATATGTCGAAAAATCTGAAAAAATTCACGCTTACAGAGGATGAAAAGTTGCAACTACAGTTCAAATTCAGCTCATTCGGAGTTACAGAATAGGAATGAAAAATCATACCGTGCACAGATTCGTGCTGGAATAAAATCTCCGAATGCAAAAAGCAACTTTTTCAAGCCAAAATAGGTAAAACTTGGCACTTTATTAAAAATTCCAGAAACAAAACTAAAAACTAAGTCTCTTGTTACAGCAAGAGGACACAAAGAAAATCAAAAATAAAAACAACCGGGTTGCCTCCCGTAAAGCGCTTTCTTTATAGCCATGTAGCTAGGCTTCTTACTTGATATTTATTGTGGACGAAGCTCATGAGGGAGCTTGAACTTTGATGTGTCCCTCTTCCTTGGGAAGTGTTCCATGCACTTCTTGTGTGGAAACTGAAACTTCACATTCCCTTCTTTTGAATCAATGATAGCACCTGTGGTACGAAGAAAAGGTCTTCCAAGAATAATTGGACTAGAGGTTTTATTCCCCATATCCATGATTAGAAAATCAACAGGTACAAATGTCATATGCAACTCTACCATAACATCACTTACTTTTCCTAAAGCATGTTTAATGGAATCATCAGCAAGTGCAAGTTCAATAGAGCATTTTTCAAGATTCTTTAATTCAAGAACTTCATATAATTCTTTAGATAAAACAGAGACACTAGATCCTAGATCTAATATAGCATGGTGTGTCTCTTTTCCAATGGTTACTAGTACTTTGGGAATCCATATATCCCCAAGCTTAGGTGGTATCATAGCTTCTTGGTTGTACCTAGCAATCTTTTCTTTTAAAACATGATTAGCAATATAAGAACCAAAACCTGCTTGGTTAACATTAATGGAAGGATCACTTGCAAATTTTTGTAAGATAGATATTAATTCATGCAAGCTACAATTCTCTAAGTCAAGTAATGGTTCCTTGACTTCACTAAGCATTTTAACTTCCTCAACTTTTCTTTCTAACTCAATTAACAGAAGAGATTCATCATATTCAGTTTCGTTAACTTCTTCTTTTAAACCAACAAGTTGAGACATAAATGGCAACAAATATTCAGGATAGTTCAATAATTCATTAAGAGTTTCCTCCAAAGTAAGAGGAACATTTTCAGCAATATTAATAGAATTCATTCCAACACAGGTGGTGCTTGTGGTTTCCCTGCAGACATACTCAATAAAGTGGCTTGGTTATCAGCTAGTTTTGACAAGGCTTTGTCTAGTCCTGCAGTTGGAGTTGTAAGCCTTTAATATCAGAACTAATAGAAGCAACAGACTTATTCAACTCTTGTATCATGGTATTATGACTAGCAACTTGTTCCATAAGAATTTTATTAGCCTCAAAATTATCATTACTGGTGGCATAGGCTTCCATTTATTATCACTAGTATTAGGATATGGAACAAAAGGACGGTTGTTGGGAACATATGGGGTTTATTATAGGAATTATAATTGTTGTTACCATACCCATTATTACCATAGTTCCTAATGAAGTTAACATCAACATTTTCAGGATTATTACCAACTAGTTCTTGCAAAGGACATTTTCAATATTTTGTTTATTAATGAAAGCAAGAATAGTGTCCATTTTAGATGACAAATCATTTGTTTCTTCTATGGAGTTTACTTTCTTAGATGGATTAGGTGCTCTATCAGTATGCCATTGACTATAGTTTTGCAAAATACTTTCCAATATGTTCTTAGCTTCTACTATAGTTTTTCCCATAAAAGCCCCTCCAGCAGCGGAATCAAGAATATTTCTAGACATGTAATTTAGACCATTGTAAAAAGAGTGTAATATGGTCCATTCGTTACCCCATGTGATGGACAAGTTCTAAGCATAAGTTTTATCCTATCCCAAGCCATGGCAACATGTTCATTTTCATTTTGCCTAAAAGAAAGAATATTGTTTCTATTTTGCAAAATTTTAACAGGAGGATACTATTTCTTAATGAAAGCTTCTTTTAGATCATCCCAAGAATTAATGCAACCAGTAGGTAATGAATGCAACCACTCTTTAGACCACATCTCTCTCATCTATCTACACTTGGTGGTGTCAATCACCTCATGACATGGATAAACAAGGCATTATGCATAAATCGAACCATCACATGCATCATAGAATATCTCCAAAGTATGACAAGTCATATAAGATCCAACACAACGGTAAATGCATAACAAATATCATCTCATACCACAATATCCACCATAGGAATTACATAGATAGATCCATACTTATGCAAGGCACATCATATGGACTTCAACAATGATCATACATAGAGAGATTAGATCAAGTTACCACCACAAACCCAAAGTCCAGGGGGTGGACTACTCCCCCTTCATCATGGTGATGATGGTGGAGATGTTGGAGAAGATGGAGACCACCCCGGCAGCGCCCCGCCGGAGTTTCCCCCATCCAATCTGCAGCTCCAGGTCTTCTGTTTCGTGGTTTTGTATTTCTGCGGCGCTCCCTTCCGAAAGCCGTCGAGGGACTATTTTTATAGTCGTTTTTAGGTCAAGACGAAGGCACGGGGACGAAGATCGACGACATCGGAGGCTCGAGGCCCAGGATAGGGGGTCCCACGCGGCCAAGGAATCTGGCCGCGTGGGCCCACCTCTTTTGGCCCTCGGGTTTCCATTTTTTCGCTTCCTTCGCTCCTACGCTTTGTTCCTTCCAAAAAATGATCCCCGCAAAATATTAGGTCATTTGGACGTCGTTTGGGTCCCTGAAACATCAAAATATAGAAAATAGGGTTTTCTGCCAGTGCAGGGTTAATTCCAGAAAAATAGGGAAACTGTGAAATATTCCCAAAATCAATATAAAACAATGATATAACCCTTATATGATGCAAATATGATTGAAATATAAGTAATATAATGCAAAGTTCATGTATGCATTTTACATGCATCAGTAAGCCACTCATGCTAATCTAGTATCTTGACGTTCCACTGCTATGTTTCCCCCACACTCTTTGATGTCGACTGCTAGCCCTATGTCTAACCCCACGAACACATGTCGACAAGCTGAAAGGTGCTTTCCCTTCCAACGACTAAGTTTTTCTTACTCCGCTCCTCTACCTCTTTCCATTCGGCATTTTGAAGCCTTTGGTAATGAATTGAAATTCCTAGATATAAGATAGGAAATACTCTCAATGCATAGCCATAGAGCACATATTATTGGTAACCTGCTCCCCCAAAGTAATACAATTCACTTTTATGAAAATTAATTTTTAACTCAAATAGCTGCATGTACATAGAGATCAACAACTTAATGTTTCGAGCTTTTACAAGACCATGATCAATAAATTGAAGTTTACCACCGACATATCGAAATATGAATAATCTAGCACTGAAAAGATGTGGTACCACATCATCAATTTCAACTAGGATGGAAGCGTGTTGACCACAATACTAAAATAATGGGAGAGAGAGATGATCACCTTGCCTCTTTTCCTTTTGTTTGTTTTAAAGAAATAGCCAACATCGTCATTAAGCTCAATAGCAGTAAGTTGTAAAATAAACCTTCATAACGATACTCCCACCTGGTCACCTGACATAAAATTTTCCATACATCAGAGCATCTCCAATAGGTGCCATAAAATAGCAGTCAAAATAGGGTTATGTAAAATATACATCACCAAAAACGTGATTTATAGGGCACCGAAAGTGTCCAACTCCAACAGCTGCCCCAAAATGCCCCAAAATACATCAAATTTGTGGGCACGGGTGGTCCAACAGGTGACTAATATTGTGCAGCTGCACGGTAGCCGCCGCCTTGGTCGCCTTCTTCGACCACGCCGAGGCCGCCGCCGGTGCCGACGAGTTGCGCTCGGCCATCGGGACGCCGCCGCCTCGTGCCTTCATCGCGTGGACCATTTTGCTCCTCCACCCGGCCGCAGTGGTTGGCCGTGGAGGCGCAAACTCACCACGCCTACAACTGCCGGCGGGTTGGACGGGAATGGGGCAAGGGAACGGGCGCGACATCGACCGGGAGGTTGGACGGGGTCGACATGGCGGCGGATCGCCGGCGGGCGGGCGATCACGGACGGTGCAGCGACGGGGAGCCGCGCTTTGGAAGTTTCAGAACGGCAGTTACACGCGCGCGCGACTGCATGTGTTTTAGGGCACTACCCCTAAATGTTATATCGTGTCCTAAATTTATTTGGCCAAAATATACATCACGGGCAGCTGTTGGAGACCACCTTTTGACCCCTGGTGATGTAAAAAACAGTTATTTATTAGTTTGCATCACCTATTGGAGATGCTCTCACACCACGCGGGCGAGAATCCTTTCGTCTTGATGGTACGAACAAATATAAAAGGACCACCTGACTATTTCATAAGTTTGTTAAAATTAATCTTGATAACTAATCGGTTCATTTTTCTCTCGAACAAGTCATGCAAAGAATGCAGATTGCGTAGACTGATGATTCTCTATTTATACACCATAATCATTAGTAGCATCAAGTTTAGTCTGCCGCGGTATTACAAAAACACAACAATAATCAAACATCGATGTTGTCAGTCACGCATTACTCCTGCAAAGCACCATAAACCCAAACCGAACGGCGCGAGAAAGTAATAAGAAAACAAAAATGTACACCACCAGAGAGAGAGAAAAGAAGTCAGCTCGATCAGCAGCTCCTCGTGTCAAGGCAGGCGATCGCTCATCTCCATGTCGATTTGTCCGCGTCATCGGCTCCGGCCTTCTCGGCCAGAAGCGACGTCCGCGCATTGGTCGACGGCCGGTGTGCCGCCCGCGGCGAGCGGTGCTCCTGCATTGCCCAAAACGAAGGATTCATTCACTCCTGCATTGTGATCAGGCGAGGAGAGCACATGAAAGAAGGAAAGAAAGGAAGGTACCGTGCGGAAGGGGAACTCGTCGCCCTCGAGCATGTGGACGATCTGCCCCATCTTGGGCCGCTTGTGCGCGTCGGAGTCGATGCAGCGGAGGCAGACCAGCAGCACCCTGTTGAGCGCCCTCGCCGCCGGCGCCGGCTGGATGCGCGGGTCCACCAGGTCCTCCACGCGCCGGCTGCCCACCATCCCCTTGAACCACTCCACCAGGTTCACCTCGCCGGCCGGCCGGTTGTAGTCCACGGGGCTCCTCCCGGAGATGAGCTCCATGAGCAGCACCCCGAAGCTGTAGATGTCGCTGCTCTCGTTCAGCATCCCCGTCGACGCGTACTCGGGCGCCACGTACCCAAAGGTGCCCATCACGCGGGTCGTCACGTAGCTCGAGCCGGGGCCGAGGACCTTCGCCATGCCGAAGTCGGACACCTTGGCGTTCCACTTCTTGTCCAGGAGGATGTTGCTGGACTTGATGTCCCGGTGCACCACCTTGGGCTCTAGCCCTTCGTGCAGGTACGCGATCCTGCCATGAAACACCATGCATTAATCAGCCATGATCGTTCTGATTGCGATGCATCAACGACGAAGCCATATGAGCGAGGACGAACCCTTTCGCTGTCCCGATGGCGATGGTGAGCCGTGCTTCCCATGTCAGCGGGCTGACGGGCCCGACGTCTCCATGCAACCACTGCTCCAAGTTGCCGTTCTCAACAAACTCGTACACGAGCATCCTGTGAACGCGATGTGATGATGACTGCGTTAGGCGTTAGCGCACAGGCGACGATTTCACAAGTGTCAAGTGTTCATGCTTACCGTTTAGGCCCTTCTGCGCAGTAGCCGATGAGGCCGGCCAGATGCTTGTGCCTCACTCTGCCAATAGCTTCAACCTCCACCTTGAATTCCTGCTCGGCCTGACCCCTGAAAACCATTTGCAATTTCAAATTATACATCCTGGATGTTAAGATATTACTGCATCACTGACTAGGCAGTGCTATAGTTTCATCAACATCTTACTGTTCCATTTATTCAATCATCTAGCTAATTAACTTATTAGGAACTGTCTAGTTTCATCTCCAGTGTTTATTATCCATGACTAGTCTTTTCTGCATGACAAATGAGTGTGATGTTTGAACCTCAACTGTAAACACACTGAAGACTGAACCCGTGTGCAGGAAGGAACGGACATTTATGCTATTACGCATGTGTCAATCTTCTTCAGCAATCCATGTGCATGCATTTGGTTCACTTCAAAGTTAAAACAGCTCCAAAGATGTCACGGATATATGTTATTGTTGAATAGATCAAAAGAGGAAAAAGTTTGGTCATGCCTTTGCTTTTCTGTTGCTTTATCTTTTTTGTAAGTAAGGACAGCAGATAGGTGCATATGACTGCCGACCATCTCTAGTTCTTAACTAACTAAGTAGATAGATACATACGTGCCATCACAAAAAAGCACAAAAAGATCCACCCACTCATATCATATCACAATCATATGTAATCGAAAAAAAAAGGAAAAGAGCATTTTTTTTAATGAATTCTCCATAGCATTGACTTAATGCGATAGTTTTCTTATTCACATGACATTATAGACTAATCTTAAGAATCAATAATGTATGCTGCTTAAAAAGGTTGTGTGTGAAAACGGCCTGCAGTTCTTTTGTTTTGGTGATCACTCAAATGCCATCAGAAGATTCTGAACACCATATCTCATACCTGCAAAAGGACAAACTGGGACTTTATCTTAACAAAAGGGCGTGCTTTCCCCAAGTTCATTTTGGCCTTTTTCATACGACCAGGTAACAGACGGCAATCTTGAAGCCACGCCAACAGCATAACTACAACAACCGCGCTTACCGTGACTAATTACCAGCACATGTGACTTTGAACCAGAAGCACGGAAGGCTCTCGCTCCCGTGTCGCTCTCGCTCGAGGGCGGCACCGGGCGCCCAACCCTAGCCGCCAGAAGGCCGCGCCTCTCGCTGGCCTCGTCGCCGCCGCTGCCGCCGCTTCGCCGCGGTGGCGGCGGCCCCCCTTCCTCCACAGCGGCGGCGGGGGAGAGCTCGCGGTGGACGCGGATGCGACGATGCCTCCTCCTGGGCGCGACGTTGCAGCGATGCCGACCAAGCGACGGGAGACGGCGCTCTTCCGCGGCGCGGTGGTGCATCGCAGTGGGGCTGCCGGCGCGCGGGCTTCGGGCGGCGGCGGTGGCAGTGGCGCCGTCCCCTGCGCCTGCAGGATGCGGCCGGCCGCCCGATGGGCTTGGCGGGCCCGATCTGGGCTCGCCGGGCCAGGGTGGCGGTGCTGCGTCCTCCGACGTGGGGTGCGGGCGGCGAGGTCCTTCGCGTCGCCCCGTGCTGCAGGCGGCAAGGTGCCCCGATGGCTTGGCGAGCCCGTTCTGGGCTCGCCGGGCCGGGGTCGGAGCTGCGCTGCACTGCGCGTCCTCGACCACTCTTCGTCGCCGCCGAGGGTGGCAGTGGCTGGTGGGCTTGCCAGCGCTGGTGGCAGTGGCTGGTGGGCTTGCTAGCACCGGGCTTGGCGCGGCTGCCGGTGAAAACCGAAGCGGATGATGGCGGCGCTTCTTGGCGTCGTTCCCTAGCGTAGGCATCATCTTTGCAGCTGCGCTTCTTTGCTCGGGATCTCCGGGGGGAAACCCTTGATCCGAGCTCCTCGGATCGGATGCTGGCGGCACCTTGGGTGTCGTTCTCCCTCTTGAGGGTGGCGTTTCTAGAGATCATCTGACTGGAGTGGTCTAGGATCCATCTGCCGGTAGGTGGGTGTTGTGTAGCGCTGGCTAAAACCCTGGATGCAGCGGTTATGTCTGCAGTTGGGTTTGTTTAGCTCCTGTTTCCTTTCCGCATCAAGCAGAAGATCAGTAGATCTTGTTTGCCTGGTGTTTGTTTTTAGCTTATGCATCTCTGGGGCGACACCTCTGTCGTTTTATTCCCCGAAAGCTGTAAAATTGTTGTCTGTAAGTTTCGTTTCGTTGAAATGGAACTGAGGCGAGGCCCTTTTTATCTAAAAAAAAAATTACCAGCACATGCATTTACTTCAGAAAAGCACCAATTCGTACATGCGCACTGTCGAAATCCATGCCCACAAACAGTGCTGCTACAAGCTTCCGTCAATTCATACATTTACACCGGGGAACAAACACGTACTACGGTGGTTAACTGTTTTCTGCGATCGTCAAGTTTATTTATCTCGAGGTTAAATAAGTAAGTACTTGCGTTTCGTTTCTACCATGTTACTAGGAGTCTAGGACGAATGCGAAACAGAGTACTCAGTCAAGTCCAACAAGGTAACAGTGATAAACTAACAGGAGGCGGGTACTCACTTGTGATCGAAGAGGTTCTTGACGGCCACCACCTCGCCGCCGTCGAGCACGCCGCGGTACACGGTGCCGTAGCCTCCCTGCCCGACCACGTTGGCCTCGCAGAACCCTCCCGTCGCCGCCTCCAGCTCGTCCAGCTCGTACCACCTCCCCCAGCCCATCTCCACCCCCGGCGCCGCTCCGCTGTTCCTCCCCATTTTCCTCTTCACGGGAGAGTCCAAGGAGCTGGCCGCGGCGGACGAGCTGGCCACGTCGGAGGAGCTCGTGCCGACCTCCAGCGCGCCGACCTCAGCGTACTTTACCTGCTGCAGTTTGGGCGTAGTGGAGGTCGGGAGGAGCGAGGAGCCGGAGGAGGCCGCGTGATCCACGCGCGAAGACTGCGGGCGCGGCTTGGCTCCGCGGCGGCGCGCGAGGAGCGCGGCGATTGCCGCGGCCGCGACGACGAGGATGAGCACGACGGCGGCGGCCGCCGCGGCCTCGGCGGGGGTGGACAGGCCGAGAAAGGACGACTTTGTGCTGTCGGAGGCCGCAGGCGGCGGTCCGGCGGCGTCGTCCATCGCAGCGGCAGCGGTTGGTGGGCCCGCCCAACCCCTGTTGAGAAGGAGGGTGGCGACGGAGTGGAGGGTGGTGTTGGAGGGAGGGTGCCGGTGGAGCGGGGCTGCGTGCGCTAGCTGTGTTTGTTATACTCGGGAGTTATGATGAGTTTGTCCAAGCTCTTGTTAACGTTGGTGGACTCGGCGTTCCGTGGTCCCGTCGTTGCTACATCATTATTTGTTCGTTTTCGCTCACGGCTCATCATGCATTGATTTTCAGAGATGGAATCATTTAAGTTGAAATCGGGGAAGTGTCAACGATCCAGCCCAACAAGACTTGCGGCGTCTCAGATGAGATGAGATTCCAAGTGTGAAATGAGCAGACGTCGATGTGCATTTGTTGTCGTAAAGGCAGCCGAAATTTGGAGATGTACTTACCATAGATAGCAATAGCATCAGGTGTTTATGCAGTAATGGTTATGCTCTTATCATTTTTACCGGCAAGAATTGTGAAAGGCATACAGCAGGCTCAAGTTGACGGTGGTCCAGGTCCACGGACGGACGGCAGATAGTATCTCGCTTTGCCGTTGGATCTTTTTTTTTTTTTTTTTGACACATCCAAACTCCCACATCTATTCACCAATCGAACCACATACAGAGTACATAGATCGAAACAAAGAAGAACAACAAGTAAGGAGAGGATCGGGAAAGCAACAAGGAGCGCCGCTGCTGCGCACCACCTTCTTCAACCTCGAGACGAACCGCGAGCACGAGCACCACCGTCGAAGACGACGACGCAGGGACCCGTCGGAATCCGCCATCCCAGGAACGGGAGTACTCCTAGCCCGGAGGCGTTGTTGAGCCGCAGGAGAGGCCAGCTCCACCGAGCTGGCACAGACGACGAAGAAGCCGCATCGGCCGGGGCAGGGCCCCGAGCACCACCCGCTCCAGATCCATGGCCAACGCCACGAATCGGCCACCACCACTCCACCCTTCCGCGCAGCAGCCGCCTTGAAGCTCCACCGGATCCCCCGCCAGCACGGAAACCGCCACGCTGGATCTGGCAGGGGATCGAAGCACGGCACGGATCCGTCGATCCGCGGGTGCCAGGGCCGCAGACGCGCCGCCACGGAGCTCTGCCGAGCGCCGCCGCCAGAGAGGACGCGCACCTGCACCAAAAACGACACCGGCGACTCCGCCGTCTCCACGGCGCCGTCGGCTGAAGCCCCACAAGAACCTACCCTATCTACACACGTGAAACGGGGATCCCCCACCCTCCCGCCGCCGGAGCGGCCGCCGGAGGGCGAGGGATCCGGCGGATCGACGTCGAGGAGGTGGATCGAACGGGGAGATCTAAAAATCGCCTTGGATCTTGGATGGGAGGCGTGTAGCTTTGTTTTGGTGTGCTCTACGTGAAACGGTCGTTGGGGTGGGGCCAAGGAGCGCCTGGAGCCTGACAAGAGAGGCCCCGTGAATGCTGTCTATTGCTCTGAGTATGAAGCTATTTATTTGTAGATGTACAGGCACTCTTCATGTACGTATTCACGCATCTACAGCATACGACCGCCGGTATTGATTAAGGTTCGGTAGGGAGCTGCATTGCATTCTCCTCTACCTACACTGTTCAGCGTAGTCTGGACTCTGAAACAAAAGAATACAGAATACATGATGAACTTCAGAACTTGTACGGTTTACATCAGCAATCCTTGGTGGCTTGAAGCGAGAAGCAACACGGATTTCAGCTCGCTGCTACAGTCTACTTCTGGGGCGTCACGGGTTCACAGCACCCGTGGCCATATGGGCCCCTGAAATAAGGCTGAAACAGGTCTGCTGCAAATTGTTAAGATCCTACGGCTCCTTTTTCTTTTCAGAAAATGTTTCCAATGTTAATGAACCGGGGGACTTATCGGGAAGCTTTGACCGTGACTGACAAACAAGTAAGTTAGGTTAACACATCTTTTCGGCGGATTAATTAAGGTTTCATCAACAGCCATCAGGAGGTTCTTAGGAAGGTATAAGTATCGTTGCCGGGAAAGCGACGAGCCGAAGAGACCAACGGATTCGATGAATAAACAATTGGTTTGGCTTGGCTTGGCTTGGCTTGGAAAGCAAGCGCGCAGAATATCGGGGAGGTGGGCGTCCATGCTCGCGGTTTAATTTAGTGCTAAGTTGGCTTTAGAAATTTTGTTTTTTTTTTTTTTTGAAAGGAGCTCGTGTACAAGATCAAGAACAGATCGAACACACACGCACGAACGCCAGCAAGATCCACCCCACAGACGGGAAACACGGATCCAACACACACACCACAAACCCTAGCAAACACCTCGACCAACCTTGTTGAAGAGCCGCAAGATCCATCTGCCGCAAGCAGCAGAATCTGAGCGATGAAAGGAAATCGGCGTCGAGCCGCCGCCAGCGCGCCGTCGCCGTCTCACGCCGGAGACAGGAACGAAGGCGCCCACCATCTTCCGCGAAGCCCACCGCGTCTACCGACGAAGAGCAGCATCCCACCAGCAAACTCCTGAAGATCTTGAGCAAAAGCACGGCCAAGCACCGAGGTGAAGGCCACCGAAGCCCCCAGACAAGAGAAGGCGCCGCCATCACGACCACCAACTCGGGGAAGAGCACGCCGCAGCTCCGGGGAGCAGCGACCGCGCCCAAGACGGCAGATCCGGCCCCGGCCTCCACCGGAGCACCAAGAACGGAGGAGAGGAACGCCGCCGCCAAAAGCCTCTCCGACCACGCCGCCAACTCCTCAGCGCCGCCGGCAGGCACCCTACACCAACCTAGATATGTACACGCACGGGATCCGTCGATTCCTCGACCTCCCGCCGCCGGAGCGGCCGCGGAGGCGAGAAATCGAACGGATCGCCGGCGGCGATCTGGTTCGCACGGGCGTCGCCCAAAAATGACCTCCTTGACACTGTAGATGGGGAAAAGGAGAGGGGTCGGGTGCTTCTGTTTTTAGAAATTTTGTTTGTACGGAAGTAGTGCCTAATTTAGCGCTCACTAAGTTTAAATCATTTTTTAGTCATGTCAAAATTATAGTTGACAACGATAATACATGTCTTCAGTTAAGGGCGACATGCGTGTCCTTTTCATTTTGAATACGCTGGATCTGAGTCGGATGATCACGTGTCCGCGTCCTCCGCTCGCTCCGTGTCCTCCGCTCGCTTCCAACTCTGTGGCCGAACGAAAGAAGTGCATGACGCGTTCCATGCTTAACTCCTTACCACATAGTTTATCGACTGGTTTTTATCCACCTTTTAGACGACGGTGCCATGAGAAGCGAGGGGAAGTGGTTTGGCTTGGCTTGGAAAGCAAGCCCGGCCCACAGAATATTGAGAGGTGTGCCCCTATGCTCGCGGTTTAATTTAGTCCAAAATTGGCTTTAGAAATTTTGGTTGTATGAAAGTAGTGCCAAATTTAACACTCATTTAGTTTAAATCATATTTTAGTCATGGCAAAATAGTTGACAGGCTTCGGTTAAGGGTGCCATGCGTGTCCTTTTCGTGTCCTCCGCTCGGCTCCGCGCCACAGGTCCAACTCCATGGCCGAATGAAAGGAAACAAGAAGGACTCCATGTGTTCCATGCTTATCCCTATACCACAGAGTTCATCGACCGGTTCTTCTTCACCTTTTTCCTCACTAGTTCTCTCTCGACGACAGTGCCATGAACGTCACATCGGCCGTCTTAGCTTCGCACCGCCTCACTTTGGCCACACACCGCACCCAGTTCTCCTTCCCGTATCTTGGACGATGCGAAACGTCTCTCTCCCGCTCGTGTCGTGCCGCCGTCAGGGTCAGTACGATAAAAATTTGGGTCCGAGACAAATAAAAATGAATATAGTTTATACTGAACTTTCATACTCCTCCGTGTCCTTTTTAGCATGTTATAGTATTAGAAGTATAATTCTCTGTTGTTCCTATAGTTTAACACTTTAAGCACATGACTAGCAATACTAATAAACATTAGTTTGTGTGTTTTTGTTTCTAGTTAATTCATTGAAAGATAATATTTTTTACTTTTTAACAAAGTTTTCTCTAAAACTATGTTTTCTACAATGCATAATCTATATAATTTATAGATATTTATGGTGAAGATCCATAAAGAATATGATCTAAGAAATGTCTCAATAGCAGTTTCTAGTGTATGATTAAATAAGCATCTTTATAGAAAATTTTAGAGTATGAACAGAGTCAATGACACTACTTTTTCATGATCAAACTGTCTAGCAAGTTAAAACTTAACAAAGTGTGTATAGTTTGTAATTCGTATTGAAACAACATTGTTGAGAGTTCACACATAAAAAAAAGTAATATGAATACTAATATGTTTGCACATGTAAAATTTATTATTTGATAGGCTCTTATGTATTGTGCTTGTTATCATCTGGTGTACAAAAGTCCCTCGCCAGCACGGAACTAAATATGGAAATCTAGTTACGTAGATTTTCGTAAACATATATGACTCACCGGAAAGAGAATCACATGGTTACTAAACTTGTGTTGCTGGTCACAGTGGTTTGTTCTTACGTCAGGGCCCAGGACGTGTATTATTTTATGCAAATTCACCATTTTATTACTACCACCGGTCAGTTAAAAGTGTCGGAAGAACTGACCGTACGACACACAAACTCAAAGCTATACAAGCGACAATCTTTTAGGATCGAAGGGAGTATGTTAAGATAGCCCCGCCATACGAAATGTTAGGCGCGCATGAAATTTCACCATCTTTAATTCACTTCTTCGACCATTAATAATACCAAAGTGAATGGATTTAGTTTGTATAAGTGGCATCACAACATTCTGTCTTGTGGAATATTTTCTTCATATGTATTTATGCTATTTTTAGACATATTATAAGTGAAAATCATTGCCAAAATTATGCTTTGTTGAACAGGAAAAGTCATTCATGCGTTACTTTTTTTCTGCAAGGGTTCATTTTGACACAATGTCGGGGATGCATGGGAAATAGGTCGTCCGCCTGTGGAACTGGTGAGGCGCCATTAATCTACGCTGACCGGGCGCGGCCGGACATTGGCCTCTCCGCGTGCCTATGACACGCTGGACCCACCTATCGGGAGGCGTGTCCAGGCGTTGTCCCGCGCCCCTGAGCAGGCCCCCAAAGTTGGGGGTGGCCACGGGGTGCCAGACGCATTTTCAAGTGGCCCGGACTGATAGGAGCGCCGTTGGGGGACTCTAGGGGGTGCCGGTGGAGATGCTCTTACACTTTATTATGCACCAGCTAAGAACCTGACCCACCCGTCAATCATTTATGTCCCGTGACTACTAAGGATCCGAAGAGCCTCTGTGTTAACCGTTACCCTACGTCAGTCGCAACTCGCAACCACTTATTTCGACCTGAAACTGAAACATGTAGGGTGTATTTGGTTGGCATGCTAAGCTTGCCACGCAACAATTTAGGCAAGTTTGATTGAGGTAGCCCTCAACCACACTTGTGTCAAGATTGCTTTAATGCAAACTAGACTTCACATGGCATTATTGACTCATAAAAATGTGGCAAGATTATCTCAAGTGTGGTGCCAGTTTTGATCGCCTAACCTTAGCCATGCATGGCAAAAAAGGTGTGGCAAATGTAGCCTGTTGTGTTCACGTACGTTCTCCGTTAAGCAGGATGTAGATACCATTATACATGTTCAGGTAGGTTGATGTATCAAAATGTAATGCTGTGAACAGAGTATTATGTCGAGCCGTAATGAGATGAAAATAAACTGATTGGTACTAATTTACTCCGGTGATCATTCTTTGCAGACTCCCTCAACGTTTGTTAATTATTATCTTTGCTCCATCTGTTTGGCAGTGCACAAGATGTCTTCCACAAGGGAGTTGGCAGTTGTTGGTTTATTCTGCCGCCAGATTGATCTCTAATTCCAGTGAGCGCACGAAGATGCACGTCTCTGCTGGAGGACTCGGAACAGCACCGGCACCGTACTTGTAAGTTGTAACTGAAGTGTCACACGAGATTCACATCAAGTGCACATGCACCTATCACACCCATGGCGTTTGACGTTTACATGATGGCACGACCAATCTTTTTAGAAACAAGGCAAAAGTTTTGTCTTTTATATTGATAAAGTAGGGACAAGGACGAGTACACGGCCGAAGGCGAAAAAATTAAAAAGGCAACCCAGCAATACGGGAGGCCGACAACGCAACACACAAACTAATTACTCGCAAATCTGGGTCAAGCCCTTGGCCCCCGCTAGGATCCAGTTCGTACTCTCGTTTTTGATGCGCTGAAACAGAATAGAGGGCATTGTGAACGTGTTGTTGAAGACCCTCGCATTCCGCTCTTTCCAAATCTCTCAAGTGATAAGGATGATCGCCGACTTGAGACCCTTGCGGGATGGGGATGATGAGGTTGCAAGGTCTTTCCAGTAGTCAAAGACGGTAGGTTTAGCGACCCCAAGGCCTTGCATGAGCGTCGGGCATTTTAGCCAGGAGGATGCTTCAGCCCAGACTCTCTTGGAGTAGCGGCACTCAAACAACAAATGCCTTCCCGTCTCAGGCTGGTTCCTACAGAGCTGACAAACCGGCTGATGTGGCCACCCCCTGATGGCAAGACGGTCAGAAGTCCAAAGCCGGTTTTGCACGGCCAACCAGGCGAAGAAGGTGCATTTCGGAGGGGCCCAAGTGTTCCAGACAACGGCCATGAAAGGGCAAGCAGAGGCACCAAAGAACTGTGCCTTGTAGGCGGACTTCGCGGAATAGACCCCTGAAGTAGAGAGGGTCCAGGTGATGGTGTCCTCGACACCAGGGAGAGCGGGGTCTCCTGGATGAGCGTCCAAAGTTGCACGAATTGGGAGATGTGATTTACCGTGAAGTTGGCCACGTCGAGGTCGGCAATCCATTTGTAGTCAGCGAAGGCGTCGTGGATCTTTCTGTTTTTGCGCTTACAGGCCGTGAAGAGGTCAGGGGCAATAACTTTGGCGGGATGTCCGGCAAGCCAGGAAGATCCCCAAAATGAAGCTTTGAGCCCGTCCCCTATAGAGACCTTGGTGGCAGTGTTGAACAAGTTTCTATCTGACTCATCATTTGGCGTTTCAGAGCCGACCCAAGGCTTGTCAGGGGAAGCCCACTCGTGCCATAACCATCTTAGCCGAAGCGCTCTTGAGAATTTTTCCAGGTTGAGGATTATGATGGCGCGACCAATCAATTATTGGTTGTTCGAGTTTGATAAAACGCCACGTTTTGGTTTGACTCGATGAGATGTCGAGCTTGTCACCTGTCCTGCATTAGAAGAGGTTGGTCGCGCCATTGTTTTTTTTTTTGAAACTAGGCAACATATTTGCCATTTCAATTATTTAAGGGAGAAGAGTTTAGAGTTATTACAAGCCTTGCCCGAGAGGGGCGACGCAACAAATAGAGTCTACTCTCGCGGCATTACATTACACAACGCTTTGGCACCGGTGGTAGACCACAAAACCATCTCGTTTTTTTTATCTTTTGAAGAAGTATAGGGGTTGTGGTCGACTTGTTTTGGAAAACCCGGGCGTTCCTCTCCAACCAAATTTCCCGCGAGACAAGCATGGCACGCGAAGCAAGAGATTTCCGGTTGGCTCCCCTTTGGTGGATGGCATTAACCCACCATGCCTTCACATTTTGTAGAGTATCCCACGTCGATGGATCAAGGTCATGTAGCCCAAGCCAATCTCTCAAAGATGACCAAATCCTCTTTGTAAATCGACATTTAAAAAATAGGTGCGCCGCCGATTCTTGCGCTTGGTTGCAAAGCTTGCATTGGCCACAATTTTGTCAACCCCTTTGCTCAATGTTATAAACGATAGCAAAGAAATGATGAAGTGCGGAACGATCAAACTAATGGGGACACGAGATTTTAATGTGGAAAACCCCTCCAACAATGGAGGAGAAAAAACCACGGGCGCCAGCCAGCAATATTTCACTATATCGGGTGAACGCCGTGGGTTTACAATGTATGGCTTACCCCAACCGGCGGCTTACAAGATGTATATATGGTGGCATAAAACCCTAGGTCGGTTGCAGTCCGACCCGAAAACGATCCGTACCGTACCGCGGGAATTCACTCTCCTTCGTCAGTATAAACGAATTTGGATCACCACAAAATAACACTCAAGCCTATCCGCCGTCCACACCCTGTTTTGTTGCGCCTTTGCTTTTGCACGTACATGAGTAGCTTCATGGTCAAGGTGAGCAGAGCGATCCGTGAATGCTTCTTTACTCTTTCTATCCCATCTTTAATCTTTTGGGGACATGGACATTCACTCCGAACGCTTGATTTGGCTTTGCTTGTTGGTGGTCAGAGTTCAGACAAAACCTTAGTGACGGTGGAAGATACACCTCTTCAGTTGCATGGGTCATGACGATATAATATGGTGTTGCACATAGCCAACAAGATATATGTACACATACACATTCCAAAAAGTGTTCTTGTGAGGCATATACAAGATACAACGTACAGTACGATTGTACGAAGGACTAGGATCAAATCAATGAGGTTGTCGTTTCTCTAGGTCCATTCGTAAGGTCAATGTGTGTAGATTAGATCTGGATAGTACAGATATGGTAGCTCCTAACCTTAAACTAGTTGAATTTTGCGTGGCGTCACGCCACGCTATTAGTGAATTAATATATTTGTATTTTGATGTAAGTAAATCCTTTTTTTTAGCATTTTCGATATAGTTTGTGGAATGTCTGAATATTCGCGTAAATGTTGGCCAAATTAGAATGTTCAAACATGTTTTTATTTTTTCATGAGCAGGTAGCATTTTTTTTCGAGCATTTTTTGTTATATTTTGTACAATATTCCAACATTTAATTGAAATTAGGAAAAGTGCATTTGAATTGTTCGTACATTTTTAGAAAATTTGAATATTCTATGTTTTTGTTTCTTTTTTTGTACCATAAGTAATTTGCCTGTATTTTTCTGTTTGTTTTGATATATTACCTGCATTTTTGCAGTGGATATATTCAGGGACATCGATTTGTCGACGATGCCAACATTTAATTGAAATTAGGAAAAGTGCATTTGAATTATTCGCACATTTTAACAAAATTTGCATATTCAATGTTTTATTTGTAGCATAAGTGGTTTGAATGTATTTTTCTATTTGTTTTGATATATTACCTGTATTTTTGCAGTGGATGTATGTAGGGACATTAATTTTTCGATGTTCTCTTTTGGTCTATTTTTTTTATGTTCAATGGGCCTACATTTTATTTGTTTGTGCAATTTTTTATATGTTTGGTCGAATATTTAAATTTTTAGTAGTTTGAAATTTTCAAATATTTGCCAATTAAATATGTTCCAACATTTTTTGTTCCCTGCAAATAGTTGGAATTTTTTTTTGTGAGCATGCTTATATATTTTTACAGTATCTCCATTTTTGAAGCAATTTGAAATGTTAAAAAATTGTTAATTTTTAATGTAAGTCTATAATGGGTGGAAATGCACATTTTTTTCATTTGGATTTCATAGGTAGAGTTTTTTTTTCTAAATTCAACTTTATATAATTGGAGCAAGTGTATGTAGAATTTTTCTAATTTTTTACGGAATTGAGATGTGTAAATATGTTTTCATGTTGGTATAATTTATTAAAGTTGGAAATGTGAACATGGTAATATTGTTGAGCATCTTCATGTATTGTAGAGTACCTCTAAATGGCAAGCAAATTGGAATGGTTATGCATGTTTGTATGTTGTGGAAATATTTATTTAAGTTTCATAATCAGAGGATGTACAGTACATGAGAATCAGTTAAAGTCAATATATAATTAGAGGAAATTCATTTGAATGTTGTAATAACATTCTTCAAATTAGAGTGGTGAAATGCCATAAATATTTTTTTAACTCCATAATTAGGGAGAATGCAATTTGTGAGATATATTTTAGAGTGTCTGCAATTCTGTAGCAATTCAAAATGTTTAGACGTGTTTTTTTTAACATTTATTTCAAATGTGTTTTTTTTGTGTTTTTTTTTTGAAATACTTTTCAAATTAGAGTAGTGAAAGGCCATAAATATTTATTTTGAACTCCATAATTAGGGAGAATGCAATATGTTAGATAATATGTGAGACAGATATATTTTAGAGTATCTTTTTTTTTAGCAAATTGAATTTTTCAGGCGTGTTGCATGTATTTTTTGTGAGAATTATGATATATTTTATCGTAAAGGAAGCAATTTGTCATATCGAGTATTTTCAGATATTTAGAAAGTTGGAATGTTTGGATATATTTGAAGCATCTTTATTTGTAAGTTGTGTAGATTTGAATTTTGAATTTATTGAAATTTGGAAGGAAAGTTTGCAGTTAGTGAAATATTTTAGTGAGGCCTTATGTACTATTTGAAATTTGTAAGATTCGAATTTTATTTGGGGAAGTTCCAAAGTATTTGAAATGTAGATTTTGGTTTTAAATTTTTTTTAGAAATTGGTCTGAAAATAGAAAAAGAAAACAGGGGGAAAAAAAGGCCGAGCCAGGCGCAAAGCAAGCGGCCCAGCCCCAGCAGCAAGCCCATCTCGGCAGCCCAGGCCATACGTGACGTTATGGTGACGTCACTGCGGCCGGAGCTGCCGCGGCGGCAGCGACCGCGCCGGCGGCGCATCCGCGCTTTGTGGGACGCGCGGCTGAGCGCTGCGACTGCGCGTGGACACGCGCTGCCCGGAGCGGCGGCGCCGCTCCTTGTTGGTCGCCGGAGCGGCCGCGCCGGCCAGGGAACGCGACGGCGGAAGCGAGCGTACGGGCGCGACGATTCCGGCCTATCCCGGACGTCTCAGCAGGCGAGACTCACCGGAGACGAAGAGGAGGCGGCGGCGGAGTCCGTGGTGTCGTTCGATCTGACGGGGGAGCACCGGAGCGGCGGGGCGGCGCGTCGGCGCCGCCGGCGAACTGCGGCGTCGCGCGGGGAGAGAGGGGGAGGTGGGAAGTGGCGACGGTTTTTTAGGAAGCCCCTTCAAGTTTTCCCAAATTACAGTTACGGCCTTCGCAGCGTGAAGTTTTGGACTGCGGGTTGATGTTTCGATAAGTGGGTTTTTTTTTAAATAAACGTCACGACCGTGGCGTACGGGCCGTCCGATCGCCAGGCAACGACGCGGATCGAAACGCTGTTCAACACTGTTCATATGAACAGTGATGAACAGTCGCCGGATCGCTCACATCTCGCGATTTCGGCCAGCTTTTATATAGTTAGTAATAAGGAGACATTTTCTCCATGTCCCCTCCAATGCAAAAGAATTCCGTGAAAAATGATCAACTCATGATCCAGGGAGGACATGAACAGCTGCGCTAAATTGAACACACATCTACCGTCCGAAAATAAATTAAAACACGCGTCTAATCATTTTCCCCTGTGTCGTTCCAGTAGTTAAATGCACACAAACGACCGCCGTTGGATCTAGTTCATCTACTTAATTAATTAGGTGTAGCCAGCAGCACATCTGTACGCTTGCGCGTCACTGGATTGTTTTTTTTTTGCCTTGCTTGGTATCCATGCCAAGCCAATGCTGTTGAGATGTCAGTTTCAGATATGTTTACCTAGTCCAGAACGAAGCTTATGACTCTGAGCATCGAGGACACTGTATGATGCGCACCATGTAGTCGCGTCTGAAGTTTGTGGAAAAAAAATGTTCATGTTTTGTCAACAAAATTGTACACGGTGTTTTGAAAAAAATGTTCAAGTGGTTGCTCACATGATATTAAAACAAATGTTCATGTGGTTCGAAAAAAGTATAGGGGTAAAAATATTCATGTGGTTCAAAAATAATTAAGTGGTAAAAACAATGCTCATGTGGTAAAAAAGTTTATGGTGTAAAAAAATGTTCACTGTCTTAAAATAATGTTCACGAATTCTATAAATAATGTTCACAAGGTTTAATAAAATTGTTCAAGGATTCCAAAAATGGGTTTTAATTCAAAAACTGTTCACTGTGCTCAATTGAATCTGTTCATGGATTTCAAAATTTTGTTAACGATCTCGAAAAAATATTCACGAGGTGAAAAAAGTATTCGCGGATTAAAAAATCCACATTTCAAAGTTATTATGTTCGTTCTTTCACAAAAGAAACATTTATAGTACATGAATTGCAAAATGTGTTCAAGGTTCAAAAATAATTCAGGCGACCAAGCTAGGTACTTGCTGCAAAAATATGTCCTAAGCATTTCACCAACCTACTGTATTTTCATCCGAAGATAAAAATCCCATGCACATACATTTCTGAACCTTCAATCAGCTAGCACCAGCCCTGCACCGGCCACCGCTTATCGGGGTCCGCCCGCCATGACAACAACCTGTTCTCATTCGTCGAGCGCGCCGACTCCTCATCTCCACCCTTCCACCTCATGATGAGACGATTGAGCATCCCCCAGTGCCTCCTTGCCACTTGCGACAGGCATGCCGATGACCATGCCCCATAGCCTCTGCTATCGTCGTCGGGGAAAGTCGTGTCACACGCGGTCGGCAGCCGGTGGTACCATGGAGCATCACCATCTTCATCTGCCCCGCGTTGTCGGCGGCCTCGACTACCAGCGGGAACGGTGTTGGCCACCATGCGTTGGCCCTGCACGCTGTGATGGCCGGACGGAGGAAGCCGGTGGAGGGTGCTCTCTCACCCTCTTCAACGCGCATTGTTATGACGAAGCCGGCTAGACAATGGTGATCCTGTATTTTTAAGGCCCCGTATGGGACAAAGGAAAATCGTAGGAATTTTGGAAGATATGATTCCTACAGGAAAATTTCCTATGGTACCATTTGGAATAAAGGAATAGGAATCACAGATTCCTTTGAAATTCATATGGCATAAGAACTTCTTTGGATTATAGGATTCTAAAACCAAGGGAATAGGAAAAATAGGGGATTCGGAAGCATGACATCTCCGATCTTATGGAATGTCAACCCACAGGAATTGACAACGGAAGTGCCTTTGGCTACACCGCTACACCGTATGAATAGTATAGGAATTTCAAGCATTAAAATATTAATAGTTTTGAGTTTGGGACTCAAACAACTAGTAATGCAGCTAGACGCGAAGCGACGCGTGGTGTGTTTGCCCACAGTGAAACGAACGAGCGAGGCTGTTTTTGGCGCGAGCTCTTTCTTTTCGCGCCAGGAAGTTTTGCGAAAGGTCCGATCTAATGCAAAAATTTCTCTGGAATCGGTGCCGTGGGAAGCCAATACCCAGGAATTTCAGTGACTTGATCCTGTGAACCAAACGTGTTCCAGAGGAAACATTCCTAAAGCTTCAAATCCTGTGAAAATCCTGTAAAAATCCAGTGATCCAAATGAGGCCTAAGCTATTCCATAGAAATTTTTGGAGGAAAACAAACATGAGGTCTCACCTCATGTTTTCATCTTCCCGTGTCTACAATTCCTGTATTTTTTCTGCGTGACATCCAAACGACACTTTGAAAATTTTCCTGTGTTTTTAGTTCCTGTAGTAATTTAGAAAACATGACACATCAATTTCCGTATTTTTCCTATTCCTACGTTTTTACTTTATGTGTTCCAAACGGGGCCTTATTGTTGAAGCAGAGCTGACGATCTCGTACATAACAATATACCTTAGGCGTGGCAACTGATGGACAGAGATGGAGTTGTTTGTGTGCATGTGGTCATGTGGGTTCGCTAGATGATTTTATTTCTTATGGAAAAATGGTCTCAGATTGCTATGTTCCAATGGATCGGTTATGTGGGTTGAGATGCCTAGAACTATAAATCGTAGAGCAAAGTGATAATGCTCCCTCGTGTATATTTAGAACAAAAACAATAGGGACGTACACTACAGGAATAGCGCTATACGCCGACGGCCAGAGGCTACGTCGACGGCCTAGCCCGCGGAGGTCAGCCCGCCGTGGTGGCCCTCGACGTAGCTTTTGCCGTCGGTGTAGAGGCGCTACGCCGACGGCCACCCTCGGCGTAACTTTTGACGTCGGCGTAGAGTCAAATTCTTTCTATTTTCATTTAATATGGAATAATTCATATCTTTAAATTCGTAAATCGAAATATAACAAATAAAATGTCTAAATCGATTAGAAAAATGAGAGAAATCCAAATATGACAACTATATCATCTTTTGCATCACGAAAACTCATTTAACTAGGCGAAATTACTTCCAAAAAATCGGTATAAACTCATTTAACTAGGCAAAAGTAGCTAGAAATCAAGAAAATTCCTAATACTTGGGGATTATCCTTCAAATATGGACTACTCTTTGTGAGAATTAGATGGGTGCCATTTTGCACCATATTTTTTGTACCTGGTTCACAAAAAAAGTCATTTCTGCCACTTAGAAAAAGGAAAATGATATTTATAAAAATAATTTGTAAAATCCCTTTGGAACCATTGTTTCCTATACCAAGATACACCTATTTGTCGAATATGAGAACTTTATCACAAACTATGCCATGGAAATGGTGATAACTTGATCATTTTGCTTGAAACTTATAGATGTTCATATATGATAAACCTTTTTATGAAGATTTGTTTTTAAGAATTTGTAAAAAATCAAGTTTATTATTTTCCATAGCAACTAGTACACATAAAAGGACTCCATGCCAGAGGATACCTTTTTTTGAGGTTATTTTCACTTTATTTGATTTTTTTCAAAAAAGGTCAAAATGACCACCATGACTATTCATCGAAAGAGGTCAATTATTCTAAAGCTATCGATATTTTCTGTGATATAACCACTAGTTGTGTACCTTAAAATGATTTTAAAAAAATCACACCAAACTATCAAACACTTGTAGTTCAAATCTGGATTACTTTCGAAAAATCAGGATAAACTCATTTAACTAGGCGAAATTAGATTGAAATCAAGAAAATTCCTAATACTTGGTGATTATCCATCAAATGTGGACTAATATTTGTGAGAATTAGATGGGTGCCATTTTGCACCATATTTTTTGTACTTGGTTCACAAAAAACATCATTTTTGCCACTTAGAAAAAAGAAAATAATATTTACAAAAATAATTTGAAAATTCCTTTAGAAACATTGTTTCCTATACCAAGATACACCTATTTGTCGAATATGAGAACTTTATTACAAACTATGCCGCGTAAATGGTGATAACTTGATCATTTGGCTTGAAACTTATAGATATTCATACATGATAGACCTTTTTATGAAGATTTTTTTTGAACAATTTGTCAAAAATCAAGTTTATCATTTTCCATAGCAACTAGTACACATAAAAGGACTCCATGCCAGAGGATACCTTTTTTTAGGTTTTTTCACTTTATTTGATTTTTTTCAAAAAACGTTCAAAATGACCACCATGACTATTCATCGAAAGAGGTAAATTATTCTAAAACTATCGATATTTCTGTGATATAACCACTAGTTGTGTACCTTAAAATGATTTTTAAAAAAATTCAGACCAAACTATCAAATACTTGTAGTTCAAATTTGGATTACTTTCGAAAAATCAGGATAAACTCATTTAGCTAGGCGAAATTAGATAGAAATCAAGAAAATTCCTAATACTTGAGAATTATCCATCAAATGTGAACTACTCTTTGTGAGAATTAGATGGGTGCCATTTTGCACCATATTTTTTGTACTTGGTTCACAAAAAAAATCATTTTTGCCACTTAGAAAAAGGAAAATAATATTTATAAAAATAATTTGAAAAATCCCTTCGGAGCCATTGTTTTCTATACCAAGATACACCTATTTGTCGAATATGAGAACTTTATCACAAATTATGCCGTGGAAATGGTGATAACTTGGTCATTTGGCTTGAAACTTATAGATGTTCATACATGATAGACCTTTTTATGAAGATTTTTTTGAATAATTTGTCAAAAATCAAGTTTATCATTTTCCATAGAAACTAGTACACATAGAAGGACTCCATGCCAGAGGATACCTTTTTTTGAGGGTTTTTTTACTTTATTTGATTTGTTTCAAAAAACCGTCAAAATGACCACCATGACTATTTATCAAAAGAGATCAAAATTTTAAAACTATCGATATTTCTGTGATGCAAAAGATGATATGGATGGCATATTTTAATTCCTCTCATTTTTCTAATCGACATAGATATTTTATTTGTCAAATTTCGATTTACGGATTTAAAGATATAAATTATTCCATATTAAATGTAAAAAGAAAAATATAGTAAAATTCATTTTATTGTTATTTATTCAAAATATACTATTACATAATCATGGTTACTTATTCAAACAAAATTTTAAAATTAAACAATGAAAAGTGTAACATCATAACCGAGTGGTTAATATGATTAATAGGATATTAATATCAGTAAGTTCTAACTTCTCATTTGATAACTAATTTGGAAAGAACTCAAATGTTAAACGTGCTTGGGCAGGAGGATGGGTGACCGAATGGATAGTTTGACCAGTCTAAGTACTTTGACCTATGATTAAGTGTGTAATTAGAGATTAAATATGTGGCTAAGTGAGAAATTTCGAAATAGAAATTAAATAGAATTAAAAAGTTCAAAAAAAAGTTTTAAAAATATTTCAAAAAAAATTCAAATTTTTTCAAAAAGTTAAAAAAAATTGAAAAACATATGCCGATGGTTGGCATAGCCTACGCCGACGGCAAAAGCAACTAAGCGAGAGCGTATAACGCCGAGGGCCATAAGCCGACGGCTGCCGTCGGCGTAGCCTACGCCGATGGTTTTTCTTGCCTTTGCCGACGTGCTTGAATCCGTCGGCGTATCGCCTGATTCCTGTAGTGGTAGCTTGTTAATTGACCTAAAAAAAATCTTACCGAGGGCGCGGACAGTATCACAAAACCCACTCCGATTGCTTGAAACGAAGATAGCCTGAAAGATATAAAACAGCTGCCTCGTAGTCGCCGGAAGTGATGGCACAACAAAGTGAACAGAGTGAAACACGCAGCTGAATGAACAAAGTGAAGGACTCAATGACAACTATAGTGCAAGATGAGTGGAGTACAAAAAATCTTACTGAGGGCGCGGACAGTATCACAAAACCCACTTCGATTGCTTGAAACGAAGATAGCCTGAAAGATATAAAGCAGCTGCCTCGTAGTCGCCGGAAGTGATGGCACAACAAAGTGAACAGAGTGAAGCACGCAGTTGAATGAACGGAGTGAAACACGCAGCTTGTTAACTGAGATTCAGGATCTCTTTATTTAAAAATAGAAAAACACATTTCAAAGTTATAAAAATCTTTTAAAAAACTGCATGATGTTAATTAATATGTGTTGTGAAATCTCAATTTAAAATACTTTTTATATTTAGAGTTACACAAAAATAACAAATTTGTGGATCTATAAGAGATCTTTGTCTCCTACACAACCGCTCGTCGGGAGGACTATGACTGGGAGCTGCACTTGGTCCGACGACCCTATTGTCGAGCCTCCTACACAACCGCTCGTCGGGAGGACTATGACTGGGAGCTGCACTTGGTCCGACGACCCTATTGTCGAGCGCGTCATGGAGTTCTCCCGTGTGAGCGCGGCGAGGTAGGAGATTGGCCGCTAGCTCATGGCCGCTGAGCGGCAGGTCATGGAGAGCTGCAAGCCTAGAGGGAGGGCATTCTTCGCCGCTCGCGAGGCTGCTCGCATGGGCATGGTGAAGTCGTACCGCTGGCGGATGGAGAGCCTCACTTGTCTACACTCTACAGCGATGCTTTTCAGCGTGCCAGCTGTCGGTCCGCTGGTGAGCGTTCCTTCAGCGGCGAGTGTACGTGTCCACTCGTTTGCTGCAGTTATCTGCCGTCTGGCCACGTTGGTCGTCTGGTGCTTTCGTGTTCGCATATGAAAACCAATGAAAAAATAGCGTGCTATAACAAAATAGCGCCAGCCTAAAAATACGCTATTAGCGTGCTATATCGCGCTATAGCGTGCTATTAGCGAGACATTGTACACGATTTATTTAGCGAGACAATTCTTAAAACGCTATAGCGTGCTATTAGCGGGGATATAGCGCGCTATTTTTTTCCATGATGAAAACCCGCGAGCGGACGGCCGACGCTGCCCATGCCACCACAACGCACGGCTTCTTCCTTGTGAATATTTCCTCTCAAACGTACCTTCAGGTGAGCATGCACTCTAGTCTCAATCTGAAAAGAGAATAAATCTTGCTTTTCTGATTCTACTATGTCGTTGTGTGCTTAGGATGACTCCAACGGGCCGACCCATCGAGTCCGCGCGCCTCCGTTCCTGTCCGTGGGGGCTAAAAACACGACCCAACGGGGCGACGCAAACGGACCGCGGTCCGTTTTTTGGTCCGCCGCGACGCATTCCTGGCCCAAATTTGGGTCACCGATGCGTCGGGACGGACGCGTCCGCGCGTCCTGATGCGTCCGCTGTTGTCCGTCTCTGCCCCCTCCACACATGGCTTGGCCCACCTAGCAGTCAAACAAACCCCACGGTCTCCACTTCTTCTCTCTCCTCTATCCTGAAAAATTCCCCACCCCACCGAGCAAGCACGAGCGGCCACAGCGTCACTGCACGCCATGGCTAGGAGCTCTCCTTGGTCGCGCCTGGCGCCGACGGCGCGCGGCGGAGGACGGCGTCGACCTCGCCTCCAGCTCGCGGTCCAGAGAGCCCGCCTGATGATCCACCCCGGCGACGCGGAGGACGGCCTCCCGTTCGCGGCGAGCTGGCCTCGGTGCCTTCCAGCGGCGTGCGGTACGCTCGCGGGCTGCTCTGCTTTGCTCAGACGAGATCTAGCTCGCGGAGGCGGCCGCGTGGGGCTCTGGTCGCGACGCCCACCCGGCGGCGTCCGGTCGGTGCGCTGCCCGACTGCTCTTCCTCGACAAGGCAGGTGGCTGAGCGGCTCCCTGGATTTCCCCCCGGCGCTGCGGATTTGCTCGTGTTGGATCTGGTCGGAGATGGCCTGCTTCCCATGCTGCGCGGGTCTGCTTCGGGCTGGCGGTCCAGGTGCTGACGATGGCGACGGCGTCGGTCATCGAGAGCCGGCGACTGAGCTACGCGCGGAGGCACGGGCTGGACGCGACGGGCATGCCGCTGCCACTCACCATCTTCGTGCTGCTGCCGCAGTTCGTGCTGATGGGGTTGGCAGACGCGTTCCTGGTGCAGGCCAAGATCGAGTTCTTCTACGACCAGTACTAGTATTTGTATACTAGTTTGTATCTTGGCAAATAATCGTAGTTCTTGTTCTGGATCTTGCTCTTCTTTGTTCCGGTCGCCTGCATTTCTTGTCTTGCTACTAGCTAATTCGTGTTGCTGTTCTTCGTGATTTTTTTTCTTTGCTACTGTCCGCTTGGGATGCGTCGCCACCGTTGGGGGCACTGGCCAGACAGGGCTGTCCGCTCGAGTCCGCACTGCCCGGACCGTGACCCAAACGAACAAAATCTGGACAAAATCGGTGTCCGTTTGGGTCGCCCCGTTGGAGTCATCCTTATTACTGAAACTCAGCTGCTTGCTTTTGCCAGGCTCTAGGGGAAGGTGATCCGGTGATGCGGAAGAGGTCCGCCAAGAATGATGCCATGGGGGTCTCGAAGAAGGCGAGGGCCAGCACGAAAACTCCGGACACCAAGGTGCTGCCGGAGAAGGGGGCGCATAAAGAAGAGGTAGAAGAAGCTTTCAATGTTTTTACTCACGACGTGGACACGCTCGAGTGTCCGATCTGCTGTTCCCCGTTTGATTCGCACATATACACTGTAAGTGTGCGTAAGCAAATTCAGCATTCCAGCATGATTTTTTTCGATTTTTGTATACTAGTACGGTTGATTTAGTCTGCTAATAATACTTGTATTTCCTTCAACTTGATTGATGATCAGTGCAAGAACGGGCATGCTGCGTGTGCCAACTGCTGCGTCCTCCTCGTGAGCCGGAGATGCCCGTCTTGCAACGAGCCCATCGGCGATGGAGAAGATCCTCGCGGCATGAGCAGGCACTGCAAGTACAGAAAGTACGGCTGCTCCGAGGTTGTGAAGTTCACGGAGATGAGGGTTGTCTATGTGTTCTCCTTCTTGTCCATGCATTTTATTTGTTCGGTTCTTTGCTTTGGTTGCTCCACGTATGCTTTGTTCTATTTTCTCCCTGGCTAGCTTGCTTCGTTGCTTCATTTTTTTTCTTCGTGTGTCCAGGTTATTCTGATTGTCATGGAGCCTTCACCACGTTCTGGTCCTGTTGCTGCTTATCTCTCTGCTCGCCATCCGTCTTGGCAAACGGCCGGCTGAATCGCCTTTGTGTTGTTTGTACTGATTTTCGTATTCAGCCTAGTGGTTGTCTGTTTTATTTTTCTTTTGGTGTTGGATGCAGCTTCTTCTGCCGTGGGCTCTTCGGGTCTACATGCTCCTTCGGCCATTCTTCATGCGCTTGATCATGGTGTATCTACTCACGGTGAGATTGATTCGTTCTGTTCTTGTATTTTTTGACTTCATTTTCTATCTATCGTATTTTATTTTCTGAATTTTGTCTGCATATGCGTTTTTCAGGTCTTTGTCTCGGGGTCGTCGTCGTAGGTCTTTGTCTCCTGCTTGTCTCGTGGTCGTGGTCGTAGATCTTCTTCATCCTTCGACGACTCGGCTGGTTCTTTGTTAGATGGGCCGATAGATGGGCCGATTGTTCTGATGCCCCGTACTACTGTTGTTTTCCGGGCTGCTCTTCGTTCTACGGCGTTAGGTTTGTTTCTCTTTTTATTTTCTTTGTTTCTTTTTCTAGTCGTTGGGTTTTTATTTTGGCCATATCGTTAATTTTTGCAGTTTGTGGTTTGCCATACGTTTCTCCGTCTCGTGTTTTGATCGGTCAGAGAAAGCGTCGTCTCGGAAAAATATTTCTGCATGGTGCAATGAAATTATTCCAACAACTATATACATACTATAGTTGGTAGATTTTTTAGGTAACAATTTATGATCAGTTTTGCATATCTGATTACTACTAACGTAACATTAATAATTATTGAATTTCCCCTACATCTATAAACTAATTTGGAATATAAAAACAACGCTTATGTAGACCATCTTGTTGAAAATCACATCATTGTCATACCCATGCAAAAAAAATGTTGACCACCAGTCTTACATGTAAAAGAAAATTACCACAACCACGGCATGCATATTATACCATGTAAAAAATATCCGACAACAACTTACAATCATATTTGTATAGCTTATTAGGTAAAACAATGTACATCCACTTCAAATTTTATTACAATAACATACCTTCTATTCTTTGTAAATTTACTTACATCAACTAGATAAATTTACCATCTCTCCTTACAAAAACAAGAAAAAAAAACCACAATTCCAATCATTGTTCTACTAACAATTCTCTCTTTAAATGGTGCAGAGAGTCCCAAGCCGAATCAACAAGGCAGCTAGACATATAACACAACACTTGATCCTACCACCGATTCTGCCAGTAAGCATAATCACAACAACACTGTTCCAGTTTATTAACCCAGGACCAGAACCACAATATACAGATGCACTCATTACTATAACCATCCAATTCTATCCGCTGAACTCCAAACCCAGCAGCAAACCCGGCATGGAATCGCTCTGTGGCGCCACTCAGCTCCACAACCTACAGCCTTTCAGCCAACACAGAGGTCCAACACTAATACAGTGGATGTAGAAATGACACTGCCCACCTCAATCCAAGAAAGAGCCCCACATTCACACTACCACAACCTCACACGACTTCCTCTACAAGATGTTATTGGTAGCGTGTTGATGCTGCTGACTGCTTGTACCAGATTCACCCTGGTTCTGTGCACTTGTTGTGTAGACGTCGTACGTCCATTCACTTGGCAGCATAGATATGTCTTGCAGAGCTATGGGTGGCGGGTCCTCTACATGTCTCTTACCGGCAAGTATTTCTTGCCGTGTCTGGGTGGATCTTGTAGAGGAAGTCGTGTGAGGTTGTGGTAGTGTGAATGTGGGGCTCTTTCTTGGATTGAGGTGGGCAGTGTCATTTCTACATCCACTGTATTAGTGTTGGACCTCTGTGTTGGCTGAAAGGCTGTAGGTTGTGGAGCTGAGTGGCGCCACAGAGCGATTCCATGCCGGGTTTGCTGCTGGGTTTGGAGTTCAGCGGATAGAATTGGATGGTTATAGTAATGAGTGCATCTGTATATTGTGGTTCTGATCCTGGGTTAATAAACTGGAACAGTGTTGTTGTGATTATGCTTACTGGCAGAATCGGTGGTAGGATGAAGTGTTGTGTTATATGTCTAGCTGCCTTGTTGATTCGGATTGGGACTCTCTGCACCATTTAAAGAGAGAATTGTTAGTAGAACAATGATTGGAATTGTGGGTTTTTTTTTGTTCTTGTTTTTGTAAGGAGAGATGGTAAATTTATCTAGTTGATGTAAATAAATTTACAAAGAATAGAAGGTATGTTATTGTAATAAAATTTGAAGTGGATGTACATTGTTTTACCTAATAAGCTATACAAATATGATTGTAAGTTGTTGTCGGATATTTTGTACTTGGTAGAATATGCATGCGGTGGTTGTGGTAAAAAAAAATTACATGTAAGACTGGTGGTCAACATTTTTTTTGCATGGGTATGACAATGATGTGATTTTCAACAAGATGGTCTACATAAGCGTTGTTTTTATATTCCAAATTAGTTTATAGATGTAGGGGAAATTCAATAATTATTAATGTTATGTAAGTAGTAATCAGATATGCAAAACTGATCATAAATTGCTACCCAAAAAATTGTACCAACTATAGTATGCATGTAGTTGCTGGAATAATTTCATTGCACCATGCAGAAATATTTACCCGAGACGACTCTTTCTCTGGGCGATCAAAACACGAGACGGAGAAACGTATGGCAAACCACAAACTGCAAAAATATTAACACCATGGCCAAAATAAAAAGACAACGATAAGAAAAAGAAACAATAACAAAAAAAATAAAAAGAGAAACAAACCTAACGCCGTAGAACGAAGAGCAGCCCGAAAAACAACAGAAGTACGGGGCAGAAGAACAATAGGCCCATCTGTCGGCCCATCTAACAAAGAACCAGCCGAACCGTCGAAGGGCGAAAAAGATCTACGACCATGACCACGAGACAAAGCAGGAGACGAAGACGAAGACCTACGATGACGACCACGAGACGAAGAACCTAGAAAAACACATATGCAGACAACGATCGGAAAATAAAAATACGATAGATAGAAAATAAAGTCAAAAAAGTACAAGTGAAGGTCAAGAACGAGCAGAGCGCTGAGAATCCAGGGAATCCACCAGCTTTAGTATAGTAGGGTATGATCAACACATCAGTATGGGAAACAAAGAAGTACAAGTGAAGGTCACCCCAGTAACATCACAATAACAGTAAGCCCAGCAACAGGATCAACAATGCAGTTAGCCATCTATCAACCTATCAAGTATGCAGTGAGCCATCCACCAGCCTATCAAATATTTTGCCTAGAATAACTAGCTATGTTTGTTTGCAGTACCTACTATGCAGATCGTGCAGTCCTGTTTGCACTAAGTAATCGAACTTCATAGAAGTTCTGGAGCATGTACAAATATCTTTGTAAACCATAAAGAACTACGTCGTATCCCTATAAATTATCAAGTGTTTTGCCAATGACTAAATTAACAGAATAGACTCTCATGTGTTATATCATTGTCAAGCTACATTTTACATTTCTTTACTTTTTAGCAACACACGAAAAATTAAGAACACTACATCAATTACCTCTAAGCCTACAAATCATCGCCGACATGTCAGCAAAATGCCAGCCCGTCACAACGCTGACATTCCATAGCAGCAGCACCCAACGGCGCATCCGGCGAAGCACCCCTTGCCCACATACTCGCAACCCAATGACTGATGCAATGGCGAACAACTATAGCAAGGTGGCCGAGCTACCGCTACACGACAAACGCCAGCATCCAGGCGTCCAAGACCACCAACGTGATCCAATTTGTTGCGGCTTGCAGCGCTGCCGACGAGACGCGGTGCTGCAACTGATCTACCACGGTATCGTGAAATAATTATAAACTCCCACGGTCGCCAGATCATAGCGTAGACACCCAAGATAGATTGATTGCCGCGGCTGTGTTATAAATTTACATCCACCGATGGCAACCAAATAGAAGAGCGACAAATTTAGGGATTGGGGACTTGGGATCAAGGGGTACCACGACAAAATCAAAGATCGAGGTATACAACGTTGAAATTGAAGATCGAGGAGTCGCGCGACGAATTTGGGGATCGATGGCTCACGCCTCGAATTTGGAGATCAAGGGCTCCACGCCGGATTTGGGCACCGAAGGCTCGCACGACCAGGCACACAGAGCTGGTCTTTAAATGGAATCGAATAAGCCAACCAAAACAAATCGAAACACAAAAGTAAACATGTCTTCTCCTTTCCAATTGATTTCTATTTTTTTAATGATTGCTACGTGACAAGTTATCAAGTGCTCAATTACTACGCACCTCATACTTCAAACTAAATACACTGTCTTCCTTCATATTACAAATCAAATTGACAATAGAAATAAAAATCAACGAAAAACCATAACCTCAATATAATCCAAATAAAACACTCCACGGGCACGGCATGCTCCCGCGCCAAGGCCTACTAGTGCAAATTCAAGGGCCACCTCTCGACGATGTGTGGGAAGAGCAGGCCGGAACCCTACTGGGCGGGCTACGGCCAAGATGGTATCGGGTTTACTTGCCTGGACGTGCCTGAGGATGAGAATCCAAAAATTCCTCCAAATTCTGCGACTTTGTTCATTGAGGAAGCTACCTTGTCGGCGAAGCAGGTGGAGGATGAATTCAAGGAGCTAGCAGAGGACAAGTGGGACTGACAAGTTAGGCAGCTAAGTGATTCATATTTTGCGCTGGTTTTCCCCTCTAAAGAAAGCCTCCGCATGGCGATTCGTGGCGGAGGGCTCCGTCTGCCTATTTCTCGCGCTAGGGCGCTGGTCATGGAGGGCTCCATTGACGATCACGCCACCGAGGTCCTGTCGGAGTTTTGGGTGAAGCTCCGTGATGTCCCTCCGCCTTACCGTGCAGCTGACAGACTTCTCCGTGGTACCAGCGCAGTGGGACACCCGATGGAAGTGGACATGCAATCCCTTGGCAAGAACCAAGAAGTGGTCAGGATGAAATTCGGCTTCCGTGCAGCGACCCCGGTTCCTGAACATGTGATGTTGTTTGTCAATGGTCAAGGCTACAAGGAGCGCATTGAAGTGGAGAAAGACAAGAGTTCCAAATCACAGACCCCGCCGCCTCCTCCTCCATCCAAGCGTCGCAAAGACACTGATGATGACAACCGCCGTGTGAGCTCGGACGAGGACACTGACACAGAGCGCTGGCGTAGGGGCAGCCGTGAGAAGGAGAAGAGCCCCCCCCCCCCCCCCCCCCCCCCCCCGCCTCCCAAGGGTGGGAACAGGGGGAGTGGCCACAAAACTGCAGTCTTGGAGAAGACTCCTGTCCAAACCTAGCTTAAACCCCAGCAGCAGGAGCTCGCAAAGGCAGCGTCGGCACCAGCAATAAACCAATACGGTTCCTTTTTGTCCAGAAACAAGGGTGACGCAGTGCAGCACAAAAAGAAGATGGTTCAGCAGGAGCCCATCACTCCTGCTAAAGAGCTCCAGAGCTCTGCCCTTGCAGCGATCACCACGATCACTGGCCAACCTCCAGCGTCCCCATTGGCTACCCTCGACTCCTCGGCGGCTACCGGGTGGACAATACCTTTGCTGCTGAATCTGACCGTATCAAGGCAAGGGACCGTTGATACGTCTCAAACGTATCTATAATTTTTGGTTCCGGTTTCCATAATAAATTGAATCAATCTTGTATATATTCAGTTCAATGAATTTATCAGTGATCTGCTAACATTAAAAAAAAATACATACCTAATACCTTAGTTGTGGTAACTGTTGGAAGTAATCGAGAGCAAACGAGAGACAGAACAAATGAATCGAACTGTTGCTTTATTGATGGTTGGAAATTCCTTATATACATGCGGAGGGGACTTGGTGTCGGTTCCCAGAGGCGGTGCTCCAGGGAAATAACCACCCGACGGTTCCCAGATTGAGGGATTACAATGAGGGAAAGAAAGGGATTAACTCCTAATTAATGTAATATTAATTATTCCTAACACTCCCCTAATCACCGCTTGACTTCATAAGGATCCATCATCTTCGATTAAATCTCCTCCAAAAAAACCCTGTGGGAAAAAATGTGAGGAGTAGTGTAGGATATGTTGGTAAAACTCCTTCAAACTCAGTGGGAAAATAAGGAGAAAATGATCCAACATATAATGATTATTGCCTCCGTTAACTCAATATGAAGTATATCCATAGAATTTAGATGGCAATAAATATGTCGTGTATACTTTCCTAAAAACCCCGGTGGGGAAAACAGAAAGTATGACATATGATCTCATGTTGATATTACCTCATTAAAAACCTTAATGAGAACCTGAAAAGTAAACTCACAAAGGAAAAAGAGTGTAATATGATGCTTTGAACAGGAATAGTTCACGGAGATACTCCCCCTGACTCTTCAAATTCCGAAGCCGTCGCATACCAATCCCATGAATGTATTTCTGGAATGTTGAAGTTGGTAGAGACTTCGTGAAAAGATCAACGAGATTATCACATGATTTAACTTGCAAGATGTTTTTTTCCCCACTCTTTTGGAGTTCATGAGGATAAAACAATTTTGGGGCAATATGCTTAGTGATATTGCTCTTGATGTATCCTGTTTGCATCTGTGCAACACAAGCCGCATTATCTTCGTAGATAATGGTAGGTGATTCGATAGAACCAACCCCACATGACAAATGTATGTGGTTTATCATTCCGTGAAGCCACACGTGTTAACATGAAGCATTGCATCTTAGAACGATCGTGGTAGTATAGTCACCAGAGTCTATTTGAAGACATCAATGGAGTGACAGATCTACCATGTATGTACACATTGTAGGATCATGTAAGTAGGCAATACAAGTGTCTAAATTTGGAGTTCAGATTTCTCCGAAATTGATACAATATGTCAAGATATTTGGTGCCTTGGAGATATCAAAAGATATTCTTGATCCCCTAACCAATTAAGTTGGTAGGTCCAATGGCATTGAGATATGGAACATTATGTGCCAACATCTCTTCTCCATCTTCCCATGGATCTTTCTCTACGTCTAGAGATCGAACAATCCCTAGGAGATGGACATGACTTGTGTATATCAAGTTTCTCCAATTTTCTGGATATAGGCATCTTAGTGTACCATAATACTTCAGTGAAGGTGCTCGAGTTGTAGTCCCAAGCAACATTTGGGTTTATCCAAATTCTTCATCTCAAATCCGTCTTTAGATGATCGCGTGGTTCGTCGTTGTAGGAGTTATCCTTATGTATGACAAACACACATGGGTGATCATCATGTAGGAGTAATCCTTTTGTATAAGGAACTCACTACATCGGTTGTACCAAAATGTACCGACAACAATAAGCCATGTGACGACTTATTGATTATTACACAGTACATGTTGCATTTGCGTTTCGATTCGGACAGAGATTCCATCGGGAACCATACATGTCGGAATCTAGTGATCCACATGGATATGTTGTCACTACACCTATCAACTGCACAGATAGATGATTTTGTACTGCCAATGATATATGTATCGGAACGAGATTTCACTCATGTATGGAGAGTAGGTCTCGGATCTCTGCGAAAAACCCGACCTTATGCTACAAGCCTTGCTTTCTCACCACCTAGTATTTCTCATTCCGTTTCCGGAAGAAAAACACATTGAATAATCCCATAGGGAATTCATTTGTAAGAGCGAGGCTATATCTGCTTGGATTGCATCCTTTGATGAGTTCAGTCCTAGCAAGTGTGTTCACACTCTGCCATGGCCATGGTCTTTGGATCTGAATCATTATGCAGGATGTTTGCAATCATACAAGAGATGTTTGTCGACAGTTGTAGGCTTTGGTTATATGATTCTCCAGAATCGATATAGTTGGAGCAAATATCATGCACCCATGATGACTCTTCGTGATTTCCCAATACGTGTGAGTCTGGGTGTTCCGATGTCCCAGCCAGTGTGTGCAGGTTGGAGCTGGGGTTGTGGAGGTTTCCCTTCCACTGGGTGTATACTACCCATTAGGTGTTCATCAACGCAAGGTTGACTTGCATTTATTGATTTAGAGGATGTATCCTCAATTTCCTTTTGTTGCTTTGCGAAAAGCTGGATCCTGGTTAGAGGCCGTACTACTCCCCCTCTTTTTATGAAACAGGGAGTTGAGTGGTTTTTATTGGTACCTCCACTCTTTCGGGCGCATTTCTAACCGGATTGAAGGATTTTGTAACACCTTTGAGATCAGTAAATGAATCTGGCAGGTTATTTGCATGTGTTGCAAATTTGTGAATCGAACGTAGAGTCCCGATTCTTGAGTACGTGGGTATGAGGAGGAACGTGAAGTCCCAATTGATTTCCTGGCATTCGATCGATGTGGTACTTGAAATCTCCCCCTAATGCCTGGAAATAATCCTCCTTGAATATAAGCAATCAGCGTACTAGGCTATGAATACATCCCTTATGAGGGGTTTCAAGGTACTAGGTTATCGACGGATATCTGTACCCCACATAGATCCCTCATATGTGGGCCCATGTCGAGGTATTGGTAACGCGGAACTACTATATGGATTCATACGTACCGTAGAGGAGGTGGGGAAGAACGTAGAGGGTTCCAGTGACGGGATTGCACACACGATCTTACCCAGCTTCGGATCTCACACGGCGGCGAGATCCTACGTGCTGCTATAATTCACTCAAGGAGAATATGTGTACAGGTTACAATGAGATTGTATGCGTGCCCTAAGGCTGCTGGAAGGCTGGCTTATAAAGGCGCCAAGCCTTCCCCTACAAGGAAAGCCTTAACCGACCTAGATCATGAGTCCTAGACTAACACGGTAACAAACCCTAACTTGCTCCCTAAGGCGAACGCAGCCAGGCCTTCGTCTTGGACTTCACTAAGCCAGCCCAGAGCTTATCCTTGCGCCTAAGCCCATGAGGCCTTCTCCATTAAGCCCTCCGGCTTTATCTGATGGGCCTCCTTGGTGGGCCAGGTTTTATCCACCGTGGCAGGTATACCCGTTCGGCATAACCTCCACAGTAGTCCCCGGAAAGGTTTAAGTTCTTCGTTTGCCGTCTTTGTGAAACACGGGCTTTCGCCTTTGCGAAGGCGGACAGAAGAGCTTGGAGCATTCCAAAATGAGACATTCAGTCTGCCTTAAGGATTAAGCCGAACTCTCCTGCACTTTGAACAATCTGGCAGAAAGATTCTGTCAGCGTCGAGTCTTGTCATGACGTCACCACAGTCAAAGCCAGTCCACGACAGTTGGACAAGCAAAGAGACGTTGTGACGCCATTACTGCTATTTTCCGCACACGATCTCCGAGGCGTGCGGGAGAAGATGCCCACTATCTGACCGTTGCGGGACGCGTGGCGAAAATCGCGCGAGCGTTATCTCACCGCACTAATCGCGGCGCGCGGCCCCCATAAAAGGGGAACTGATTTTCTCCATCGGGTCATTTCCCTGTTCATCGTCCTCCTCGCGCCATCCCCTCCGAACTCCGGCGAGCTCCACCACCACCACCTGCGCACCCACCCATGGAGAGCTCCGATGCAACCGCGGGAGCGGCAACGGCAGCGGCGTCGGCGGCGGCGGAGGGACAAGATCTGGCCATGAGGGGATCGAGCACCGCGGATGCATCTGCATCTCGCGCGGCGGCGGCGACAAGTTCTGCGGCCACCTCCATCGAAGCAGAGAAGAATGCCCAGCCCTCCGACGAGGGCGATGCGGCGGAGGCAGAGGAGAGGGAGAGGAAGCATCATCCCGCAACTGGGCAGCTTCCACCATCACCGACGCGGACCTCACGCAGCTGGAAAAGAGGGCATCCTCCCACCAAAGGAGAACTGCCACTGGCGGTCAGCGTACGGCCACCCTGCTCCAGATCCCGCCGGCGATGAACGAGTGCTCCTCGTCTCACATCTCCTTCGCGGTTTGTCTTTGCCTCCGCATCCTTTTTTCCAATCAGTCTTAGACTACTATGGCCTTCAGCCTCATAGCGTAGGCCCCAATAGTATCTTGTACATAGCTGGCTTTATGGCTTTATTCGAAGGATACCTAGGCATAGAGCCCAGCTTAGAATTCTTCAAGTACTGCTTTACTTGCAAGCGCCAAACAGAGAAGGAAGAACTGCTTTCCTTAGGAACAGTTAGCATCAACCTTCGTAGAGGCAGAGACTGGTATCCTAAGGCGCCAAAAATAGATTCCATTAAAGGCTGGAATAGCTCCTTCTTCTACTGCAAAGACATGGCGCCAGTAGGCAAAGACATAGGACTTCCTCGCTTTTCTCCTTTGCCTGCGGAGCCCCGCCTTCTTGGGGCGAGAAACCGCTGAAGGTCCTTCCTGACAACCTCCGTCGCATGCAAAGGCGGATTGAGTACTAACAAAGACGCTGTGCCCAAACTCACGGGCGCAGACACCATCCTATGTTGGTTGTCAAGGCGAATCCAGCCTTTGAAAGATCGCAAAGGCCTCATGTGCCACTACACGGACCAGAAGAAAGATCCCCTCCGTGTTAGTGAGAGTGACCTTACGCAAGACGCCCTTGTGTATCGCTTTAAGAGGATTGCCAAGGAAAGGATCCAGCTGACAGAGCAGCGTCCTATGTACACAGCCGCCAACCCAGCTCCAAAGGTAAGGCATTTACCACTACTGTTTTTATACTTCCACAATGTTTGCCTTACTAACACCACTTTTGATTTCAGCTCGCCCTTTTGCCGGATAATCTGCTGGCTCCTTTGTTTTACGTGCCTGAAGCGGCACCCGAGCCCCAAAGACTCGGAAACGAAAGGCTTCAGGAGCTACTGCAGCAACTTCAGCAGCAGAAAGGCGGAAGCGTGAGAAAGCCATCCCTGCTAACGCCGAAGTGCTCGACATTGAGGACGATGAAGATGCGGCCTTTAATGCTCCAGTACAGAAGTAAGCCGAACCTCAATTTCTTTAGTAAGGCGAACAATGTGTATGAATGTTATCTTATTTTGTATGTGATTTGCAGGATCAAACCAACTGCACCTCTAAGAGGAAGAAAGTAATTTCTTCCAGGCAAAGAAACTGAGCCTTCTCCGCCATCGCTCCCCCACTCCCTCCGTTCAACAAGAGACATCCCCAGGCCCATCTGAGATCATCATATAGATTTGGACTCAGCCGTCTTCCTGATAAGACGGAAACTGAAAAGTTGGCCAGGGCTGCCGCTGCTGGGAAGGCGGCGGTATTCAGTCAGAAGAGCCGAACGAGCCCATCACTCGTGAAGCTATCCGCAACATGGTGAAGCAAGAGCTCTTTGACGACGAGGGGTACATCTTACCCAACATCGCCGCCATGCTTGCCGATGAGAAGGAGCGCAACGAGCCGCCTCCGAAGCTAAGGCCAGTTGGCCAAACATTGACCATCTTGAACTGGAAGATAATTGTGACGAGCTGTACGTCACAATGAAGCAGAGCTACAAAGCCTTGAAGGCCATGATGCAGGTAAATATTCCGTCTTTATGTACATACTAGTCCCCGGGCATTACGTTGCGCTTTGACTAAGCCGACGTAATGGCCTTTCTTTAATGTTGATAAAGACTCAGTCCCCAAGCCCTTGTAGCTATACTTTATTGTCTTTACCTTTGTTACTTACTACTGCCCTTGCCTTAGCAGAGCAGCGAGCAGCTTACATGCGATCTGTGGTACTCCTGAGTAACCAAAGGCAAGTGCTCAAGCAAGCCGTCGCCAAAAATAAGGCGAACGAAGGTAAATGTTCTTTCACATGCATTGTGTTTATTCATTTAAGGCATAAGATGCTCAACACATGCAATGTGTCTTTCACAGCTGTTGTGGCGAAGGCAAAACAGATCGTCAGCGAGACTGGCGATATAGAAGTTGTGAGGCGGGAAAATGCCGCCTTGTTTAAGCAACTGGAGGAGAACCGAAAGACGGCCGAGGCCAATCTTAAAGCCGTCCAAGACAGCGCGCTGAAGGGCAGACAAACTGAAGGCAGAACTTCTGAAACTGCAGCGACAGGCTGAAAAGGATGGGCTCCTAATCCAGAGCTTACAAGGTCGTCTTGAACGCCAAGCTGATGAGAGCACCGCCATTGACGAGAAACTGCTAAGTAAGTCTTTCTTTTTACTTCTCGCATTTCTGTCACTTTTCGCCTTTGTTCCAACACTTCAGTACGCCTTAACTTTTTTCATTCCTCCTTTCCACAGTTCCAGCTGGGTTTGGGGAAAGGCTTACCTCTGAGACGCGCCTGGAGCTTATCTTGGAGTGTGGCGAAATTGTGTCAGGGCTGTACACTGCTGGAAGAGACGTTGTCGCCAACATCTTCCCAAAACAGCTGCCCCAAGTGACAAACACCAGCAACTTGCTGCCACTTCTTCAGAACTGCGTCCCAGAGGTGGTGGAGCGTCTTCGCTCAGCAGCTAGAGGCGGAGCAAAACTTGCTCTAGGACTTGTTCGCGGCCACTACCCCGAAGTCAACATGTGGCGCGTTATCAAGTGTTTCCCAGCCAGGACAGAGACGGCAACGAGCTCATCAAAGAAAAGGTCTATGCCTCTGTCTCTGGCTTTGCCTCAGCCGTTGCGGAGATGGTAGACTTGCTATCTTCTTCTCCAAGAAGCCTGTGCCTCCCCGTCCTGACGACGTGTCTGATGACGAAGCCGAAGCACCCACCACTGGCAATGGCGATGAGTCAGAAGACGGAAATGAAGAAGAAGAAGAAGAAGGCGAGTCTGAAGCTACGCTGGATCCATCCAAGTCCCCTGCGTCTTCGCCTCCTCAGTCCCCTGCATAAGATGCAGGAAAAACTTTGCATTAAGCGTGTCATGAAAGATGGCACAAAAGACTTGTTAAGTTATGTTTTGTAATGGCAGGAGCCTTTTATCTGTTGAACATGTTTGTTTTGCAACGCATGCACTTATTTTTAAAAGGCTTGCAAACTATGCTCCTTATCCGTCTTCAAGTTTTCTGGCTTATATGCTTTAGCCTTTTCGTATGCTGGCAGAACCTAAGGCACGGAACACTTCGCTGGCAACAGGGTTAGTAACCAAACTGTTTAAACACAGAAACGGCGCCGGCTTTTGGTGCGTAAAGCATCTACTAAGACAAGCCAGCATATACGCGATCAGATAAATACTCTTAGACGGATGCAATTTTAATTTTTGTAAGGCCTTAAGGCAAAAGCATCATGTGAGTAACCACAAGCACGGAGCCAATTCGGGTTAACATTGATATTTTTATCGAAATATATGATCAAATGGAAATAAAAGACGGCGAGAACTCATGCATAAAAATAATTGAGGGAACCAAAGACTTTTATTTCATAATCATATATGGTGTGATTACAATAGAATTGCTAAGTGTAAAAAGGACGTAGCTGCTCAATGTTCCAAGGACGTTTCGTCTCCTTGAGCACTGCTTCTTCGTTCCTTTTCCTTTTGCGGCCTCTTTTCTTCTTTTTCTCGATATCACGGAGGTCCACAAGATAATATGCCCCGTTCTTAAGCGCTTTGCTGATAACGAAGGGTCCTTCCCATATGGGAGATAGTTTGTGCTCCTTTTGCTGAACAAGGCGAAGCACCAAATCGCCTTCTCGAAACGATCTCCGTCTTACCTTGCGACTGTGGTAACGCCGCATGTTCTGCTGATAAATGGCGGAGCGCTGAAGCGCTATCTCACGCTCTTCTTCGAGAAGGTCTAAGCCGTCCTGTCGGGCTTCTTCTGCGTCTGCTTCGACGTAGGCTGTTACACGAGGTGTGTCGTGCAGGACATCGTTGGGAGTACCGCTTCAGCGCCATATATGAGAAAGAAAGGGGTGTAGCCTGTTGCACTGCTTGGAGTTGTGCGTATGCTCCATAAGACAGCAGGTAATTCTTCTACCCATGCTCCAGCTGCTCTATGCAAAGGCACCTCTAATCTTGGCTTTATTCCCTGTAGAATTATACTGTTGGTTCGCTCAACTTGGCCATTCGATTGTGGATGAGCCACAGATGCTAAGTCCAACGAATACCAACTTCACCACAGTACTTTGCCAGTCTCCTACGGCGAAGTTTGTCCCATTGTCCGTAATGATACTGTGGGGGACGCCAAATCTCGTTATAACCTCAATGACGAACTTCTTGGCTGTTGCCCCATCAAGCTTTTTTATGGGCTTAGCTTCAACCCACTTGGTGTATTTATCCACCGCAACTAAGAGATGTTTGACGCCGCCTCGCGCAGTCCTGAATGGACCTACCATGTCCAGTCCCCAGACCGCAAATGGCCACGTGATTGGAATGGTGCGCAGTTCCTGGGCTGGCATCTTTGGCTGTCTTGCATACTTTTGGCATCCAACGCATTCTTGACGAGTTCTTCTGCGTCTTGCTTTGCTGTGAGCCAGTAGAATCCATGTCTAAAAGCTTTGGCGACAATTGCTCGGGCAGAGGCATGATGACCGCAACATCCACCATGGATCTCTTCTAGTATCTCTGTCCTTCTTCCGGCGAAACGCATCGTTGATATACACCTGTGGTACTCCGCTTGTATAGCTCTCCATTTATTATTGTGTATGCCTTAGCTCTGCGCACAACTTGCCGCCTTAATACTTCATCCTCTGGCTCTTCCTTGTTAAGGAGGAAATTTATGTAGGGCTGTGTCCAGTCTGGCTTCACCAGCATGACGGAAACAGACTGCGAAGCCATGGGGTCATCCTCATCTCCGCCTTTAATAGACGGCACGTACAGGTGCTCCAAAAATATATCGGAGGGCACCTTCGATCTTTTCGAGCCCATTCTGGCTAAGGCGTCCGCTGCTTCATTTTCCTCCCTTTTGATATGCTTGACTTCTAAGCCGATAAAACACCGACCAAACTCGTCTACCGTGCGTCGGTATTCAGCCATTGTAGGGCTCTTCGCGTCCCATGCCCCTTCTAATTGTTGAACAACGAGGTCTGAATCGCCATAGCACAAAAGACGGCTAATGCCCAAATCCTTTGCGACGTGCAATCCATGCAACAGAGCCTCGTATTCTGCAACATTATTAGTGGCATTGAAGTGTATCTGCAAGACATAGCACATCTTGTCTCCTTTAGGGTTCTTCAGTACCACGCCAGCTCCCGATCCCTGCAACATTTTGGAGCCGTCAAAGTGCATAACCCAATATTCTCGTCAGGGAGGGGAAGTTCATCCATTGCTTCTGTCCAGTCTGCGATGAAATCAGCTAAGGACTGGGATTTGATGGCTGTACGTGGCTTGTACTGGATGTCGAAGGCTGCCAATTCAATTCCCCACTTAGCCACACGTCCAGTGGCATCGGTGTTGTTTATAATGTCACCCAATGGCGCCTTACTGACTACCGTGATTGGGTGCTCTTGGAAATAATGGCGTAATTTTCTGGCTGCGAAGAAAACTCCATAAGCCAGCTTCTGATAGTGAGGGTATCGTTGTTTGGATTCGGAGAAGACTTCGCTGATATAATATACCGGCCTTTGTTCCGGTAGCTCCTTGCCTCTTCCTTTCGCTCAACAACAACCACTGCACTAATAACTAGGTTGGTAGCCGCCATGTAAAGTAGCATCGGCTCTTGTGGTAGAGGAGACGCTAATATTGGTGCTGAAACTAAGGCGTCTTTTAACTGTGCTAAGGCTGCATCTGCCTCTTCAGTCCAGACGAACGTCTTAGTTTTCTTCAACAACCTGTATAGGGGTAAAGCTTTATCCCCAAGCCTACTAATAAATCGGCTTACAGCTGCTGCAGATCCTGTGAGCCTTTGGACATCTTTAAGACAAGTAGGCTTTTTGATGTCCATGATAGCTCGAATCTTTTCTGGGTTAACCTCAAGACCTCTTTCTGAAACAATGAAGCCTAAAAGTTTTCCTGCTGGGACGCCAAAAAAGCATTTTCCCGGATTTAGCTTCATGTTATATTTTCTTAAGTTATCAAAGGTTTCTTGAAGGTCAACGATGAGATCGCCGCGTTTTCGCGACATAACGGCAATGTCATCGACATAAGCGTGAACATTGCGGCCTATTTGATCGTGTAGGCAACGTTGTATGCACCGTTGGTACGTTGAGCCAGCGTTTTTAAGCCCGAAAGGCATAGTTATGTAGCAAAACGTTCCGAAAGGTGTGATGAAGGAAGTCTTAATTTGATCAGACTCCTTCATCTTAATTTGGTGGTAGCCAGAGTAAGCGTCCAAAAAGCATAGTAATTCAGAACCTGATACAGCATCTACGACCTGATCAATTCGCGGCAATGCGAAGGGGTCTTTAGGACAGGCTTTGTTTAAGCCGGTGAAATCTATGCACATGCGCAAGTCTTTCACGTCCTTCTTAGGTACTAATACAGGATTTGCTAGCCAATCTGTGTGGATAACCTCTCTAATGAAATTAGCGGCACTAAGCCGAGCTACCTCTTTTCCTATTGCTTTCTTCTTCTCTGGACCGAAGCGACGAAGACCTTGTTTTACTGGCTTGGCACCTTTGGCGACATTAAGGCTGTGCTCGGCAAGTTCCCGGGGTACTCCTGGCATGTCTGATGGTGACCATGCAAAAATATCCCGTTGCTCACGGAGGAACTTGACGAGCGCGCCTTCCTATGCGTCACTGAGGTCCGCGCCTATGTTCGTCGTCTTGCTTGCATCAGCGTTGTCCAGCACGATCTTCTTCGAGTTTGAGCTGGCCTTGAAGTAACATCCGAAGCGCAAGGAGGCTTTTTACCATCCGGCATTTCATTGGTGTTAACTTCTTTCTTGTACTGCTCCAGCTCTTCCTTGCTGATGACTGCTTCTGCTAAGACGGCGTTTCCTGCTTCGCATTCCTTCGCCTTCTTGAAGTCGCCATTGACCGTGATGACGCCGTTTGGTCCAGGTATTTTGAGCTTGCTGTAGATGTAACACGGGCGTGCCATGAATTTGGCAAAGGCTGGGCGGCCAAAGATTGCGTGATACGCACTTTTGAATTCCACCACTCAAAGGCAACTTCCTCAGTCCTATAGTTTGTTTCGTCACCGAAGGTACGTCTAAGACAATTGTTCCCATAGAACTGGCCTGCCTGCCTGGCACTATGCCGTGAAACTTGACTGTGCTATGTTTTAGCTGTGTCTCAGAAAGGCGCATGCGCTTTAAGGTTTCAAGATAGAGGATGTTGATGCTACTCCCTCCATCCATAAGCACCTTAGAAAGCCTGCATTGCTGCACAATTGGGTTTACAACGAGCGCGTAATTCCCTGGGTTCTGTGGAATATGATCAGGATGATCGTTGCGGTCCCATGTAATGGGGTGCTCGGACCAGTTGAGATACTGGGGAACCGCTGGCATAGTGGCATTGAGTTCCCTCCAGGCTGCCTTTTCCTTTTTGGCCGAAGGAGTGGCAAGGAAGTGACAAGGCTTGTTTCGACCCTTGGAAACTTGTTGCTCCTCTTGTGCTTTGGCTCCTGATCTTCGGCTCCGAAGCACTTTCCTCGTTGTCCTTCTGTCTTTCTTGTCTTTACGGTTCTTGCGCTTGAACTGTTTTGCCTTGAAGCCAGCGTCGGATCCTTCTTGATATCATCGTTAAGGCGGCACTGCCTGTTGGTATGGGTGCATTTGCCAAGCTTGCTATGATGGGCACAAGGTTCATCTTTGATGTCGTCATAGGTGATTTTAATGGGTCTTGACCCTTGACTGTCATCGCTCTTCTTCTGCCATCTGCTAGCCCCTCTGGCCACCCTTCTTATTGGCAAAGGCTACCTCCTTTGATGGTCCTGGCGCATCGTTGGCTTCCTTCTTTTTCCGGCTTTGATTGTTGTTTCGCTTTTCCGGGTTAACAGCTATGTCCATGCGCAGATCGCCGTCGTCAGCTCGAGCGTCGTCTTCTGCTGCAGCGTAATTGTTCGCGCTGTCTAAGAGCTCGCCGAGGTGTTTGATGTTTTGGCTGGCCAACATATATCTCATCATGTTGCCTTTCTTCAGGCTGTTCATAAAAGCATGTATGGCCTGGATCTCAGAAACGTCTTCGCATGCATTCTTTGTCTCTGTCCATCGAGCTATGAAAGCTCTGCTTGACTCCCCCTCCACTTGAGCACACTTTAGTAGATCTGAGTAAGCCTTTGGACGTTTGTATGTGCATGAGAAGTGTTGCATGAATGTTTTCTGCATGTCTTGCCAATTGTGGATACTCTTTTCTGGCAAAGTGTCGATCCATAACCGGGCCGTTCCCTCCAACATGAGTGGAAGAAAACGTACAGCTGCATTGTAATCACCGTCATTAATACCAACGGCGTGGATGTAATCAGGCAGCCATATGTCCGGTTTGTCAATGCCATTGTACTTGTCCACAATTTTCTTGACATTGCCTAGCGAGGATGGGAGTTGCACCTTGCGAATCGCCGGTCCAAAGCACACAGGGCCCAGGTAAGACTCCTCTTTGGCCGCTTTAATCTCATCGAGACGGATGCGGGCGTCTGAGATATGAGTGTTTTCCCTGGCTGGCCCTTTGTTGGATTGGCTACGCCTTGGCTCCTCCTGACGGCTTTGGCGATGAGGGGAGCGGGAGCGAGATCGCCTTTGAGGCGGATCTCTGTTGCCCCTATTTCCTTCGTCTCTTGCCCGTGCTGCGGGCGGAGGTGGCATGTTAAGCCGGTCACTCCCACGCCGTGCGTCCTTGTCTTGATCTCTTTCACGGCGAGGCGGATCATTCTTCTTATGGCGTGTGTTATCCTTTTGCCGGTGGTCGTCCTTGCCTTTGTCGCTATGGCGTTGGACCCAGTCTTTGACTCATCCCTGTGCTTGTCAGGAACTTTGTCCTTCCTGGGTTCCTTACCCTTATTGCCATGGCTACTGGAACCAGCTGGTTCCTCTGGATCCCCACCGCCGGCAACGGCTGTCTTGCAAAGACGCGTATCGTCCGCCAGTTTTGAGTTTGAGTCCGCCTTAGCCTGCTGCTCTACCGCCTTTTCGATGAGCATTTAGAATAATGGTGGCGCTCTTCAATTGGGACTGCTTCGTCTCCCATGATTTCCCTGGCCGCCTCTAGGTTTTTGGCGGGGTGGAGAAGAATATGACTCCATCAGGGTTAACTTGAAAGAGTATTTCTGCCAAGGCTTTAAAGGCTTTTGGGCAGAAGGCTTCTCGAAGTTTCCCTGCAGATCCCGATGCAGAAGAGGGTCACGTATACTTCTTATTTTGCGGAATTTCTCAACATGCGCTCACGCTGGTACTCTTCCTCTTCTAGAGCCTTTCCAACTAGGATTAACTCTTTTTCCTTGTTCAGGAGGGACAACTTATACTTGATGTTGACTTCAGTCTCAGCCAGGAGCGCTTTCCGTCTTTCCTCAAGTTCAACCGCGGTTGGATTTGGTCCCAAAGGTGTTTTGAGAAGCTCCAATGCGCGCATGTGTTCCTCCTTTGACCGTCCAGGTCTTCTTCAATAGGCGTAGCCGGGGGAGGCCTTTAGGGTCCAGCACATCCTCTGGCTTTTCCGCCTTGTCACCAATGTGTTTGATGCTAGAGGAAACTTCAGCCTCGTCTGGCTTAGCCGCGGCCGCACCATCCTCCATAGCTATCTGTGCCGGGAAAGTCATTAAGACTTCGTTTGGATCGGATGAGCCATAGCCTCGCGCGGCAACCTGTGCTGCAAAGTCTTCCTCCTTATGCTCATCGAGATCTGAATCTTCCGCCATTGGAGCGGTGCCATCAGATCCGGCTTCTGAGTCTGCTCCTGTCTGTAAGGCAGGTAATATTGACTCAGGGTCAGATTCGGCCGGCTTAGGGCCAGATGCGTCAATGACACCAACAAACGAGAGGCGGGCTCCATAAGCTCATAAGAGCTGGAGTCAGAATCGCTTTGGGTATCAGAGTCACTCAGATCGCGATAGACAAAGGCCTGATCCGATCTGTGTTGTTGCTCGATTGCAATCGATGGGGTGGTGGGTGGGCCAAAAGGCGGCGGATCCCCTGGGGAATCCATACGCCTCAGCCGTAAAACCCATGAAGATGTTGATGGTGCCGAAGGGGACGACGAAGCTTGACACCAGTGCGTCGTTTGCTGGGACGTAGGACCCGTCGTCTTCGATGCACCCAAAGTTGTTGATGATGCGGGCGCGACCAACCGCCATAGTCTTGCCGATCTCGCCCAATGCTCCCGCCTGAAACAAAACTCCCGACGCCTTGGGCCCCACGGTGGGCGCCAACTGTCGAGGTATTGGTAACGCGGAACTACTATATGGATTCATACGTACCGTAGAGGAGGTGGGGAAGAACGTAGAGGGTTCCAGTGACGGGATTGCACACACGATCTTACCCAGCTTCGGATCTCACGACGGTGGCGAGATCCTACGTGCTGCTATAATTCACTCAAGGAGAATATGTGTACAGGTTACAATGAGATTGTATGCGTGCCCTAAGGCTGCTGGAAGGCTGGCTTATAAAGGCGCCAAGCCTTCCCCTACAAGGAAAGCCTTAACCGACCTAGATCATGAGTCCTAGACTAACACGGTAACAAACCCTAACTTGCTCCCTAAGGCGAACGCAGCCAGGCCTTCGTCTTGGACTTCACTAAGCCAGCCCAGAGCTTATCCTTGCGCCTAAGCCCATGAGGCCTTCTCCATTAAGCCCTCCGGCTTTATCTGATGGGCCTCCTTGGTGGGCCAGGTTTTATCCACCGTGGCAGGTATACCCGTTCGGCATAACCTCCACAGCCCATGATGTACGCTGCGGTGGTGAGATCGGTACGCGTGAAGCGCTTCCGAACTTACGCAGATGGGAAATGCTCGGAGGATTTCCACGTATCAATTGCAGAGGGGAAGTACTGCTATATGCAGTTAGTCAGTAGCAGCGTGTAAAACTGCATGACTCCAATGTAAAGTTGGTAAATTGCAATTCATTAACATGGGTCGTGCAATGAGAAAATCCTTTTGATCAGAGACGAAACCAAAAACAATTGTGTATGGACACATAGGACATTGTGCTGAACTTCGATCCTCGGAGCCATGCACAAAATAGTGGAGGCATGTGAAGAGAATTCTGCAACAATATTTGTCCATTCGAATTGCTTTAATTCGATCTTTAGTCCAAACAATGGTTGGTTGGGACCACAAATATCACCTTGAATGTGTTCAAGGGACTGAAGTGATCCACTGGCACAATAGTGCAACTAAATCTCATGACTAGGAAAGTTTAGCTCATGCAAAACATGACCGATGGAATTGCATTATATGCAACATATGCTACGAGTTGGATGTACGTGTAGTACAATCCAGACAACAGAGGGGGTACATTTTCATATACTTGTTCCACATCCATCGGATTGGTACTCGTAGAAATCTATATATAGAATTGAAGAAGTTCCAATATGGAAATCTTTATCAGATATATAGAATGTATGCAATCTTATTTATATCAGAGTGCTGATACAATATATACGTTCTATTACGAGAACACAAATGGACATTAATAAAACGACCACTAAGGAGATAGTGGGACTAGTTTAAGTCTCCAAACACTTTGGTTGAGCCGTGCTCAACCATCATGTTCTCCGTGCCTGTAGGGTCCTGTGACTTATGGAGAGTTATGGCGTTGCAAGGTCCAGTCGGAACATCTCGCGAACAAGCAGCTCCATTTGTGTCATCTGGAGGAAGGTTGAAGTTAGCTTCAAACCTTTTCCCTTGAGGTGCTTTGCATCCCTGGGATTGCTGATACAGAATAGCCAGATGCTTTGGGGTCTTGCACTTGTTAGTGAGATGCGTGTAGCAGCCGCACTTGTAGCAAAGCTTAGTTTTTTTTTCAAACTCATGCTTTGCGGTGCCTTTCCCACGGTCTGAGTTTCTAGGCTTCATGTTCCGGTTGCGCTTTCGCTTACCATTGAAGTTCGAAGGCTTGCCGTTGAAGGCAGCATCAAACTTTTGCCCATTCGCGACATTCATATGAACTTCAGGTAAAGGTTGAGAACCAACCGGGCGTTGAGAGCAATTCTTAGCGAGCAGCTCATCATGCTTTTCATCCTGAAGTAATATATGAATAAGGTCCGAATAGACTTGGTAGTCGCGTGCACGGTACTGGTGCTGGAGGATCCTGTCAGATGGAAGTATAATAGACAAAGTTTTTTTTCTATCTTCTCCGCATCAGTAGGTTCCTTCCCGCAAAAGCGTAGTTTGGAACTAATTTTATGAACCTCATGATTGTACTCCCCGACAGACTTGAAGTCCTGGAGTCGGAGATGTGTCCAATCATGGGGTGCTTCAGGCATGACAACTGCCTTCTGCTGTTCATACCTCGTTTTGAGGGCCTGAAACAAGGTACTGGGGAATTCTTCCTCCAAGTAATCAGACTTGAGATCTGGATGAGCATGGTGCCTTATGATGTACAAAGCATCATATTTTTGCTCATCTGTCATCGGCGTGACTCCAGCCGGGAGTGAAACATCCGGAGCTTGGATTGCACGCACTAACCACGGGACGCAAGGGCGATCTTTATGTCCATGACCCATTTAGGATAGTTGTGGCTGTTGAGAGCAAGTGCATAAAACTCTCGAGCCATCGTTTATCTATATGGGTAAACCAGAGAATATTAATTTCCATTTGGTAAATTAAAATCCATCATGGTTATGTCGTAATGAACGATGCAAAATATAGAAGTTTCAAGAAGTGGACTTGAACTCATTAGTGTGAACCTCAAATTGTTAAGTATGACACGTTGTAGATAATCTTCAAAAGAAATTTTGAAGTAGATCTAGCAGCATTAGCGGAGTATAAGATACTCACACTTCGAATGCCTTATGTCATAACTTAATTAAAATGTATGGGAGAGCACATTGGCAATCATAATGTAAAAAATGACAAAATGTAGGCTTAAACAGTAGCGGCAGATAAATCTACATACTACCTCATGATCCCAAAACATCAATTCCAAGAAATCACTTTAAATTTTGCATCTATATTTGCAAGAAATTGAAAATCTCAATTGCAAATAGACATGTTAATCTCAACATGTGTCAAACATGGAAATATATACATATCTTTAAATGATTCCAGAATACATCGTACTCAACAGAGAAAAAGTACTATAGAGGTACTAAATTTATATTTGCAAGAAATTAAAAATCTCAATTGCAAATAGACGTAATTAATCTCGACACGTGAAAAAACGTGGAAATAAATTACATCAATTTAGGATCTGGAATACATTGGTACTCAACAGAAAACAGTACTGTAAAGGTACTTAATTTATATTTGCAAGAAATTAAAATCTCAATTGCAAATAAATGTAATTAATCTCGACACGTGACAAACGTGGAAATAAATTACATCAATATCTGGAATACATTTGTACTCAACAGAAAACAGTACTAAAAACATGTACTGAAATAAACAGGGTCTAAACAGAAATAAATTACTGCTAGAACTACTGTTATAAGACTAATTTGCTGAACTGAACTAGTACTAGTAGACAATAAAGCAAATAGCTAGTTAAATCGACAGGAAAGTCTGGTGGTGTCTCCTGCCGTATGCACATGGCCACGTATGAAGTCTGCCTGATCAGTCAAAGAGATAAGGAGAGAGAGAGGAAACAAGTCCAAGCTCTCGTCGATCCCCAATTTCAGACTGAACCACGCGGAGAGCACGAGGCCGGCCGGCCGGCCGCATATGCAATCACCGGCGACGGGTGTTCCGGCCACCCTCTTCCTCGTCGGAGGATCCTCCAGGGAGCAGGGTCCCCGGGGCGACGCCGTTGGAGGCGCCGTTCGCGAGTCCGAGCGCGGCCGGGCTCCAGGTGCCAGCACGGCGGCCACGGCTGCTCGTTGGCGAGTCCGCCGACGGGCTGGCCAGCGGGAGGCCGAGGGCCAGAAGGCGGCGGCGGGCGCCTGCGCGCGGTGAAGGAGGTGGCGTGGCCGGAGTTGGGGACGGCAGGCGGGGCACATCGGCATCGGCGCGCAGCGAAGACGGAGGCGCGGCAGGGGCGCTCGTCATGCTCCTCACGCCGGAGCCGAAGGTGAATACGGAGGCCCCGGTCGGCGCGGATACGTAGGCCAGAGCGTCGCCCTCAATCTCGGCAACCGCAGGGGTCGGAGACGGAAGGAGCGGCGCGGTGGCGTTTGCTTCAACAACCGCTCGGGTCGGAGGCTGCGGCGGTGCGTCCACGACGGGGAAGTCGTACTGGTGCAGGGGGCAAACTACCCAGCCATGCACCGGGCACCAGAACGGCGGCGGCGGAGCCGCCAGCGCCGGGTCGTCGGCGTCAAGCCTTGGTGCAGCCGGACCGGCGGGAAGCCAGGCGGGCACGTCGGGCTGGTTCGATGGCCCCGCGCTGTTCCGGTGGTGGCGACGGCGCTGGTTCCAATCTCCACGCCGGAACTGGTGAAGGTCGCGCACTCGACGCTGGAAGCGTCGGAGACCGGCAACACCATGCCGGCGGTGGCGAGCGACGAAGCGGCGGCGACGGCCGTCGTCGCGTCGAAGTCGAAGGTACAGAGACAGAAAAGCAGGCATCTTTCTTCTCACCTTTTGCCTGTTCTCGTCGGAATCGCTCTCGCGGAGAGCTGCTGATAACGTGTTGGAAGTAATCGAGAGCAAACGAGAGACAGAACAAATGAATCGAACTGTTGCTTTATTGATGGTTGGAAATTCCTTATATACATGCGGAGGGGACTTGGTGTCGGTTCCCAGAGGCGGTGCTCCAGGGAAATAACCACCCGACGGTTCCCAGATTGAGGGATTACAATGAGGGAAAGAAAGGGGATTAACTCCTAATTAATGTAATCTCTAAAGATACTAAGCTCCCTGGGATTGCTGCCCTGTGGTTGATCCACGTTTTGGGCCCACAAATTAGTGACACAGAAATCCTTCGGGTCCACAGGTCAGCGACAGATGAATTTGATGTCTCTTGGTTATCCCCACGAGTTCGTAAATATTGCAGCTCTTGCCACCGCCAAGTGAAACAGTACCCGTTCCTCTCTTCTTCCTCTCCTCTCGCGACAGCGCCGCCTAGGGTTCTCCAGCTGCGCCGCTCGCCTGGAGCTCCTCCTCTGTCGCCACCGCTGCCGCTTGCTCCTCCTCCCGTGAGCTCCACCGCCGCCATGCGCTTCCTCCTCCGCCGCTGCCTCTCCTGCTGCTACATCGCCGACCGTCTCTCGACCATCTCCGTGCCCTCAAGGTCGCCTCCAGGGGAGCCCTGCTCCTCCTCCACTAGTCCCCGTCGCCTCGATTCGAATTCGCCATCACACGGGCCCAATCGAGCCCGCCGCGGAACCCTAGCCACCACAGCTCGGTTCGCCGCCGCTGCTTCCCGGGCTCCCACGCCTCCGTGCCTCCTCCACTTCCTCCTGCAATCGCCCGCATATCCTTCTCTCACGCCATGAGTGGAGCTGCTGTGGTGCTTGAGGTTCAGATTCCATCGCCGGCGACCACCACCAGAAAATGGCGCAGCCGCTCTTCCCTGCCTCTCTTTTCCAAGGCCCCTCCTTCCTCCTGCTCCTGAGTCCAGATTTTGATGAGTTTGTGCGGTGCCAGTTGCCCCTGTTCCTCCCGCCGTCATCCTGCAGCACTCTTCTACCCACGCACCTCCTCTCTTCGCTGTCAGGTACCTCACTCATATGATGCTTGTTGCCGCCTGACCTGCCTCCCACCACTGCCTCCTGATCCTCTTCTTGCGCATCTCCTGGTCGGACGCTGCTGCCGACGGACGACCGGCAAGAGGGCCGCCTGCCCACGCTCAGGCCGCACACCGTGTTTTTATTTCTGTTGATGGATGGAATCTAGCAGCTGCCACATCGAGTCTTTGATTCTAGCATGGAGCACGACCATCTATGCTGCTACGGTGTGTACAACAACTAAACTGTTTTGGTTGCTCTCTAGGATCAATCAGAACATTTTATTTGGTTGTGGAAATTCAATAGATTTATTGCTATCTGCATGTGCATAACAGGTATTCGACAAAATGCCCAAGTGGTAAAACATGAGATGCTCTTTGTTCCTTACTACTTACAAGAATAATTTAACTTGTGATTTTAGTTTAATATGCACTTCACATATTATATCTTGCAAGATGAAATTTCTTAATTAGGATTTGTGTACTGCTATGCTAATGAAAAGGCAAAAGCAAAACAATTCATACCAAACCGAACAGCTGTGGCTCAGATCTAAGGTTCACATTAAACCAATACTTTTTCCATGTAAGCTATTGTAACATAGTATAAAGTTTTTGCATCCACGTCACACTAAGAATCTTTATTTTTTGTCCATTCCCATGCATATGCACGTCCAGGTTTAATCTTGTCAGAAAGCAACAACTTTTCGAATTGAGTATGTAATTCAAGTTAATTTACACAGGATGCACATTGTTCTATTTACCATCCTAACTTCATACTCTTCATCAATATCATTTTGCTAAGGGTGCCAGAGATAAGAGTAATTTGTAGAGTAAACTGATGGTAAGGGTCAATTTATATTGGTGCTTGTGCATTCGATGCCATATGATTTTTATTGTTACGGTTCCAGTCACCTTTCTTTCATTTTTTGATGTGTCTTTGCCTCACTCTCTTCCATATGCAGATCATCTACGACATGGAGAAGTTCTGGGATAGTTGTTTTCAGAGAGATTTATGGAGCTTATTGTGCCCTGTTTTCAGAGGGTCAAGGTCGGGGAAGGAATGCGAGGCGGGATGTGCTCTGTTTATCAACTTGGCCTGCCCGAGATTTTCTTTGTAGCTCTGCCACAGCATGGATGGATGCTATTTTATTTGGTGCTCCTCCTCCTCCGTACTGTGATCTTCAGTTTCTACAAGATTTGGTGTTTTATTTTGTCGATTTTGCAGCAAACTCTGATGCCTTGCACAAACGAAATTTTCCTTTGGCTTGATCCTCCACCCTCCCACGCAAATCTTAACCTTTCATATGGTCATCATAGTGTATCATAACCCTCTTCTTGTTTTACAGAAATTTGGATATACCAGGCAACGCTGGCTGGATGTAGAAATTGATTGGCATCCTTTCTCGATCTTCTACGTTGTACAAGCAATTTGTTCATTTTATGTTGGATTAGAACTGGTAAGACGTTTTGGTTTATATGAAGAGAAACTATTAAACTATTTGTTAGCTTGCTGTTACCTCTTCCTTATTTCATCTTTAATATAGAAGGTCTCAAAACCAATGAATTCAGTTATTTGTCTCTGGTGAGTTTTCCGTAAGAACACTCTTCTATTGATATTACAGGCCATGGACTTCTTTTTAATATTATTAATGCTAAAAAAAATCTTTGGTTGGTTGTCCCTTTGAATATCTCTGTAAATATAATAAGGTACTTTCTTATCTCATTATGTTGAATGTTTATTGGATTGTCCTTGATCATTGATTAAAACAGATTACAACTCTGTAGTGAACGTTTGCATCTTTTCTTCTATCATATGAATAGCAGTTGTTCATCGTTTAATCTCACACTGGTTGGAGGTGTTCGCGTGGAATATGCTCATATTGGAAAAAAAAGATCTTCTAAACTTTGTTTAGCAGGAGATGGTGTGGCAAGACAACAGTGCAGGCTGCTGCTCATCGCCATCTTCAGGTGGAGCATTGGACGATCTTCCTTGTGCGGATATGGCCTCATTGATTTCAATTTTCTGCGGATCAGTATGTACGTGCCACTGCATCTTCCTCTTCTTCTCTGTTAGATCAATCCATTTCGCATATATGCAGCCAGAAATGGTGTATTATATACTATTCTTCCTATCAGTCCCTTCATATACATATGCCTTCCAACTGTTTGTGTTATGCTTTGAAATATATGGAACTACAAATTCGTCCTGCTATTAAACATTCCAAATGGACTATGATTTTCTTAACTTTTGTATGTATGAATATTGAATATATAGATTGGCACTAAAGTTGATATCGATGATATCTTGCTAATGAGGCACTACCTTTGCAAATTGCAGTTATAATATTCGTTGGTGAGGTACAGCATGCCGCTGCCGCCGCCGACGACCAGGTGTTGGTCCAAGCCTCAGGTGAAAATAATATTTTTATTCTCATTTATGTGAAGTGGAGAGTTTCTCCTCTACCCATCGTCGCCGTTTTGGTTGTCTCAGTCACCGCCATTACCAAGGCTTCATGGTCAGCAGGATATACATCGCCTTCCTCTATGACGCCGCCTTCCTCTGCAGAGTCCAGACATCTTAACGTGATTTGCTCAAATCGGTGCGATCCTGTGGCAGCTGAGCATGTTTATTTCATTTAAAGTTAGCAAATTTCACTACTGAATCATGCACTAGCATATTCATTTCATTTGCAATGTTTGCCTGCACCATATTAAGTAACCAGTATGCACAGACGGAGCTTATTTGTTTCTGCTTCACTGGTAAAAAGTCTCACATGAGAGCAATTAAAGGAGTTGTTACATTAGTGCACTCAAGCGCCTTTTATGCCGAGGGTCAACTAGACTGCAACGCTGCCAATTTTAGTACCGATTCTAGAAGATGTACGCGGAAACTGAATCTCCATCCTTGTCTGCAAAACTACAATACATATTGGATTAGTCCTGTAATAGTCCTATAATGTCATAAGCACAATGTTATCTAAAACATTATTTGAGTTCTTAACAATTTCAGTACTTGTAAAATGGATTTATTGTTTTCTTGTGCTGTTGTAAGGTATCAATTCTTGGGCACTGAACATTCAGTCTGGATTGTTCTGTTGAACCTGCATGCGAGCAGCAACAAGTCCTTGGATAGGTATGTGCACCTTCTTCTGCTTAGATTCATCCAATGGTATGCATGGATTTCATTGTGGGTTGTCTGATATGGTTATTGTCCATGCATAACTAAGAAGATATGGTTCGCCTTCCATTTGGGTTAGTTTCTTGCTATCTAATTTCCTTTGTTACTTCTACAACTAGAAGTTCAGTAGTAGTTTTTGGATGCCTAATTGTTTAATTAATGAAATTCCGACTATATATATTCGGAAACATAACAGAGTTATGCAAGTGTTACTCCTCTGGTCTGACTCAGGCTTCTCCTGTTTGCGAACATAACTTTCTGCCTTGTGCTACCTGCCAGTGCTTATCTGATGATATTTCCATTTAAACCATATTGATACCATCTCTTGGTTTATTCTGCCGATAGCACAAAAAAAAAAAAACTTTCATTCACCATCTATTACTTAGCTACTTCTGATGCTTAGCCCTGCATTTTAACAATATTACCATTCTAGACACTGAAAAAATGGTTCTGTTTTTCTGCCCCCAAATGGTGTTACCAGTGATAATAATAATATATGCATAACGGTTATGGTCTCAGTCCATTTCAGGAGAGGTTGTATCAAAAGAAGCCTGAACTGGTGGCTGTAAGGTTAAATGGACAAGCTATTTCTGTGCAATCGGATGGCAAAATCCATGAAGTCTACTTCCCTGCTATGTTTGCCGCATGCTTATTGGTTAAATTTTTCACTTCTAATTTTGTCAAATGTTGGCAAGCAATGCATATGTTATGTGCAAACATTTCATATAGTTTCATTATTTTACAGTTGCCGTTGTCTTTGATGCTTTATAATCGAAAGAATTTGCCAACGTAGCTGACATGGTAACATTGGTTTACATAATAGTACCGTGATATGTATGAGAAACCAGTTGAACAATATATAAATTGTATAAAAATAACGTAACAAGTATCACTCGCACCTATACACGGGCGCGGCAAAGCGCGCCTTACCCTTCTAGTATTAATTATTCCTAACAGTAACTGATGGACAGAGGGACACGGATCCTGTAACATAGGCATTCCTGCAGTTCCCTGCCTTTAGGTCGCTGACATGTGAGACCCACCTGTCAGAGAGTCAACGGCAGAGTTGAGCACGTTAGGGGATCCACGTCCTCGGTCGTTTGTCTGCATGTGGGTTCGCTAAATGATTTTATTTTTAATTGAGACTAGTTAACTGCCCGTGCGTTGCAACGGAAAGATATAAAACTCGATGCTCAGATTTAAAAAGAAAACTCTCTTACTTCTCCCACTTAGATAACCCCAATAAAACTTTTTAGTTTGCATCTTTCCTTTATCTATCCCCGACCCTTCTCTAGTCATTCCTCACGACCTGAGCGTTAAGAATTTCACCTTAACTTACTTATAGTATGAAGCAACCAATACTGCTTGTAAACACTTTCTCTTTGTGGGTAAAAGATGATTATATTAAGCAGCAGCGGTTACAAGGAGTTCAAAGTCCAGAGCCTGAGCAACACAATCAGGTCCCGAAGCTATCCACACGAAGTTCATGATTCTAACCTCGCTAAATTTGTGAGGCAGTAGCTAACCCTATTATGCGAAAGATCCACTTTTACAAAGGAAATGAATCTACTATCACTCATTAAAAATTTAATCTCTGAAATGACTTGCACCAGTGTAGACCAGTCTTGAGCCTTTTTAGTTGTCGCCTCCACTAAGTATGAGCAATCCGATGACATCATTATCGGCTTATCAGACCGTTGTAAAGCAAGTCTCAATCCTTCTTCACAAGCTTTAGCTTCCGCCTCGGCCTGGGGCGTGACCTGCCGAGAAAATAACCGTGCCATCCTCCTCCCTAAGGACCATGCCGACATCTTTCATCCTCAACCTTGACCGAACGTAGAAATTTAGCTTAACTTTCTGATCTGGAATTCGGAATCTGTAACACCAAACCTGTGAAAACACAAGGACTAAGAGAAAAATGCCATCCTAAAAATTGTACTGTGTACCATGTAGCGTAAACATAGCCAATGCAAATCATGATTTCGGTATTTGTTGCTCTAAAATCACAGGTTATTTGCTCACAAAGATCGAAAATTTAAAGAATAAATTTGTTACACCGAACTTCAATCCCGATTATGTTGAGTCAGAATTATATGAAGGACAAACGGAAGTCCATGATGCCATGTCATCATCCTGTGCAAAAGAAAAATGATGCCATGTAATCAACGGCAATGTCGGCACTCCAAGCGAAAACCTATGGTTCCCAGCTAGCAATAATAATCTCAGAAGCACTCCATGTACAGCAGCCGTGCTTTCTCTCTCACAATACTATTTCCGTGAAAGCAGACACATTTTCAGACATAGGTAACAAACCAGAGCAACCAGTTTGAATCTCTAAAAATAAAGAGTTTCCAAGATGGCAAGAAGGTGATTGGCGTGATCGGCCTATGGCATTATGGCTACAGATATCATGATCTTGCTCGAGGTCTGGAAGAGCAATTAGTAGTGGAGTTAATCAAATAAATGGATGCCATAAACCCATTAACAAATCTAAAGATTCAGACTTTCAGAGCATGCACTACTCTCTGTATAGCTAATCAATAAGTGTTGCACATACAATCCAAGTGCAAAATACCTGGTCTGGCTAGCGCATGATCGAAGCAGTTGAGTGATTGGGAATACATCGGCGCTCACACCACTGGAGGCCATTGGGGTTGTTTGGAAGCGGCGACGCTGGATCCCAACTGCCGCCAGGTCGAGATGCTGTGTTGCCGTTGGGTCGAGATGCCTCGCAGTCTGCTGCAGCTCCTTCTCCTGCATGGACGAATCGAGGAGCATCGCATTCTCTACCTATGAGGAACCTCCAATTCTCTCTAGGTTTGTACAGAAAAGACCTTTGGTATTCTCTGTGGGTACACTACGTGGTATGAAAGAACTACATGATAATAAAACACAAACAACACAATTCAGTAATGAACTCCAGTGACTTTAATTGAGATCATCTGGGTACAGAACCAAAAGGAGTTTGTATAGTTTTCTATAAACTTGTATTGTTACCATAGAAATGCCAATGGAATTCTAGATGTCAAAATTAGTCTAGCCACATCTGAGTCGGTTCTATACATAACCCGTATTGCATCTATGCACCGGTAAATACACTTGCTAATTAATCATATCAATACGAAAAACACGTAGTGCAGTCTCTAAGTTCTTTAGAAGTAAAACAGGAACGAGAAAACGACAGGCAAATCCAGCAACGAACCTCGGGCTTGAATGGCCTGGCCCAAACAGATCGCAGGAGCATAAATTTGATGGGGATGGAGAAACCTGTGCAGAATCTGATATCAGCAGCCAGACAAGATCACTGCCTGACCCATATATCTCCCAATGTTCCGTTCTCTTTAGTGTATCCAGCCGCATGTGCTTCCTCAAAAGATTTCGAACCTTTCCGGAGATCAATGTGAAAGCAAAAAAGCAGCTCATCAAACTTGGGATAGTAGCGCCAGAGTACATATAAAATGTGGCAGAATATATGCTAGCTCATAATTGCATGCCCAGCTTAAAAACAAATCAAATGATCACTTCAAAACTGTGGCCACTGCAATTTAGCAAGCTGAGAAATAGAACAAACATAACAGTGCTCATTTGTTCAGGGCTTCAAGCCATAGCTTCAGAGCTTTTCATTCAGCACACGTTTCTTCATGCAAAATAACTCAACCCGATAGTAAAAAGCTGGGCAAACCTGGGCAACAATGTCCGACTTGGCTTCAGCCAAAGAATCCCTCAGGTTCTGTGAAGGCACCATGAACTCTGTTCTGGCTAGCACACAGACTTGCAAGCTCTGAACCCAAGTAACAGAACAAATCTGTATGAAATTGCTCCCTTCAACTACTTTTGACCACGGTGATGTGTTTGCTCAAGCAAAGTGTATAAGTAGATGAACAGGGGAAAACTATGAACACAGTAGGGCGGGCACCAAACCTGAGAGCCCCATCTGATGACTCCGATCTTCTTGAAGCCCTTGAACGCCTCCGGGAGCAGCAGGCACCGACCACCCCTCACGATATACTGCAACCACAGACAAGCAAATCGTCAAAAACCAGCGACCAATCCCAGTAATTCGAAGTGCTAACTGATCATGGTTGGAACGTTCTAACTGACCTCACGCGGTCACGCCCGATCAGAGTCCATGGTCTATTTGATGAACCGATGAGCCGAAACTTGTCCATCGTCAGGCAGCATACAATATATCCGTCAGCAACATGCTAGACTGTGGATTAATCGGGGAGGAAAGACACCACCTATACGGCTATACCTCATATCCACGGCGGCGGTGGCGAATGCATCAGGAGGGACGACAAGCTGCGACGGTCGGTTACCGCGCGGCGGCACGAGGTGGACTCCACGGCAGCGCGTGTTATGGTGCGACGCTGGCCCGCTGGATGCAGCGGACAGGAAGTGGACTCCTCGGGGCGGCGTGGTGGACTCCCATGGCGGGAGCGTCTCTTGTGGCCAGGGGAGGGCCTCAACGGTGGAGCGTAAGGCCGGAGGTAGGAGGATACGACTACTCCGGTGGTGCAGGACCGATCCAAGACAGCAGCGGTGGAGCAGGGCAAGCGGCGCAGCAGCCCTGCACTCGGGGGCAGGAGGCGGAGTTCAGGGGGTCGGCACGAAGGGCAGGCCGGGGCTGCCTCCTCGCTCCCTCGCTGGAGCAGAGCTGGCTGGCCATGGAGGGGAGGCGCGGGTTTGGCGTGTAGCCTAGGAGGAGAAGTGGATGAGGGGAACGCGAGAGAATCATGGACAGACTCGGGTGAAGGCAGTTAATTTTCCTCACGCGATTTTTTCGGCGAAGCGGGTGCGAGGCTCGGAAGTAGGACGAAAGTTGGACGAATGCGACGCGACGTAATGCCTGCACACTATGGGACCAGACTAATTGAGCGCGTAATTACTGCGAAAGAAAAAAATCAGACGGGAGAAAAACCGAGCGGGACGACAGGGAGTTGGACAAAGAGTGGGCAGAATGTGGAACCAAATTCTTCTTTTAGATAGGAGAGAAAAGCCTCAGATTGCTATGTTCCGATGGGCCGGCTATGTGGTTGAGATGTCTAGTAGAACTATAATCGTAGAGCAAAGTGCTTAAGTTACATACTGATCATGCTCTCTCGTGTATATTTCGGACAAAAAACAATAGGGACATAGCTTGCTAAGTTGTTAATTTATCTTACCGAGGGACGGACAGCGTCTCAAAACCCACTTCGATCACTTGAAACGAAGATAGCCGGAAATATGTAAAGCAGCTGCCTCGTAGTCGCCGCAAGTGATGGCACAACAAAGTGAGCAGAGTAAAACACTCGGCTAAATGATCAGAGTGAAGGACTCGATGACGAGTGGAGTGCAGATTTCTCACTCCTGAGATGCAGAGATCTCTTTATTTAAATATAGAAAAATCAGATTTAAATGTTCTTAAAAATCTTTAAGAAAATCATGCATAATATCAGAGGCACCGCCGGGAGCCCTCTTGTGCCAGGTGTCCCGCACCCCATAGCGAGCATATTTACAGGGGTGCCCCGCTGGAGATGCTATGGCGTGTATACGTGTCCACTTGTTCCTACAATTTTCTGTCGTGTGGCCACGTTGGTCGTCTGGTGCTTTCGTGTTTGCATATGAAAACCCGCGAGTGGACTGCCGACGCTGCCCATGCCACCGCAACGCACGGCTTCCTCCTTCTTGTGAACATTTCCTCCCAAACGTACCTTGAGGTGAGCATGCACTCCTAGTCTCCTACCGTAATGCTGCTTCTCAATCTGAAAAGAGAATAAAATCTTGCTTCAGGTGTGTTCTTATTAGTGAAACTCAGCTGCTTGCTTTTGCCAGGCTCTAGGGGAAGGTGATGCGGAAGAGGTCCACCAAGAATGATGCCATGGGGTCCTGGACGGAAGGCTCGAAATGAGCCCAGGTTTGAATTAACAAAGCCAACAACCGGCTAAGGATTACAGCTTACAAAGTTTACACTCACGCGCTGGGGATGCCAGCTTACAAGACAAGACTACAAAGGAGAAGGAACAAAAGCAACTAAGTCTTGATCCAGTCGAAGGCGAATTGTCTTGTCTTCTGTTGCACGGAAGCAATGCCACATTCAGACCATCCTCGCCCACATCGCCACCCAACGCTCGAGCACGCACACCAGCAGGACTCGAGAATCCCAAGAGGGGGTTTCAGAACGACGCCTCCAAGGAGGGAAACGGCGCCGAAGAGCGTCGTCGTCGCCGGAAGAGTCCAAAGACCTACAAAGCTTTCGCCAAAACCCAATCCTCCAACATAGAGCTCGACCGTAAAGAACGACGAGGTCATGTGGATTCTACACACACTGCCAACATAGGCAAGCCACACCGAGAACAAGGCAGGTAGAGGCGGAGGTGGAATCCAATAGGGAGAGGAACTTCAAGGTGACGCCTTCACGAAGGAAAATGGCACCCGTAGGTGTCACCGCCACCTGCAACATGCACAGCTTTCACTGGAGCCCCGAGCATCTCAAACACCAGATGCCACCAAGAGGTCGAAGAGCCCAGCCACTGCTTCCCATCTCCTTCCCGGAGAGGAGAGACATGGTGCTCCAGCCCCTGCTAAGAGCACCAGCAACAAACGCCAGACCAAGAACACCAACCTTCCTCCGCAGTGGACGACCCGAAGGCGTCATGGCCCTGTCCAGCCGAGCGAAACGTTGCACAAAGCAGCGGAGCTGGCCTCGCAGGACATTTGGACGCCATAAAAGGTGCACTCTCCACAGGAGAGTAACATACGCGGCGGAGGAGAACGTCGCACCGCCACTGCAGTGAGGTGTACTCTCCAACAAGGCAGAGCAGCCCTCGCGTCGAGCGCGGCCCGGGCAGCCCAGATCGGGGCCCGGGAGACCCAGATTGAGCCCACACGGCCCAGATCGGGCTGGCTCCATGCCGGAACACAGGCCGCCGTCTACCTTCTCTCCTCTGCAGTCAGCCAGCGTGGCTGCTGCAGGTGAAGCCCCACCGCGCCGGTGAGGCTTGGGCCACCGCCCGCATCACCGGCCCCGCATGGCCCGGATCTGGGCCGGCACTCTCGCCGACAGCTCGCCGCAGGACGTCGTCCTGGCCTGCCCGCTGGCGGAACCACACGACGAGGCCGCCTAAACGTCGGGGACGGGCGCGGCCCACGCAGCCCAGATCGGGCCCGTGCGGCCGCCTGATGGCCCTTCACATAGTTACCTGCGTGAATAGTAAATGGGTTAGGTTGAGACTCCAAGTGCAGAGTGTGTAGTAAGTGGAAGACGTGTTTTCCCCACGAGGGTGACTCGAGGGTTTAATATCGAACTCTCGGGGAATCAGTAGTGAAGATTTATCTTTCCTATGCTTCTTTTGGTTACCTACAAAACAAAGTAAATGTTTTGGTACTCAATCTCACGAACTCTCGGGGAATCAGTAGTGAAGATTTATCTTTCCTATGCTTCTTTTGGTTACCTACAAAACAAAGTAAATGTTTTGGTACTCAATCTCACCTAGTGGTTGTCAAGCACAAGGTGTGAGAATGATATCAAGATAATATGCAATGCAAACAAGAAATAAATATGAAATGGTGGTAAATAAATATGCAAGGATGGTGGTAGCAATGATAAATGATATTTTTGGGTTTTATATGATGAATGCAAGATGGAAAAGTATTTTTGTATTTTCGGATTTTTAAATGGCAGAAAATGGAAAAGTGGTAAAAGTTGTTGGAAAGGTGTTTCTTATGATTAAAAATGGACCGGGGTTCATGGTTTCACAAATGCACTCTCTATTTAATAAAGTGGTAGACAATGGAACACTAGAGTTGACATATGAGATTGCAACACAACAGTTTAATGACAAGTTATAATTATATGGGCATCACGTCCTAACATAGAGACCTTTTGGTTATTAGTCCCTCTTATACTCCACCAAGATGCGAACTAAATCATAACACCTCAGTAATTAAGATAACTCAGAGTATAGCAATAAGTATCATGACATGAAGTTAAAATAAGAACATGCTAGATCTAGTCATGGAGTAGTGGCAATGGTCACACCCACATCTCCGGTAGCATGGTATTTCTTTTTATCCCTAGTGAGGTAACAAAGTAAGGTAAAACACCCAAGTGGATCACGGAACTTTCTCTCACGTTCAACGCACTAGCCACCCCCGTTACTCCAACTAATGCACACGTTCCCCCTCACACGCTCTCATAAACATGCTTGATCATAACAAGTAAATAAGAACGGGGTACATAATATGCATCTACTTTCATAACTGAAACAAAACCATTGCAATCTCAAACATATATTAACTCATAAAAGATCCACCACAAAGGTATTACATAGATGACCGTAATCATGTTCAGCAGCTCATACGGTACTAATTAGTGAAGCTCGAGAGAGAGAGATACATAAGTTACTTCCACAAACCCATAGTCCAGAGGTGGACTACTACCTCTTCATCATGGAGACGGTGGAGAAGTCGTTGGAGAAGGTGGAGACCACGCCGGCAGCGCCCCGCCGGAGTTTTCCCCCTCCAATCTGTAACTCCAGGTCTCTGTTTCGGTGTTTCTGCGACGCTCCTTCCAGAGAACGTCGGGGGACTATTTTTATAGGCGTTTTTAGGTCAAAACGGAGTCGGTGGAGAAAAGATCGACGGCAGCGGAGCTCCGAGGCCCAAAAGGAGGGGTCCCACGCGGTCAGGCACAGGGGCCGTGTGGGCCCACCTAACTTGGCCCTCGGGCCTCCTCTTGTTTGCTTCCTTCGCTCCCACGCTTTGTTCCTTCCAAAAAATGATGCTCGTAAATTTCCAGCTCATTTGGACGTCGTTTGGGTCCCTGAAACATTAAAATATAGAAATAGGATTTTCTGCCTGCGCAGGGTTAATTCCATAAAAAATAGGAAACATGTCAAATATTCCCAAAATCATTATAAAACAGTGATATAACCCTTATATGATACAAATATGACTGGAATATAAGTAAAAATAATGCAAAGTTCATGTATGCATTTTACATGCATCACCGCCACCGAGCCGGCACGCCGGCGGCGCCATAGGGCTGCGCCCGAGCCGAGGAGGACCGCCGTCCGTCCTCGCGTGGGCGAGCACGGCCGCCACGTCGCGCCCGAGGACGGAGCGCCGACGGGAAAGAACGCGTCCACCGCGAGATCCCCCCTGCCGCCTTTGTGGAGGAAGGGGGCCGCCGCCACCGTGGCGAGGCCGGCGACAGCGGCGGGGTCGAGGTCGGCGGGAGGGGAGGCGGCCTGAGGCTAGGGTTGGGGCGCCCCGGTGCCGCCCGAGAGCAGCACGGGAGTGAGAGCTCTCTTAGTCCGAGCTTTTGCACAGTGTTTCGTTGTCATGGGGTCCTCGAAGAAGGCGAGGGCCAGCACAAAAACTCTGGACATCAAGGGGTTGCCGGAGAAGGGGCGCATAAAGAAGAGGTAGAAGAAGCTTTCAATGTTTTTACTCACGACATGGACACGCTGGAGTGTCCGATCTGCTGTTCCCCGTTTGATTCGCACATATACACTGTAAGTGTGTGTAAGCAAATTCAGCATTCCGGCATGATTTTTTTCGATTTTTGTACACTAGTACGGTTATTTAGTCTGCTAATAATACTTGTATTTCCTTCAACTTGATGATCAGTGCAAGAACGGGCATGCTGCGTCCTCCTCGTGAGCCGGAGATGCCCGTCTTGCAAGTTGCAACGAGCCCATCGGCAACTTCCGGTGCCGGGCGATGGAGAAGATCCTCGCGGGCATGACCAGGCACTGCAAGTACAGAAAGTACGGCTGCTCCGAGGTCGTGAAGTTCACCGAGATGAGGGTGCTCGAGGAGGAGGCATGCCCATACGCGCCGTACAGCTGCCCCTTCAATGGCTGCACCTTCAGCGGCGTGTTGCTCTACGACCACATCCTGGACAACCACGCGACGGACGTCACCGTCGCCACCGACGCCGGCCTGCTCCGCGGCACGAGGGTGACCCTCCAGAAGGACTCGCCCTTCCACGCGCTCCTCCACCGTGACGGGCAGAGCCTCTTTCTGCTGCTAAACGGCGGCGACATCTTGGCGGGGCGCTCGCTGTCGATGGTCCGTGTGTGCCCGCGTCCCAGTCCCGAAGAACAAGCGGCGGAGAAGTTTGAGTACAGGATGGTGGTGACCGGCGACGAGCCTGGGTCGCTCTCACTCTCGGCTTCGGGGACGGTGCAGTACGTGCGCCGGTTGGAGGGGTACCAGCCCGAACGCTTCCTGCTCGTGCCGGATGCTTTCTTGGGGGCCTCCGGCAGCGTCACGGTCACCGTGTATGTCACCGTCACCGTGTATGTCTGAATCTGATCGATGCATGGGACCCTGGTCATCTTAAGGCCAAGTTAACTTTGTATGTTGGTTAGGATTTAGGAGGGGTTCGGGTTAGGAGTAGCTACTGAATCCTTGTATCCCGCTAGATCGATCTTTAGTTTTTGGGTGCACCAGGAGTCAGGCAGTGTATTGGTGCTGCCATGCCGTGCCATAGCTGAGTCTGTAGTTGTGTATGGTGTGATGTGTGTTGGACTTGATGGTTCGTAGTAGCTCTGGTCCGGTGAATGCTGAATAACTGTATCCTGGAGGATGGTTGCTCTTTTTGTTTTGGACAGTACTAGGCGCCCCCGGGGATCTTTCCGTCCGATCCCCCGGGTCCCCAGCCTGACACGTGTCCACTAAAAAAGGCTAATCCCGCTTTTGCAACAAAACGTCCCGTTTTTGCTGCATTGTAGCAAAAAACGGTTCGTACACAGAATATAAAAAGAAAAAATCTGGCCTCGCCGGAGACCTCACCGGACACCTCGCCGGGGACGTGGTAGCAAAAAGTTTATGCTATTGTAGCAACAAAAAAGTGCTATTGTAGCAAAATCAACTTCGCCGGAGACATCGCCGGAGACTCTTGCCGGAGACATCGCCGGAGACCTCCGTAGCAAACCAAATGTACGATTGTAGCAAAGACAGAGAATGGTGGTAGCAAAAAAATTCTACAACAGCATCAAAGGGAGAAGAAATTTGCTTCAAAACTTTTCAAGCATTTGCATCACAAGAAGTAAAAATGCATCAAACGAAGAACGCCGCCCACCATTGATAGCAACGGCGGCTGCCGTCAGTAGCATCGCCGGCAGCCCCTTGAAGCAGCAGCGTCCCTGTTTGGCAGCAACGACGTCCGCCGCTCAGAGCACCGCTAGCCGGCCAAGGTAGCAACTCCATCCGCCCATGGTAGCATCGCCATCCGCCCAAGGTAGCATCGATGTCGTCTCTTTGCAGCACCGGACGCTCGGCTCGTAGCAGCACCACCGAGCAGCACCACCGTGTGACGACCCGAGCTGTGACGGCCACGATTTGGTAGCACTGTCAACCGCCTTTGCAGCACGCCGTCACCGCCGGCTATCACCGAAGTTGCAGCACGCGGGTGCGCCGCCGCCGCCCGCGGTCACCGTGGTTTGCAGCAAACCAGCCGCCGCTTTCGCATACGGAGGTGGAAGCCGAGGGGAGCATGGGGCGGCGCGCGGGTGCTCACGGCGATGGAGATCGGCGATCGGGAAAGCTCACAGAGGTGGGGGACGAAAAAAGGGAGGTCCTCTTGGGGCAGCGCCGGTGTGCTCGTGGAGGTGTTGGCCGCCGACGCGGGAGGTCGCGATTTCGAGGCGTGGGGAGCAAGGGCGAACGTCGCTGGAAGCACCGTAGCCGCCGCCACGATAGCACCGCCGCTGGTCCGTGGCAGCACCGCGCCGCCGCGACGGCAGCAGCGACTACGGGACACGGCGGCAGCGCCTCCAGGCCATGGCAGCACCGCGCCACCACCACAACAGCAGCGCTGCCGTGCCATGGCAGCTGGCGAGGAGACGAGGTCGAGCCCGCCCGGGGCCTCGCCGGGCGGAGGGAGATGGGAGGGAGGAGAGCGGACGAAGGCCGGGCGCGGGAGATAGAGGCGCGAGGGCAACGCCGATGGCTCGGGCGCGAGCTCATCAGTCTTCACACGCGAGCAGCCGAGCCTGTGGTGGGGAGCTCGAGCTCTACCATGGCTTGGGGAAAGAGAGAGCCACAGATGGAGGGAGGGAGGGAGGGAGGGAGGGAGGGAGAGGGTGGGGAGGAGGTAGCCGCCGCCTCCACCGGAGGAGAGGGCGGCGGGATTTGGTGGCCGCCGGAGTGAGGTGCTCACGGCGCGGAAGGCAGCGGAGGTGGGGAGCTCGCTCGGGCGATTTATCTCGAATCTGAGAGGATAGGGATGGGAAGGAGGAAGACGCATCATGGTGTTGGGCTTTCGTGCGTGGGGCCAAGCTAGACACGCGTCACTCGCACGACCCGGGGGACGCGTCGCGTGTGATCCCCCTGATGATTACAAACCTTTTCCTTTTGTTTTTGGGTGCGCCAGGGATCAAGCAGTGTTGCGGCGCCGCTGTGTAATCTCCAAAGTGTTCCTAGTTGTATAAACTCCAGTATGTTGTACAAATGCTTCTCTCTCTCTTTTTTATAAAAAGAATGCGGTAGGGGAAGCGCCTAAAGCGAGGTTTTATTTTTGAAATAATAAGGACCCAAATATGCGTATGTGGGGACTTGAAGCTGGGTGGGTTGTAAATCCACTTGCCTAACCAAATGACTTGAACCTGGATGAGTTGTACATCCACTTCCCTAACCAAATGAGCTGGGCTCACTTCTTTGTACAAGTGCTTCTCGGCGCTGCCGTGTAATCTTCAAGTGTTGCTAGTTGTAATAGTTTGTACAAGTGCACCTCAGCACTGCCGTGTAATTTTCGAGTGTTCCTAGTAAACATTTTTTTTGAAATTAGGCAAAAAGTTTGCCATATTCATTAATTAAGGAAAGAGTTTAAAAGAATGTCACAAGACACCTAGGTCCACTGATCCAGAGAGACAAAGCCTACTCTCGCGGCATATTATTAGTCGAGGCCTTAACCTAGCTATGCACCACATAGCCGTCTCATTTTTTTATCTTTCTATAAACATGGTTGTGGTTAACGATTTATTTTGAAACACACGGGTATTTCTTACCTTCCAAGTTTTCCAAGAAATCAAGCATTGCTAGATAAGTTAAAGCCTTCCTTGAGTCTTCTTTATTGTGAATCACCTCAATACACCACCCCTTAACGTTACTACGAATGTTGGCAAGATCAGGAAGCGCGAGCCAAGTCTTCAAGAAGGACCAAATTCTCGTGATTCGAAGAGAAGGTGGAGGACCGGATTCTCCTGATTTGAAGAGAAGGTGTGCTGCCAAGTCTTCAAGAAGGACCAAATTCTCGTGATTTGTAGAGAAGGTGGAGGACCAAATTATCCTGATTTGAAGAGAAGGTGTGCTGTCGGTTCTTGCAGTGGGTTGCAAAGTTCGTCAAGTCCACAATTTTTGCAACCCTTCAATCAAGCCTATCCGCCTTCCATACCCGACATTAAAGGATCAACCAAGTAAATTATTTAACCTTGGGAGGTGCCCACGGTTTCCAAACTAAAGTAGGCTAGGCTTCATCGATATGGTGCGCCCCAAGAATTACGTCTTGTATGCCATGTAACTGTGAGATATTACCATGGTTTGATCATGTGGCGATGATACATAATCTTGACATGTCTCTAGTATATATGTAAGTCTAAGGTTTTTGAAAAGCAAACATGATAGATATTTTTTATCAAAAAAGACATCGGTCTTCAAGGGCTTAGATAAAACCATTGGTGTCAGCTTCATTACTTAGTGCTATTTATTGAACTAATTAACATAATTTAGCACTATGTAATGAAGGTTTTGAAAAAATAAATAATGGGGTCAACTGACCTCAATGTATGGCAGCTCTAACCCTCGCGGTCTTGCATAAGTGTCCAAGAGAACGTTCACTAGTAGAAAAAGGGCCTACAGTCCCGGTTGGAAAGGGCCTTTAGTCCCGGTTTCCCAACCGGGACTACCAATTCGGGACTAAAGGTCCCCCTTTAGTCCCGGTTTGCAACGAACCGGGACTAAAGGCTCTCCACGTGGGCGAAGCAGGCCCTTTTTTCGATTTTTTTTTTTTGAATTGTTCGATTTTTTTTTATTTTTTTCTATATTTCAAATCTTTGAATTATTTGTTAGTTTAATCTCTAATCGCCCCTAATCTCAAGTCAAAGTGCATACTCATGTTCAAACTTCCCGATCAGTCACCCATCCTCCCACTGCTCCACCCCCAGCACGCTTAACTTTTGAGTTCCTTTCCAATTAGCCTCCAAGATTGCACTGATAACATCTTGATAATACTATGGTATCAATCTTATTATCCCCTAGACTTTGATGTCACATGGTATTATTTTTTGAATTCCAAACCTATATTAACATAAATATTAATGATTAAGTAATAATAATTATTAATTCAAAAAACAAAAAAAATGAATTTTACATTATTATTGCCATTTTCAGTTTAATATGGAAAAATTCATATATTTAAATCCGTAAATCGAAATTCGACAAATAATATATATAAATCAATCAGAAAAATGATAGGAATCCAAATATTGCATCCATATCATCTTTTGCATAATGCGCTATGTCTTTTAAATAATGTACTACTAAGTGTGCTTTTTTTTGATTTTGTAGAAAAAAATCTTCTTTTTGAAATAATTTTTTTTCATTTTGGAATTTCGAGAATCTAAGAAAATTTCACCGGGTAAACCCGGGTGAAATCGAGTTTCAATTTTTCTCTAGTTTTTTTGATATATTAAACGCATTTTTTCGACGTCGTATGCAAAAGTTTTGGCCGTTTTTTTTTTGTTGTTTTTTGCAAAAAAAGGTCAAAATTCATATTTCAAAATTTCTATACCAACTAGACACTAAAACCTAACTACATCTCAAAGGATTATATTTTTTGAAGATTTTATCATTTTCTTTTATTTTCTACAAAACAAAAAAAGCGATCCAATGGGGGCAGGCATGAGAGGAAAAAAAAACCTTTAGTCCCGGTTGGTGTCTCCAACCAGGACTAAAGGTCCTGTTTGAACCGGGACTAAAGGTGGTTGTACCCGTGCAGCCGCCCTAGCCATTGGAACCGGGACTAATGCTCACATTAGTCCCGGCTCCAAACTCGGCCGCGGGACTAAAGCTTCTTCCTTGGCCGAACGGAAGGTCTTTTTCTACTAGTGTGGTTAGAGAGATTCCAAATTCTCGTCTTTTCACAAAATTCTGAGATATGACTTATCAAATATTTTCTCTCTCAAAAGCTGGAAAAAATCCCCGCCTCGCATATCCAAGGTCGGCGGCACTGATCAAACCTAATCGTGGTCACTGCTAGCACGGATGGCGATGTGGACATGAGGCAGACGAACTGTGGGTCGCCTGTTTTGTGCCGTGAAGAGCCTCTAGTACCTGGAAGCCGCAAGGAGCAGGGACGGGGATCACCTGACATGCACAGTCCTACCTGATACGTGGGGCCAACCCAGCATGGAGCACACATGTTAGTGACCGTAAGGGAGGGTATCAGGGATTTCTACGTCAGAGGATCCATGTCCCTACTTGGTTAGGAGGCATGGCCGTGTGTGGTGGGTTTTTTAACCATAAAATGACAAAAACCATAAATTAAAACAGGAGAACATATGTCAACCCTGACAGTCATACCCGTGCCACGTCAGCCTGACTGCGAGTCCCATTGGTCGGTGTCAAACCTCACGTACTAGTATACGAATGCTTCGATTAGGTTATTACTTATTACACAAGACATGTGACTTTTGATATAAAAAATCGCCGTGGTATTTTCTTGAAACCGTAACCCAATCATAGTGGGTTTTTACAATTTTCTGGTGCATATGCCTCTTTGATCCCTTTTATGCTTATATCGTGGAATAGAGATAGTAGGTGAGTACAACACCCACTTCGCTTGAGACGGAGATAGCCTGAAACAAAAAAAGTAAGTGCTTCTTATGTCATGTACAATGCAACGTGCTTAGTGAAAAAAGGCAGCCCGGTGAAGTAGCTCCCGCTTGCGCAGGGTCCGGGGAAGGGTTCGACCACTTTGGATCTTAGTGAAGTGATATAAAAAATAGACCAAGACTTTTTATAAGCACAAATTCTTATTTCTATAAGAGTTTCTAGTTATGCATTTGTTTTGAGTAAATAAGAATTGTGCTTAATCAAAAACCATTATTTTTCTAAGCACCTGCATAAGGGTGACTTCTTTTGGTCTTATGCAGTTATGCGTAAGCATAAGCCTGCTTATAGATTCCTGTGGGGAAAAACTGCGGTGGGCAGAAACTCTCAAAAACTGTCGGAATTTGGGCTTATACTATTTTGGCTTATTGTGATGAGCTATGAAATGTTTGGTATACCCTTGAATTTGATATGATCACTTAATAAAGCGATGTATATGATACATATGCTAGTACAAAATGAGCTAGAAATAAAATAAAAATAACATGAAAAACGTAAATGATAATAAAAAAACATGGTGTCATAAGTATAATTCAGTGAATGCCACAATAAAAGAAATGTCATAGTGATTTAGAAATTACAATAACAAGATCCAGCCCATCCAGCAACAGCAAATGTGAACCTCATGTCAAATCACATATTGGCAGCACATTCTGACTTGTATAACCTTTCATGCTAGTGTATACTTGCTGTCTTTCTCAGCAACTACCACATGAATGTGTGTTCCATCAATTGCTCCAATGGCATCTTTGAAATAGGGCCATAATCTAGGTTGTTTAAGTTTATCATGAACTTGGGTGAAAGTAGGATCATTAGGTCTGATATAATCACCCACCATACGGTCTACACGGTCTAACACACGATGAAACTTGTTGCTCATGGTAGAAATACTACGAAATGATATGCAACTTGACTATTGGACGCATGTGCCCCCAACATCCACATAAATAGAGCTAGTGATTCTACATTCGACATTGAGAAGTTAACAACAAGAATGGCATGCAGAATTTTAAAGACCAACCTCCTCATTCTAAAAGCCTTGTAGAATCTTTTTGGATCCTTCAGCCTCGTCTCAACCCAGTGTATCCATGACATCGAAGGCGGGGCTCTTCTAGCAGCATAAGGAACCTTCTCGTTCTCAACACATAAAGCACATATCAAACTCTTCGTCAGAGTCATCATTTGAGGAATTCATATGTAATTGGACAAGCGCAAACATTCACAAGCAGGAAGCAAATAACACGGAATCATGAAAAATAGAAGTTCTAAGTAAATAACACAAGTTAATGACAAATACAAGTTGTAAGCAAATAACATAGTGCACGACCGATACAAGGTGTAAGCAAATAACATAGTTCATGACAAATACAAGTTCCAAGCAAATAACATAGTTCACGACAAATACAAGTGTAAGCAAATGACATAGTTCATGACAAATAACACCACTTCTTCTTGTTATGATACTCCAATAAGCACTATCTATTTTACCATCACCATCATCAAAATTTGGGGGAGAATCTAGCTGGTTACCTTCGGTGCTTGGGACGTCGACATGAGGTCGCTGGACGGCGGGGTGGAGCAGAGCACGGCGAGCTCGAGGTCGCTCGGAGGAGGAGCAGACGGCGAGGCTGAGCAGAGCACGACGACCTCAAGGTCGTCTGGAGGAGGAGCGGACGGCGAGGGATGGCACCCGCAGAGTATGCGTAAGGGTCGAGCTTCCCCATACCCTTACCCGCCTCCCCAATTTTTACCCGTCCTTCGTAACCTTACTCGTCAACGGGTACAACTTTTCCCATACCCTCCACCTGACAAGGTAAATGGGTACCCGTGGGTAAAAATACCTACGCTAGCAACACATCAAATTGAGCTAAAATAAATAATAAACAAGAACATATAACCATAATTTATAAACAACAACACATACCTACAAGGAAAAAAACAACAATTCTTGCCCATAAAGAACAAAGATGATAAATGATAAACATCAGCACAGTCATAAACAGACACATATATACACTTTAAGTTCACAAACTCACGACAAAATATAGAGGTAAATTGTAACATTTCATACATGCACATGGGTATGCGGGTATGGGTTGTACAACCCCATGCCCGTACCCACTCTACCCAATGGGTATAAGATTTCCCAGTTTATATACCATGGGTAATTTGTTATCCCAAGCCCTTACCCTAATAGGGTTTTACCCGCAGGGTACGCGGTTAATGGGTAACAATGTCCATTTCTGCTGAACGCTTCGCATTCTGAGCGGAGAAGTTCGGGAAACTGGTCTCTCCCCACTGCACGTATGATGGCTTCTGAGGAGTTTTTTGGTGGGCAAAAACTAGAGATTTCTTTTTGATTATGTGGTGGGACCTAGAAGCTATCCCTGAAAAGTGGCCCTATATACCTTACATTGTACACAACGTTTGTAAGTTGTAACGCAACCGCGAGGCACATGTTTAGGGGAGGGGAGCTCCATCTCTCGTTCATTTTTTAGGTTTCATGTTTCCTCCGTCGGCGTCATGGTGAGGCTGGTGTCGAGGGTGTTCGTAGGAATAATGGTCTTCCAGCCCTTGATCCTGGTCGTCGGAGGTGTTGCTGATGCCGACGAGAGGCTTGTGGACTCCAAGCAGTTGGAGCAGTTTCAATCTGACGTTGCGTTTAGGCATGACGGAGGGAAGGGGCTGCTCTTGGAGTACGGTGGTGCTGATTGTTGTGGATTTGCGGAAGATGGTGGGGGATCCGGCCGGCTGTTGAAGGGTGTGGGGTGGCGTTGGCCCCGAATCCGACGTTGAAGAGGCTCGGAGGGCTCTTCCGGCCGATTTTCCTTATCGGGATAGATCCAGCCTTACGGGGCTGGTGGCTATTGCGGCTCGTTAACGTCTTTTGGCAAGGGGTTTCATCAGCGTCAAGATGTGGACCAACTGCTGATTTTGTTCTTCTCCGGCGACGGCAAAAGATGTGGATGCTTGGCAGTTGCGGCGATGCGGTTTGCAGCAGTTTAATCGCTTCTTTTCTCCTAGTTTTATGCTGCTTTTATTTATGTCAATTTTGTATCCGTACTTTTATCAATGCAAGTAATGCATGCCTGTGGGCGTATAATGTCACAAAAAATGGAGAAGATATGTAGTGCAAGACGAGTACATCTATATAACATGCCGAAGAATTTACAAAAACAGTACAGAACAGAAATCTACATGCACATCAATTTGGCCTTGTTTTTCCCTAGAAAAAGGCGCATTGATTAGGCGAGAAGCAGAGTTGTTCTGTCCTGGCTCCCCGCGTTGGAATGTCAGTGGTCGTTTCAGAGCAGGCCGGAGATTAACCGCCGCTTCAGATTCCTGGAGGTAGACTGGTACGAACGGGCTAGGAGACCAGCGCCGATGCCGACGCCGAGGCAGATGCCTAGGCTAATGCCGACACCGACTCTGACGCCGGCGGTGAACCACGAGAGCTCGCTGTCCTCGCCTTCCAGACCCGCCGTTCTCATGTACAATCCGTCGAGGTCGACGCCGTCGATGCCCGGCTCCGGTTTGTAGCACCTGTACTCCGATACTTCCTGATTGCAAGATGCAGTTCAGATATTTTAGCAACAATATTGCAATCCAATCCAGGATGAAATCGAACACAAGGAATGTCTGAAACTACCTGTGGACCATGTTTCTGGTCAGCAGGCGACACTTCTTTCGCGTCCTCGGCGTGCTCGCCGTATTCAGGGATGGGCTCCATGAAAGGCACCTTCACCTGACGCTTCCTCCTGAACCGCAGCTTCATCGCCTTGGTGAAGACGATCGGACTGCCCCGGAACAGGCTAGCCACGTACACCTCGATGATCGGAGACTTCGCATCCTCGCCGGCGCCCTTCAGAAACCCTGAGCCGCGCTGCATCGCGACCTGACACTTCATCACCCATCCTTTCTCAACTACACCGAAACCATTCACCGCGTCGCACATCTCCACGATTCCGACGAGGAGCTTCTCGTCTTTGCCGACCCGGACCTCGAAGCGCACGCTACCGGTCATCTTCACGGTCTCCGTGCTGACGAAGGTGGCCTCCCGTGACGTCGCGTTCGTGCGGTCTCTGCGGAGGGGGCACGAGACTTGGCCGCCGCTCTTGGTGCTTGGACTGTTGCCGTTCGTTTCCAGGACGGTGTCGGAGGTAAGCGGGGTGTGGATGATGGTGAGAGTGTCCAGCATGGACTCGTTCACCTCGCACCTGCTCAGCTTCAGATAGAAGACTTTCAGGCTGAGACAGGACGATGGCTCCGACGTGAGGTTGGCTACCTCTGGTTCTGGAATTTCACCCATGCTTTCAACAATTTGAGCTGAAGTTGTTCAGGTTGGAGGTTAGGATTGGATGTAGGGGGGTATTCCGGAGCATTCCATCTGCAAGAACACCAGTTTTTGTGGTGGTTAGTTTAACAGGTTCGCAGAGTACTTCTGAAGAACTGCACCATAGAAAATTTACATTTGAGTAGAAGTTTTTTTTATAGCTGATACATCTCATATTCTCATGACTTTATAATTCCATGGATGGACATCTACTATGTCACACATGAAACATGATTAGTTCTTGAACTTACCTGCTCGGAGTCCCGAGAAGGCGCAGTACTGCAGTGCAAATTGGTTTCTCTGAATTTCCTCTTACGTCAAGGAACTAAGAGAAAACAACTGATGAGCAATAGTATTGAAGATTTTTAGAACATGGTGCAAGAACGAAGAGGAAGATCGATCGAAATTTCCCTCAACTAGGACCAGCGCCTGTATACACCAATAATTACACCAACAAACTAACGGAAGCACAAGGCTCCCCTAGCTAAGCATACGTGAGCAGCGTCCGGAGAGCCAAATAACTAGAAATGGATTCGAGGTTCGAAACTACCCAAATGATGAAACCTTGTATTTCATGGACACCATTAAAAAACTCAGAGTAGGCTGAAAGAGGGATAGGATAAGATCACTTACCAGATTGAGCTCGGGGATGCAGTTGCCACTCTATTTCCGTCTTTCTCTCTCGCCCGGTGCTGCAGTGTGCTGGTAAGATATGAGCATGGAGAATAAGCTTCCCCTCTCTATTATACGAGCATATTTTTGGATGGAGCTGTGCCCCTAAATCCCTCAACTGACACCTCACACAATGGGCACCAACGTCCAAAAGCCACCTCTTCATCCATGACTTCATAATTCCGTGTTTCTGTTCGGAAATATGTAGCGAAAATAATAAGTAAATGAAAAAGAACTCGTGCGCCCACCTATTGTTTTCATTTCATTTTGCGGACGTAGCTCCTTGGTAGGTAACGCTGTGGATCAATGCCCTTTGGTAACTGATATTTTGTCATTTTAATCTGGGCTGAATTCTTATTTATGTTTGAGTATTCAAATGCCTATTTCGTTTAAAGAAAGGAATCCAATTACTCTGGCTAATAATAACATGGCAAATGTTTGACTTACTGTAGTACTATGTCTGACATATCTATGTTTGAATATTCAAATGCTTATTTCGTTTAAAGAAATGCATCCAATTACTCTGGCTAATAGTAACATGACAAATGTATGGCTTAAAGTAGTAGTACTGTATACTTCTTCCATGTGATTTTGGTGTGCTTGTCACTTTAAGTGGCACAAAAAGGATGTCAATTTCCAGCCATGTAAAAAGAAGAGATGAATTTGGGTGGCTAGAAACAAATGCATATATGACCGTCCAGTTTGCCACCTTGTATTCAAGATCTCAAACTTGGTGACGGTTACCTTACGTGTCTGCATCAGTTATCTCTACCCACACATTTTTTTGCTTTGATGCGCATGTATAAATTTTACTTCTAATTTTCCAACAAATTAAAATTAAATTAACTAGTTCTAGTTTTCCAACTTACAAAATTAAGGCTCAAAACATGATTTGACTACTCAAAAGAAGTCCCTCCATCTACAATACGTGATCTATTTTTTATTGTTGCGTTCGTATAAAAAGACACATTTTAATGATGTCGGTTTTGTATCACATAATCATATAGTTTGACTATTCATAGAACAAATTTAAATCTTGAAAATGCATGCATTTTATAGAGTAAAGGTTTATTGTTTTGCATGAAGAGGGAGTAAAGTAAGAAAACACATATGTAAATTTTAGCCATGTAAAAAATAGAGATCAGTTTTGGTGGTCAGAAAGAAAATAATGTATAGCTGTCGAGTTGGCCACCATGTGTGTTCAAAAACCTCAAACTAGGTAATGGTTACCTTACGAGTCTACATCACCTATCTACACCTATTTGTGCACACACGTATATTTTGCTCTGATACAAATGTATAAATTATCGGATTTGCAGGAGATCCAGTGGACGGGGTTGTCAGTTGGTAAGATTCTGTATTGAACGGAACTTCTTACGAGAGTAAGATATTCTTTAACATTAGTACATCTATATGGGGAGGGACGTTTTGGCACCCGGATGCATATGCACCCATTAAAAAATGTGTTTTAAACACACATTTTGAGGAAAACCCGTATTTATTCTGCCAATTCATTTAAGAGGAGAAAGAAATCCACAAATACAAGCTAGGGAGATCCTAGTATAAACAGAAACAAGAAAAGAGAAAACAGAACCGAGAAAACAAGAATGCTACGGGAATTACTCGCTAACATAACAGATCCTACTTGAAAATCTCCAGTACAGTTGCCACCTAGTGCTAGAACACTCATCGGCAACGTTCCTTCCAAATGTTTCAGACCACGTAAATGGCAACCATCAGTTCATCTTTTGAGAAACTAGCTGGCATAAAGTTTCACCAGTCTGTAGATTTGTTGAATTGGTTGGGAGTGAGGTGGAGAAGATTAATTCCGACCCATCCGGCCAATAGGTGCCACACGCCACGGGAGACAGGGCAATGAAGGAATACATAGGATGCAGTTTTTGTCTCCTGAGAGAACATTGATCACCATTACTGAAACCCCTCGGTGGAAGAGGGTCATCTATGAGAATCAGTTACTCCCTCCCTCCGTTCACAAAAAGATGTCTCAATCTATCTCAAAATTGCATATATCTAGACATGATTTAGTGTGTAGATACATACATATTTGAAATAGGTTGAGACATCCTTTTGTGAACACAGAGAGTATTAAATCTTGGTCAAAGTTTCATAACTACCTTATCCCACACAAATCATTTACCCTCGGTGGAAGAGTTAAATAAAATAGTATGGTTAAAGATATAAAACCAAGGTTAGGTATTTTTTTTAGATTTATTTAGCATAATTTTGTAGGGATCAAACATAATTTCAATCTTTGAATAGCACGATTTAGATGCAAACAACCGAGGTCCTGTGATTTCTGAATTTATTGAACATAAAAAAGATAGAGCATAATAAAGCCCACACAAATCATTTACCCTCGGTGGAAGAGTTAAATAAAATAGTATGGTTTTTTTTTAGATTTATTTAGCATAATTTTGTAGGGATCAAACATAATTTCAATCTTTGAATAGCACGATTTAGATGCAAACAACCGAGGTCCTGTGATTTCTGAATTTATTGAACATAAAAAAGATAGAGCATAATAAAGGTGTTGTCACGCGCGCCAGGTAGGGGTCGAACCTACGGCCTTCCGCTTAGGAAACGGACGCTCTATCCACTGAGCTACAGGCGCCAATACAACAAGTTTCAGTTCATTCACTATAAAGTATTTCTTTCTTAGCTTCCCGGTTAATCCCCCAGGTCGTCCTACTTCTCCCTGCAGCTGCAAGGCTGTCGCGATCTCGCCCCGTCGCCCAGCTCCTCCTCTTCGTCGGCGACCATGATCCAAGCGGTGATGGTCATCAGTACTCTCGGAAAGCCCCGCCTACTCAAGTTCTACAACTTCCAGGTCCCGAACCTTCTCCATCCGCCACCCCTTTCTCTCTCTCTCTCTCCACTTGTTTCTAAGTTCGTGCCCTCTTTTCTCTTCACCCACCCACCAAGTGCTCGGCCAATTTCCCCACCCGGATCAAGCTATGTTCATGTTCTTTGGTTTCTATGTTCTTCCGTTTCACGGATTAAATGTTGGATGCAGGACCCCGAGAAGCATCAGGAGCTCGTCCGCGGCGTCTTTCAGTGTATGTGTACACTCGATTCGCTTTCCTGTTCTTTTCGCCATTTGTACATTGTGCTTGAGCTGACCAGTCTCTTCTTGCAGTGCTGTCCGCGAGGCCGGAGGGCGTCAGCAATTTCGTTGAGGCCGATGCCATCTTTGGACCGGTAATACACCCTCTAAGGCTATCCCAGTCTAATCTTATCCAGTAGTAAATCTTGTGCATAAAAGGGATAAATGGTACGCAAATGCCAATTTGGAATCCTCTTGCTTGGAATTCAACTGGTTTATTTCCTTAAATTTCTAACCTAACTTGCTATCTTAGTCAATCTTTATGCAACAAACTACTGAGCATGTACACAAATGCTTCACATAACTCTTTAAAGAGAGTGCCGAAAAGATATTTAGCATGTGTTGCCGCAAACAATTATTTTGTCAATTAAATTGGTACGCGGATTAATTTTTTGTGATTGAATTATCTGACTTAACTGTACGACTATTTTACATTAAGTGAGTTGTAAGAGAGGTAAAAGAAGTCTGATTTTCTTTTCTCTTTGCAGGGAACAAAACTGGTCTACAAGCATTTGGCGACACTATACTTCGTTTTTGTCTTTGACAGCTCTGAGAATGAGCTTGCTATGCTCGACCTTGTACAAGGTAACGTAAATCCTTATCAGCGCAATTGTTTCTTCAGTTACTATGACTGATAGGTGCACGGCAATGAAAAATGAGGCTGCATAGATATTCATTAGGGACGAATTGTGTTAAGTGTGTTATCATGCTACACATTACTACTTATTATGTTTTGGTAGAGACCCGCTCTACTGCCTCTTATGGATGTTTGTCTGATTACTGTGGTTGTTTTAGTATTCACCATGCATATACTATTTGTGTACAGGTTTCTACTCTGTATTTTAATTCAAATTCTGACTGTTGTAAACACTTATTCATGTCACTGCACCAGCATATTGTTAACTTGCATTCGTTTGTCGCCTCTAACGCTGGGTGAAGTATTAATCACCTTTCTCCTCTTTCTGTCACATTTTAAGATCCTTTTATCAACTCCTTGAGGTGATCAACTAATCTTAAGAAACTTTATCTTTTCACAGTATTTGTTGAAACATTGAATAGGTGCTTCAAGAATGTCTGCGAACTTGACATTGTATTTAACTTCAACAAGGTACCATGATTCTCCTGTTTCATATTTTATTCTGGATAGTCACTGCTATGATTTTCTCAACGAAATCAGCAATTTCTTTTCCCCGTGAAAAGAAAAGCCACTGCTATAATTAAAAAGTAAATTTCACAACATGTAGCATTAGTTTATTATGTTTTTTGATTTGGTGCATGTAATTAATTTTTGACACATGGATCATGTAAAACGCATATCCAATTGTGCAATGTAACAAATAATTCAATCTAACAAGATCTGCGTTGCCGGCTTCGTTGGCTTGTTGCAATTCTATTTCATTGTCCACTACCGACGAAATTGTCACAGTTGAAACTCCAAGAAGCATTTTCTGGCTAAAAGTATATGCTATTAAGTCTGCATATCCACTACCGATCAAGTTATCACAGTTTAGATTTGAAGTATTTTATTGCTAAAAGTATATGCTGTTAAGTCATGCTAGTGGCCTCTAAAGTTCTGTAGTGTCTGGGCAGCGGTACCTAAAATTTGGGTAAGTGCTTACATATGAACAAAGGATCAAAAGCACAGTTAAAATTGTAACTTAAGTATGATTCAATTTGGAATACAAGTTAGGAAACATAAATAGAAGTAATACCGAGTCTTCTCTAGATCTTAGCAACGACGACTTAACTGTAATTTGACAGTTCGTGTCCAGTATTCCACTGGCAGAGAGCTTGAAGAAAAATGTAGAAAGAGCCAACTCTATTGACCTTTGAACAAAACATCAACAACATTTGTCACTAACCAGTGGTGATAGTCGGTTATTGAGAAACTTTTAGGAAATGGAAGGCTAGGGACACTTTTGGCCCCTAAGAAGCTCCAAGCCTGTAAATATTGTTTTTGTGACAGGATCCTATGATTTCACCTAAAGAACAGATCCTATACAAGTCTCCCCCGATGATGTTACTACCCACTAACCCATTCTTTCTGTATACACCATGTAATTGATGGAAGTTTATATACGTAGAGATGCACAATGTTTTCTGGTCAGATCAAAACTCTGGTGGTTCAACCAACAGACTTTTCTCCCGTCATAGTGATGACTGATGAGCAGCAACTACTTAAGAATAACCACCATTCTTCCTTGGCTAACTGCAATATTAAATGCAGCTGCACACAGTTTTGGATGAAATGATACTGGGAGGGCAAGTGATTGAAACAAGTTCAGAGCAAATAATGAAATCTGTAGAAGAGATTGCGAGGTTCCTGCTCCCTTGATCCCTTCTGCCTACACCCTCCATGTCTTGTGTTCAAGATTTTGTGCAATGCTAACAGCATTGCTCGCTACTTGACACAGGTTAGAGAAACAATCAAGCACGACGAGCCTCATACCGAAGTCGATTTCGGAGCGTTTCAGCCGTTGAAATTTTGGAAACGCCTTCAGGACAGATAATTTGGGAGACATGAGCAGATGAAATCAGATTAGTCTTCAAGTTTATCTCCAGTTGACTGTCAGTTCTCTGAAGTCTTGAGCATCTGATATTCGACATGAAAACTCATTGGCTGACACACACATCTTTCTGTCTCTCACCCGAGAGTTGTAAGTTGACAAGTTGTAACCTGAAATGTGAAGCTGGCATGTCCGTTATATACTAGACTAGTCTAGTTATGTGGCTCTGTGACGCTCGCTCTGAATATGTAGCAAGACAGAGTTTTTTTTTGCCCTGCCTCATTTGTCTGATGATATATGATCCGTTTAAACTTTCAACTCGGATGTATGTGGATGGTACAAAGCAGCGTGCTATATTGTCTTCTATTGGTGCCTAATGTCGGTTCCATGGAAAACATGTTTCTGTTTTTGTTCTGCTTCTTAACCGTGGTCATGTTAACCAGTTCCATGGATAGGAGTCAGTCTGATCAGCCACCAATAGTTTTACCATCCGATTCATCTTCATCACCCCCAATTTCACGCTCACCTTCGTCACTGCCGGCTCCACCCTCTTCTCCGCCATTTCCACCTTCTTCAGCTCCACCTACTCAATCTTCTATCTACGTGTCTTCTGCTCCTCCGACCAGCACCACTGTTCATAGCTTTGATGACTAAGACAATCAGACATTCCTATCTTGAGCTTCCAAACTGATGTAGGAATGCATTTTGTGTAGGAGCAGATCATGAGATACTTATCAAGATGTACCTAACTCTGTCTGAGGAGCTTGCAGCCCTAGAGGGTACCAGTACATGGGATCTTCTACGTTTACCCCCCTAAATCCGCACTATCACTTGCAAACAGATGCACCAAAAAAACAAGTCAGATGGTTATGTGGAATAACATAAGGTTCGATTTGTTGCAAGACGTTTTCCTCAAGCTCATGAGAGAGATTATGATGAGACCTTTGCTCTAGTCACTTACATGACTTATGTTTGCACTTTATTGTTGTGGTTGCGGATCATGAATTTTTTCCCAAATGGACGTGAAGAATGGGTGTTCTACATGAGGCAGTTTATATGCATCCACCTGCACGTTGTTGAGGTTCCATCAAGTCATAAGTCGCCCTTGAAGGCTCTTTATGGGCTGGAGCAAGCCCCTCGTGCTTGATTTGAGTGCTTTAGTTATATGGTACGAGCTCTTCTGTCGAGCATGATCAAGTCCTTTTCGCTCATACATCTGAGCATGGTTGTACTTTGCTTCTACTGTATGTAGATTACACATTGATTACATGAGATTTCTAGTACATTGATTTTGTTAAGGAAAAAGTTGAGTGAGCAATTCAAGATGTCTGATTTGGGGTTTCTCGGTTATTTTTCCATGAACTGAGGTTGGTCAAAGTGATGATGCTTACTATATTTCTCGGCATGAATACACTTAAGATTTGATCTCATGTTCAGGTCTCATTGATACTCGCATTGTGGATACACCCATGGAGCACCATTTGCAGTTGTACCCTAATGATAACACTCTACTTGAGGGTCGATACTGGCATCTTGTTGGTAGTCTTGTGTACATCGTTGTGACCCAGTTTGTCATTGCTCATCTTTTTCACACTTTGACTCATTGTCAGTCCCCATACCTGAATTTGCGAGTCATTTAAGGGCGAGACCATCTCGCCTATTGTTCTATGTTGGTTCTAATAAGCTTCAGCTTCATGCTTACCCGACTCTACGTATCGATCATGTTGATTGTCGATCTGCCACTAGCTATTGTCTTTTTCTTGGCAACCCTTACCCAGCATGGAAGTCTAAGAAAAACCCAACAGGTTCCCGCTTTAGTGTTGAAGCTGAGCTTCTGTAATTGCCGCACTACAGGTTGTATGGATTCGATGGCTCCTGGCTAATTTTGGAGTTTTCTGTGATGCAGCCACCTTTATTTTTTGTGATATGTTTACTTCTATTCAGATTGCAAATGACCTGGACAAGCGTGAGCTAACCAAGCATATTTATGCGGACATGTCATTTACCCACTATCATTATCAACAAGCAACTATTTGTCTTCACTATGTTCCATCGCTTCCCTAGAGGCGCGTCCATGCCATCCCAACGTGCTGGGTATAGTACTTATGTGGGTTGTGAGCATATTTCCATTTAAAACCTTTTAGAAAGCTTAAATAGGAGCAGAAGCCCACTACCTATTAGAGTTATGGCTCAGAGTTATTTGGACTTTGCCACATGATATGAAACGGAATGTTAAGCCACCCATCTAGCCACCACTAGGTGTTGTGATGAAAAACATTAGTTTAGTCTCCACTGGAGAAGAAAGAAATAAAATCAAGAGACAGGTGAAGGAGAGGAAGTTAAAGAGAGCTTGAGATCAAGCACCAGGTGTTCCCATAAGGTTGTGAAGTCCAGAGCCCTACATTGTCTCTTTCAAGGTATGGTTTCTCGATCATTAGTGAGATTGTTCTAATCACTAACTTTTGTGCTATAAATTTTGTTTTGGCATCCAAAATCTGTGATATCTTGATGTATGAAATTATGTAGTACTCTCTAGAGAAGAACTTGTTACATCCCACTACTCATATTGGAAGAAGATTTAGGTGGCTTCCACGTAAAATCTTGTGTTTTTTTGTTGATGCTTGGTGCTGCACTTTTGAGCCGAGAGAACTAGGACTTGTATTATCTGCTTGCTGAAACCAGATAATACTTATACTACGTGACTGTTGCCCTAGGACTTGTCCTTGGTTCAAACTGAACCTAATATCTCCTGTTGTCAGATGCATATGTTTTCTTCGTGATCGAGCAACAATCTTTAGAGTTAGTACATCTGTACATGAGTGTTAGTACATTAGTGGTTCTGAAGTTATTTTTTGATTCCGCTGCATAATTTTTCAGATCACATTTGTAAGTGTGTTAATTTCCCAATATAATGATGTTGTTGCGCCAAAGTTGAGTGTACGGCAAGGATCAAAGATTTGAGTGACCGACATTAGAAATTCTCCCAAATAAAAGAATTTTGACATGAAAGTTGTTTGTAGTCAAACTCCTCATTTCTCTAGTTTGATCAAAAGTTGGGCAGGTCTATGGAACAACCCATCACATAGGTAAATCATCACAGGGTTGAGAAATCGTCTACCTTCAGCTTTGAGAAAAAACGTGTTTGAGTCGAAAATTTCGTAATCTTGTACGAAAATTATTTGAAGTGCAAGTTTTTTTACATGTGATGAAGTGCAAGTTAAAGAACAAAATGTGTCCATTTATTACGAACCTAGTACAAGACATCGTCGGCCACGATTTGGAAAAAAAAATAGCTCCACAGCTCACACACCGCGCTTTCACAAGTTCGCAGATTCCGATCTTTCTAAAAGTCAGATCTTGCTCTCGCTAGGGTTTGAGGTTTGGAGCCGCCCGTCTCCCCCGGCCCCCATGGCCGACCTTGCAGGCTACGACATGCGGCGGCAGCCGACCGCCGCGGAAGTGGTGGGGCGCCTCAAGGACGACGGCGACTTCGACGCCCTCCGCCGCGCCATCATCCGCAAGGTCAAGGACAACGTAAGCACGTGCCCCATCTCTCCCCAAATTCTCTGCCTTACAATTTGCACGGTTCCGATGTTGTTTCTCATGCGTAATGGAGCCTCGATGTGTCGAAATGGAACTCCCCCGTGGAGCGTCATTACCTTTTATGTTTGTACTAGATCTGAGTGCATTGCTGAAAGAGTATAAATTGTTCTACATTGGTTCGATTCTTGCTGTACTGTGGTAGGATTTGCCTCAAAGGGGTCGCTTTTGATTGAACCTTAGATGGGAAATGAATCGATCATGTGTTTTCTAGGTTTCATGTGGACAGTTTGCCTGTGTTGGTATTGAAAGTATTGCGTTTGGGCGCTTGGAGTTCTGCACAAATCGTCCAAGGAAACTTGGAATGGAATTCTCCGGCGGGAGCTCTATCGCCTGATTCATTACAATTTTGATGTTAGGAATAGGCCCAAGTGCCGAGAGCCCGAGGGAGTAGAGCTTGTTCTGCATAGGTTTGATTTGGTTTCGTCTGGTCATGAGCATCAACCAAAAAAAAAAAAAGGCCTATAGGTGTTGCTTGGTTTTTAGCAGTAGTTAAAAATCATTGGTAGGGTAACTAGTATAAAATTTTAAAGAGAAAACACAAACACAAAAAAAGAAGGTAATTTGCACCATAAGCTTGATCTTGCTTGTGTTGGATTTAAGGGGGACTCCATTCCATGGCGCAAAGGGTAAGGGAGGAACTAATATGGAATCCACATTGAACAACTTCTAAAACTCACGCAATCCGAGCAAAGATCGGCTTTGAATCTACATAAATTTAGACTTATCATCCATATGTGTCCGTATCCGACTCGGATTCAGGTGTCCGATTTGATAAGTTTTTTTGTTGGACACGGAAATAACACTTGGAATTTGACAATGTTGTAAATTTGGGATGTCTTATTCGGTAAAGAAAAGGGCATGGGTGACCATGTAACACTGCTCGAAGCCCTAGGATGTGAAAATTATGCACACGGTTTCCCGGGGAAAAAATATGTGAACCAGTACATCATGTATACCTTATTTAATTCCTTGTGAGAGGCAATGCTTTTGTCATATGAGGACTATGGGAACGTTAGGCCTTACTGCTTGTACAGATGGTGTGCGCAGCATTGATGGAGGACTATAAATGAGTTACACATTTGGAAAAAAGAACTGCAGGGTGGTAACACTTACCATCACATAGAAGGTAGTTGCTGATTGCCTGATTCACATTTCAGGGATGATTCGAATTAGGCTGAAAAGAACTGAATGATAAGTAGGGAAAAGCTAGAAGTCTAGAACCAACGCCTTGAATATTCGGTACACTTTTCACATCTGGATGTAGTTGTTATCAGTCTGGTACACCCAACCAGGCTGCTGCTTCAACGCTGACAAGTAGAGATAGACAATCAAACTACAGCCACCATTGTCATTGATAGTCTAGATAAGCTTATGTGACATGCAGGAGCAGGATGGTCAAAAAGCAACAGAAGCTAACATAGCACTTAAATTTCATTGATCAATCTAGTTTTGAGTAGTAGTTGATGTCAATTTCAGTGATCAACCTAATTTTGAGGATTAGTTGATATCAATTGTTTTGATCAATCTAGTTTTGTGGAGTAACTGATATCATTGTTATCAGTTAATAACATTGTTCTAAAATTCGGCCGAATCACCGATTAACTGGCCGAGTAATCGCTATTCAGTGGGTTACTGAATAGCCGATAAATGCCGATTACCCGATTAATCGGCCGATTAACTGGCGAATAGGCCGATTATTCGCTATTCAGTGGCCGAGCGAGCCGTTACCAGTTAACGAATTCCTGAACAATGGTTAATAATTTAATACATTGCAAAGGTCTAGTGGTATTGTACAATTATTATTTAGTCACCTTTTGACATATACAATGCAGCGACTAATTTCAGTAAACTGACGACCTTTGTTTATTTATCAGTCAGTCATGTGAATAAGCTGATTGCTAGGTGCTCAACTTCATCTCAAATTGTGTTCTAGTGGCATTTTAACTCTCATAAGTGCACTGCCCTTACTAGTAATTTAATTTGTGTATGTACACTATACTAGAGCTTTCCTGGTTCTGGGTTACATGTTATCTGTTTTTTCCTACTGTAATTTAATGCTGCCATTCTCCTACTCAACCACAGGGTATACTCTTGACCATGTACCCATGGTACTTTTAGCCTTATTTTGCATTTTAACATATGCCGTTCATTGCACAATGACAGTTTTTGTGTTGGTTAATACCCTAGTATATGAAATCTGCTTTGATAATTCTTATGCTGCACCAAGCTGGATGAGAGTATTACATGGCGTGCAAACATTATTAGCGCCTTGCTTGGTACTGTCCTGATTCGCGGACTGTAGCCTAATACCACATCGGGGTGCACCAGATAAGATATTACCACTGTGCCACTGAAATGACAAGTTATTATGTTGCAGGAGGTGCTGCGCAACAACATAGTCACAGAAGTCAAGCAGTCAATGGTTCTAAGTGAAGATGGCTCTGAAAAGTTAAAATTAAAAGAACTCTCTGATGCGATTTTTCAAGATGTTGGGTAAGCTGAGCCTTCTTTTTCCTTCAGTTGGCACTTGTTACTACTACGTACCAGATATGAGTAACTTATCTGTACTACGCTGCATTTCCATATCAGGAGCAAAATAATGGGCCAAATCTCAGACGAGATATGGAGTGTCATCCAGTCAAATGAAACTGATATCCGAGGAACCGTGGAAGGTGTCTTCAATAGGATAATGAACCCTGAACAGCAACAAGATGCCGGGCCTTCATCCAAGAAGCTCAAGAGAAACGGAAAAGAGGAGCAAGTTTCGTTAGCAAAAGCCTCAACCTCTGTTACAGTCAAGTCGGAAGATGTTGATGATCCAGAGGAACCACCAGGGTTTGGTTTCAGTAACCATCAGAGCAGCAACACCACGGTAAAGGAGGACCAGCCGTTGAATGGGGAGAATCTTTCCCAGGTGAAACCAACTGAGGGTAAGCTAGTTGACACTGGTAGTTTGGGGGATGCCGATGATGAGGATCCTGATGTGCCTCCTGGATTTGGCTAACAGCCTTGCCATCTCCTATGGCATTGCCATTGCTTCTTTGGCAGCAATATTGGAGAAGATTTCATATTTGCTGTTTGAGAGGTGACTTTGTTCATATGAAATCCTGAGTCATGGAAGTGAACCAATACAATCTGTGATGGTACTGGCAACTGCAAGTTCATGCCACCCTTAGCTTTAGCTTTTGTTGTATTAGTCAGAAGAAAAATTGTCAATAGACTAGAAATGGTTCCCTAACAATCGCTTGAACCTGTGCGTTAGCTTCAGATAATGTTATGATTTGCTTCCTGACAGTGGTGCCCGTTATGTTGTGCGTCTATTGACTGAATGTGGTCTGACTTTTATGAAGCTGCAAATTTATACATCTGCAAGTAAAATAGGTTCAGTTTAGAGCGCATGCGCTGTGTTTTACTCCCTCTGTGACTTGCTATCCACCAAATGTGGATATATCAGAGGGAGTAGTTTTCTAGGGCGAAGTGGAGGCCCATGAGAAGATCGGGATCCCCATCCTCTGTGTGCTCTAAGTAAAAAGGATTGTTTCAGAAACCGCAGAGATCTTCCAGGCTGATGCTACAGGATCATATGGTATGTTTCTTCCAGTGGGAATACAGCAGTATAGAATCATCATCAGCATGTGTGCTAAGAAACTGGTCTCGGTGATTGTTTGGGTCAAAGCATCTACAACCAAAGGGCAAACTTGTCGACCTAGATCATGATTAAAGCTTGAATCACATCAGATATGACATATCAGTCCTTCTTGGGCATCGCAGGAGGGCATGGAGCCAAAATATTTAGAATCTTCTTGGAGCCAAATTTTGTAAATTCCAATCGACAACTTGGTCCTGAACTGGTGGTACGGAAACACGAGCGTGAATCCGAAGGAAGTGGCAGGATTACCGAATGGACAGAAGCCATCTAGCTAGTACAACTGCACTCCAACAGGCGTCCGAATTCAAATTCAGCATCTACATCTATTCATATCTGTCATGTACACCAGCGAATCAAAACAAAACAAAGTCCCATGTGAAGCGATCAAACCAGATTCTTCGTCTCACCCTGAGCTCCCTCTCAAACATTTGAGTACAGCACAAGCAGACGGACGTTCCTGGCAAGTACGAAACCATCACGAGGTCACGCTACGACGTCGAGGTACAATCGAACGCACCACTGAATCTAAAGCTTGAACAGAAATTGACAAACAGCACTTCATCATTTCGAATTTTCATGGCCCGTCGTGCACTTCTCGGGAAAAAAGAACTCTTGAAGAGCATGGCAACAGGGGACACTGGAGTTTTTTTTTTAAGAACACGCGCGCGTGTCTTTATATTAAGAGTTATTTGCACTGGTGGTCACACAACTCGACAGCTATGTGCACTTAAGTCACACAACTGGATAACTGAATTTTTTGGTCACACAACTCGTCATCTGGTGCACTTAAGTCACTGACCCCACCTGTCAGGCCGTTTTCCGTTGAAGTTGATGCTGACTGGACACGTAATCTTGCAAAAACCCCCCTGTATTTTTGTACATTTTCAAAAACCCCCTGTATTTTTGGACATTTCAAAAATTCAGGGGTTTTTTTGAAAAAAATACAGGGTTTTTTTTTGCAAATGTACAAAAATACAGGGTTTTTTTTTGCAAAATTACGTGTCCAGTCAGCATCAACTTCAACGGAAAACGGCCTGACAGGTGGGGTCAGTGACTTAAGTGCACCAGATGACGAGTTGTGTGACCAAAAAATTCAGTTATCCAGTTGTGTGACTTAAGTGCACATAGCTGTCGAGTTGTGTGACCACCAGTGCAAATAACTCTTATATTAAGATAGAGAAGCACAACAATTACAGAGATTGTTTACATCATCATCAGAAGCCCGGCCACAAGCGACGGGCCTCAACCACTTCTCTCCAGTGATCTACGCTTCCCGTCTCTCCACACAAGCCCGGTACACCAACTTCCAGTACATGATGGTACTAGACGACTGATAGTTTTTCTCTCTTTCTCTTCTTGTGCGCCGTCACTTTTGGCCACTCCAACAGAAATTGACACTATTATTCCTTCCTACATGCTACTGCTATCGCTGTTACATCTTATTCCCTGAGGACACCTGCTACAGAAAACGTTTTATATGTAACATTCTATCAGGGCGAGTGACCTCCACCTGCTCTTGTCTCGGCATTCTTTATGCTTTCCTTTTCGCTTTGCGTGTTGTCTAGCTTTTTTCCCTCTCATCTCTTCACTGCATCAGCAGCTAGTTTTGCTCGCTCGCCCATGACTGGGAGAATCCTGTAGTATCAATCAGCTCAGCCTCTCTTTTGTTTTATATCAGTTTCATCATATAAAGCACTACCTATGGATGTAGTATAAATACTGTGTGCAACAGGTGTACAGGACAGATGTTAACAGTAGTTAAACTAATATGACAGGGTCCCTCTGTATATATACGGTTCGTAGTAACAGTCATTGATGTATAGACCACACTTGCACATGTGATTCACCTAATCAGTTGGTATACTGACTCCGCATCGATTTTGTATGCGATTTCATCGCCACGAACTGAACCATGTACTCTCTAGTCAGTACCGCATGCGCGCTGATAGCCTGATACTGGTTTCGGAGTTGCGGCCAGATACCATCATGAAAAACTGGCATTGCTGCTAGATGATAATAACCCTTGTTGTTTCTTTGCATGCAGCTGCTTGTCAAACAAACTGCAAACCCTATCTCGTAGCGTATGTGCGCAAGCGTCAGGGTTCACGAGACCGTGGATTTGCATCTGCGTCTTACATGTATAAATGGGGCCAGAAACACCCAATGGGAATGGACCAAGAATGCGCAGAGATTTTCGTCTCCTGGACGTATGATTTCAGCGATCATGTATGTATCTATATGTTTTCTGTCGATTAGCTGCCGGTTTTGCGTTTGTGCGCACATGATCAAACCTTTATTCTCGCATAGCGTACGGAACTGTGATCCATGCTTGCATGAGGTGTTATTAATTTGCTGAGGCATTTGTTTGCTTGTTTAGCTTGCAAGCGATGTTCTGTTCCTATGTATATATGGGTTTACGTTTGGAGTTTCAGAGGAACTGTGCTGAAACTATGGTTGTGCAGTGTTGGTTGGGGAGTTATGAAAATATGAAATAGTCCGAAATTCTGTATCTATTCTATCTAATCGGATGGCGGATACGACCGCCTTACACCTAAAAAAAATGAAATAGCTGGCCTGTTGGTTGAGGAGGGCAACAGATAAGGTTCCTTGCTTCATGGTAGCAAATGTGGCATGATGCACTGCATTATAGTACGAAATAGGGTGAATATACAAGTATCAAAATAGTACACTCATATATTCTTTAGCTTTCCTTGAGATCTAGGACTCGATGGTCGATGGACGTATGCTGTCGCATTGGAATTATTGAAAACGGAATCTTGAAACTGTCTCCATTACTTTTCTTTATTTTTCTGAAAGGAACATTACGATGAATGTACTGAGAAGAGGTGGTTAGGGCTTTTAAATAGCACTGTCAATCCCCCGATTCAAGGCAGTCAAATTCCCTGGGATAAATCTTGAAGAATGTAACGGGTGACTGAAATATTCCCTACATTTGTATCAGTCACCGATGCACTCTCAGTCTGATAAGCTCACTGCTCGATCCCTAAAAGCTTGGGCTAATGTGAAGAGAGCCCATGCATCCTCGCCAACTCGTATCAGTCAAAGTTGCTGCAGAAAAAGCAACGTCATCATGGGCTCATGGCGTTGCTTTATCCTAACCAAACGCATAGTAAGCCACATGAGGAGCCGAAAAGGTGTCTGCTTGCTTAGCGCGGATGCACGCACACTGATTAGGGCATTTGTTTGGGAGTTTGGAAGATCCGAAGTCATGGAATGTCCGGTGCCCCTGTCTTCTTCAGACAAAGACATGGTTTCAAATCAGCACCTATAAAAGTGCGCGCCACCACTCCTTGCCCGGTACTCAAGCAAGTGAACACATCATTATTAGATTAATTAACCTAATAATTAAAGGCAAAAGGGAGAAAAATGATGGGCGTTGCAGTGCAGGCAACAGGGGGTGAAATTGAAGGAACAGAAGAAATAACATGGCATAGGATGGAACTCCCCATGGAGGCCTACATGGAGCAGCCAGCCTGCATGATTGAGGCATGCATGCACATGAAATGGAATCATCAGCTTCCCAACAGATGCATTAGATCTCACCAAAAAAGATAACTTGCCAAGCATTTGTTTAATGTAATGCAATATTAATGTGGGATCTCTGTGGGCACTTGCGTTGCGGCCTCTGTGTCTCTACCTAGTAGTTCCGTTTCAATGTTCACAAGATGCTCATCTGGCTGGTACAAGTGTAGTGTACGATGGCGACCTTGCGTCACTGTCTATGTTCGTCTGGTGCTTACTTTACATGTGTGCTTTTGACGCTATCAGATGGCCAGTTTACGGGGTCGGTGTGATCTCTCATCACATCTTGGATTTTCTTGGCTCGGCTCTTCTGGTGCAGCTCGAAAGGTACGTGCGTCGGTGCTTGCTCGTGTGAGTGCGGCCCCGCTGTGTGTTTTAGTAGTGACAAGGAGAAGAGGATGAGCGGGAGGTTAAGACTTAAGACTTGACTTAACAGACCACTCTTTTGGATGTGTTTGTTATGCTAAGATCAGTATTCTATTCTCTGGGTGTGGGTGTATATACCACACTCTAGTACTCTGTTTACACCCTTGTCTATGCTAACTGCCTGACTGGATTTGTTTATTTCTTTCGCAGTCAGTCAAGTTGCAGTGGATTCTGAACTAAACTTCCACTCAAACGACAGTTCCTGGGCACATTATAGTTTCACTGGATTGGTACGGTTCCAACCCGCAAGCTAGCTTCTAGGCGGAAATTGCCGAAACTGTGGCATTTCGGAGACAATTTAGAGCATCTCCAACCGGAGGCCCCAAACCCACCCCAAACGTCCGGGCGGACCGTCCGGACAGGGTTTGGCCCAAAAACCTCCACCCAACGGAGGCTCTCAAAGCCATCCGAAACGACCAGGCGGTCCGGCACACCCCAAACTCAGCCCATATCTGGGGCGGGTTTGGAGGCGCCCGGGCGCGCCCGGACGCGTCCGCCCCGTACTCGCTGACAGTGCGGACCCACACTTTGACCGCCTGGCGGAGCGGATAAGCTAGCTTGACCGGCGTCGGCATTCATGGCGCACCGGCCGGCATTCATGGCGTACCGGCCACCTCCGACTATAAGTGGAGGGGCCGGAGCAAACCCTACTCCGCACCGCACTTCCGCCGCCGCCGCCGCTCTCTTCTCCTCCTCATCCACCGGTGCCGAGTTTCCTCCTCCACCTCATCCACCATGCCTCGCCGCCTCCCCACCACATGCGCCAAGGTGACGGCGGAGAAGTGGGCGCAGCTCCGCCGAGAAGTGGAGGCCGCATAATCGCGTGTGTCCGCAGAAGTGTTGGCGGCGGAGGGGACAGACGTCGGCTACGGCATCCTCCGCGAGGGCTCCGACATCGTCGAAATGACGGGTTCGGAGTACCTCCGCAGATGCACGAATCGAATCGGGCGCAGTCGGAGGCGATGGCGGAGGAGTGTAATCAGCAGGCGGAGGCAGAGCTGGCAAGGATGCGGGCGGAGGACGAGGCCACGCGGGTTCGGGCGGAGGAGCGCGCAAGGGTGACGGCGGAGCACCGTTTGGCCGAGGAGCAGCTCAAGGCCGAGGCCACGGACCGCATCTTCGTCGGGCAGATGAAGAACAGGGTCGGCTTCGTCGAGAAGGAGAAGCAGGCGGAGGAGGCGTTCCGTCAAGGCTGCATCTACGTGCCAGAATCTTCCGGATCTGGCTCCTTCTACACCGACTCCGACGAGCAGGGGTCTTCTCCGGACCCTCCTCCAGCTGCGGCACAGGGCGGCTCCGGCGTCAGCACGGCAACGGTCATCCTCCTGTCCGACGATGAGTAGACTAGGCTAGGTGGCTATCCGGTCGCATGAACTGCACGTAGGATTAGTATGCACGTTGCATGCTTTTGTAGTAATTTGGTATCTTAAATTAGAGGTGTGTGGTTGTAGCAACATGTTTTTAGGAGGTGGCCGGTCACTGTCTGCGGACGCGTCCGGACGCGTCCGGTCACAGTTTGGGAGCCGGATTTGGGGGCTCCGCTTGGAGATGCTCTTAGTGGATACATCTAGGGTCGTTTTACGGTGCATCAAATCAATACGAGTCGTTCGATGTGATCCCACGGTCCAAATTAGAAATACTACTCCAATTTTTTCATAGTATATCTGAGCCAACGGGGTATTTTAGGCAGTTCAGTAATGTTAAAAATCCGCAGCAAGGTTCCACGAAAACGAGATGGTGTTTCGGCCGTCGTCTCCCTCCTGCTTTTGTCCGGCCCCAACGACTTGTCCGTTCCACGCGACGGCACCGAGGAGCAGAGTGACGACGTGGTTGACATGAACGCGGCCTCGTCCGTCGACGGCGCCCAACCGCTGAGCAGTATCTGCTCCAGCTCGTCGGCGACCTCGGCCATGGACGGCCTTATCTCATTGTGGAACGCCAGGCATCGGAACGCTAGCTCGGCCACCTTGGCACCTTGTGGATGGAGGTGAGCGTCCACGCGTCCCTGTGCGGGTCCAGGTAAGGGTCGATGATGTCGTCCACGCAGCCCCTGCCGATCTTCACCATGGCGAGCTGCGCCAGGTTGACCTCGCAGGGACGACGGCTGAAGTCGACGACCTTCATGGACGTGATGATCTCCACCAGCACGACGCCGAAGCTGTAGACGTCGCTCTTGTTGGAGGGGTGGAAGTTCTGGTCCGCTGCGGCTATTGTCGTCCATGTCGTCTTCTCCACGCTCTCTCCTGCTTGGGCAAATAGCTCCTATGCGACGTCTTTCTCACCAAATGTATAGAAAGCGACGTCGTTGGTTGTAATAGCTCAGGCGCGACATCTCTGTGAGCACTAATTGCTCTGCTGCGACATGGCCCTTAAGTGTACTTTTCCCCACGCGGTCAACCCCGTTTGACCGTTACATGGATGAGTTCATTACGAGTGGGACCTCACGCGTTCAGTCAGCCCGGGGCGTGCACTGTAGCGACCCCTGCCTCTGTTCATGGCGGAACCATCTCGGTTGCCGTCCATGACCTCCTGGCGATAGATATTCCCTACCACGCGCTGCCGTCGCTTGGAGCTCACTCCTCTAGTCTACGTCTTGTCGTCTCGGCTTCTCCGGGCTGGAGGAAATCAATCCTGGCGACGGCGGTAGATGGAGCGGGCGAGTCGAGCGGCGGCGCGAGAAGAGAAGCGGCAATCGGAGTTGAGCAGGCGGGCCGCGACGCAGGGCTTGCGGTCGCAATCGCAGGTAATGGCGACGAGGGAGGGTGGAGGATAGGGTGGTGCGGGTCCACGATCGCAGAGGAGACCGGCGGCCCGATTCGTGACTCGGGCAGCGGCGAGGGATCCAACCGCGATCGAGCATTGCAAGCGATACCGGATTTCGGTGAAGCAGGTGTTGGAGCAGGCGTGGCTGCGTCACGGCTACGGCGGCAAGGGTTTTCCACTCTGCTGTCATTCACCGCCGAGGGCGAGACAGAGGTTTGCCTCGATGTGCAGCATTGCTGCGGGCGACCAGAGCAGCTCGGGCCGGATCTCATCGAGCAGGATTTCAACACGCTCAACCCCGATTCAACGCGAGCTGAGCCTGGACTTCGAAGTAGTGGTGACCCTAGAAGATTTCAGTCAAGTTGCCGTGCTAGCGGAGGACAGATTGGTGTGCTCAGAAATTCTCTGCGAGATGAAATTGAGCTAGAGGAATCAGGCAGGCGGAGGATTTCAGTCTGGTGAATTTTGTTAGCTGCTTGAAACTCTTTCAGGCAGTGTTTGCCCAGTGCTGGGAGCGTGTGGGGGAGTACTTTTGAGAACTGGCCATGTAATCACTATGTCGAACACCTTGGGGCGTGCTCTGGACATGCCGATGTTGGTATTCGCACGTTCCGGTAGGTGAAACCTTGTCAACAAGAGGAACATCTAGCTAACTTTGCGTTATTCTTGTGTTCCTTGTTCTTGATAGTTGTGCGAGGCAACATCTAGCTAGTTTTGGCGAACTGTCGAACACCTTTGGGGGCGCGCTCTGGACACGCCCGATTGTGGCATTCACACGTTCCGTCCGATTGAAAACGAGTTAGGAAACAATATTTACATTTTTGTGCGCCACAGTACATTTAGTATAACTTTGTAGTTATATGTTTCCGCTAGTTTGAACCTTGCTCTGTTGAGTTTTTGTGAATAACCGGTCTTGTCCAAATGGCACTACTCTGTTGATTTTTTCTTAAGTTGAAACCTTGTCAACTAGGTAGAGGCTTATAAAAGATGTCATATATAAAAAGTTTCTCCTTTCTTGATTTTTTATATTCAAACCCAGGGTCATATGTACTTATCGTTTTTTATATATTGGGGTATTCCATTTTCGGGGAGCCGTTTTGGTAGTTGCTTCACAAAAAAACTATGGTAAACTTGTTTGTTCTAACTTGTCGTCAATCCGAGCCTTTTTGCGAAGTAAACTCACATTCATGAAAAAAGTGCTAAAAATAAGCTCCAAAGGTAGGGTAAACGAACTCATTTCTAAGCAAGCTATTTTTGACCTTGTCTAAATCAGCCAAATAACTGTTCTACAAATCTATTATGTATATAAGGAGATTATGTTTTACACCCAAAACCATTTCTCTTCACACATGAGAGTTCATAGTTTGAGATTTGAGATTTCACACCACATTCAATCATATTTTGTTTGAATGTATCTAGACCTTGTTTATCAATTGGAATTGTTAGTATATGACAAACTAAGAACATGTACACTGGTTTTTTTTTTTTTTGATGTTTTTTGAATTTTTTATGCTTATTTTGAATTCGGTCAAACCTAAGTTTGACCAATATTTAAACAAGTTTCAAACATGAAAATGAAAAACCAAGTCTGGATCCTTCTTAGTCACTCCAAAATGAAGCTTTTGTGAGTTTTTTGAAAGTTTCAATTTCACACCCAAAACCACTTCTCTTCACATATGAGAATTCATAGTTTGAGATTTGAGATTTCACACCACATTCAAGCATATTTTGTTTGAATGTATCTAGACCTTGTTTATCAATTGGAGTTGTTAGTATATGACAAACTAAGAACATGTGCACTGGTTTTCCATCTTTTTGATGTTTTCTGAATTTTTTATGCTTATTTTGAATTCGGTCAAACCTAAGTTTGACCAACATTTAAACAAGTTTCAAATATGAAAATGAAAAATCAAGCCTGGATCCTTCTTAGTCACTCCAAAATGAAGTTTTTGTGAGTTTTTTGAAATTTTCAAGTTCCACACCCAAAACCACTTCTCTTCACACATGAGTTTCAAATGAGCTCCAAAGGTAGGGTAAACAGCCCCATTTCTAAGCAAGTTTTTTGTCCACCATGTCTAAAACAGCCAAATAAAGTTGAGTTGTTAGTATATGAAAAACTATGAACATGTGCACTGGTTTTCCATTTTTTTGATTTTTTTGAATTTTTTATGCTTATTTTGAATTCGGTCAATCCTAAGTTTGACAAAGTGCTTACTGTGTTATCTACACAAGCATGTAACTTTTAATCTAGTCATCCTAACAACATGAGGTAAAATTCTAGATCTAGGTATTTTATTTCGAGTTAAACTGACAGACCAGAAACTGCCTAAACAGAAAAAGAACAAAACCTAGGAAAAAAATGCTAACTGTGCCAGATCTAGCACTGTTCTAGGCCCAGCAGCAAGATTCGACCCGCTAATGTTTTTTCGATGATTTAAATCACGGTGCGCCTTTTAACTTTGGGCCACGGCCCACCTACTAATCCCTTTCTCAGGCCACGGCCCAGCCCTTTTTTCCCGACCGCCTCCCATTCCCCTCCCTACTTATCCACTGAAATGTGTCGTATCCTAGCTATTCTCACTTGCTCCAGATCTGCGCCACTCTCGTCGCCAGCGACCAAAACCACGCAATCCAGCCCCGCCGCCGCAGATCAAGCCCCGCCGTGCGACGATGATGAGGCGCGGAGGTTCCAGCTCGCGCGGCGGCCATTCCGGCGGCGGAAACCGCTCCGACGAGGAGCGGAAAGGGCCCCGAACGGGCGGCGCGGGTTGCTTCCGACGGCGGTCGGAAGTACGGCGCGCGCAAGTACACGAACCACGGGCTCGCGGCGCCGCCTGCGTTCGCCCGGCGCGACGTGGAGGAGTACGACCGCCGGATGGAGATGGCGGCGGCGGCGCAAGGCAGCCGCTACGAGCCTGGAAGCTCCTCTGGTGCGGGAGCTCCGCCATCGCACGAGCACCGCTGCCGCCGCCGAAGAGGGAGGAGGAGGAGCAGCAGGGCTTGGCACCGCGCGCCGGGCGCGTCGGCCTTCTGCCGGGAGACTACGTCGACGACGGCGACCTCGACTGGGTCACCGCCGAGGTTATGGAGCGCACCAAGGACGAGCAGCAGCAGCTCGTCGCGCGCCGGGAGATGGAAGAGGAGCTCAACGAGTTTCGCTTCCACCAAGCTATCGAGAAATCCCACGCCGACATGGGGTGGGGCGCCTTCGACTCCGACTGAGCGGCGCCGCCGCCTCGTCGCCGCCGCACCCCTGGGGCTCAGGTGAGCCCAATTTTGGATGGATCGAATTAGGGGTAGGAGCTGAGGTTGACGGACTACTCCGTCGTCCTCTGTAATAGCGTAGATCTATCGAATCGAACTACTCCGTGCCCGTGTGGCTTTTGCTCCGACGAGCCCGCCATTAGAACTACTCTGTGTGTAATAGTATAATTATCTGCTATGTTTGCTGAATTCTATATGTGTGTTGTTTGAATTCGGTTGAATGCTTGTAAAATTATCTGTTATGCTTGTCTGAATCGGAGCTCGCCGGCGTTGCCGTGCTTCATCGCCGGAGAAGAAGAAGAGGGAGGATGCGCGTGCAGGGAAAACGATATAACGGTCGTCGCTGCTGTCTGGGTCCCACGCTGACGTGGATAAGCTGTGGGTCCCACTCGGCTCCCCCAAATCCTGACGGAGATTGCGCTTAAGGGCCATGTCGTGCCTGGCTATTTGTGCTCAGAGAGATGTCGCAGCAGAGAAATTCTTGCGAACGATGTCGCTTTGCACCAATTCGCTGGAAAGACGTCGCATAGGAGCTATCAACCCCTCCTGCCTTCCCATCATCGCCATGCGCATCGGAACAGGCCGCCGCTGCCGTTGTCGAGGCAGCCCTTGCCGGCAGCGTGCGCGGCCAGGGGAACGGCAGTAGAGGGCATGGGAAACGGCAACTAGAGCGTTCTGAGACTTGTCGGTTGTTGGTTCAGAATTTCAGATATGCGATGAAATGAATAAGATCCGCCATGGACGCTGCTCCCAACATTTTTGGCGCCTCCTCACAGCGACATCTGAACGAAGCAGACGACGCACGCATGTCTCCGGCCAGTAGCTGCGTGAATGCGTGATTAGCTATGATTAATTACAGACGAACTATTTTCCCCTCATAAAAATTATTTGTCCTATTTGTCCTTTAGCCAAGAACTGACCCAATTAATTTTAGCCGTTCGATCAAATATATACTACACTCTAAAATGTGTAGTAGGATGTACCGTAAAATATCCCTACATCTAATTAGTAGACACTGGACAAGGCTCCTTGACCCTAAGCTGCATCGTGGGCATGTGACTATGGCATTGCGTTGCATTTTTACTCTATGATATGCCTTGAAAGAAAAGCTATCAAAATGACAAAACTAGCCGTGGACCGGTAATTCAGCAAACACGCAAGCAATGACAAACTTATCGGTTCAGACTGGAATCGCCGCAGTGCACAGGGTCACTGATCTCAGTACAAAGAGGGGCTACGGGGCTAACTCAGTAGCTCTGCTGCAACCAAAACCCATCATTTTTATAGTTTACGCTCCCCCAAAAAAAATCTCTCCAGCGCAAGATACGCACACAGCGTAAAATTACGCCTATACTACATGATAGCTGTATGTACAATCTACTTGAGATCTCCTCTGAAAGGTAAAACAAGGGGGCACTGAGATTTGGCCGCTATTAGGGACCGTCGCAATCTGGGGCTTTCGAAATGGCGCCAAGACAAACATGCTTTACCTCAACTCGCCTGGAAGATGAGAACAGAACAAGAACAGCCGGATCGCACTCTTCTAGGGTTCAGCGCCATGTGCAGGCAGCGGACCACTCCACCGCGGGCAGTGACACGACGGAGAGGGACAGCCTCGCATCGCACGCTCCTGCGGTGTCTACTCAGCACCGACGTGGCACCCTAGGGTTTTCGGTGTATCTGTTTGTTTACCAGGGTGCCCACGGGCCATGTTCCAGGAGGAAGCTATAGCTAGTGGAGTGGAGATCACCGCTGCTTCAGGCCGCCGGGGACCATGGGTTTTCCGCTTCCGAACCCGTGCTGGAGCGAGCGGCGGCAAGCACAAGGCTCGCTGCGCATGCATGCATGCAGCCCGCCCGCGGGCGCTCAGTGCGCTCACTTCCGCCGCGCTCCGGTGGCCGCGCCCCCGGCCGACAAGCGCCAGACTGCGGCCATGATTTCGCAGCTCGGACGGGAGAGGGAGGGAGGAAGACATCAACGATGGATGGATAGATCTGTCGTACGTTCCCAGCGCGGGCCTGCGGCTAGCTCTTGCTCTCTCGCAATCAGTGGCGCAGTGCAGCTGGGCAAGATGATAGGGAACATGTGTACTTGCGCGGTTGTTCGTCGTAAAGCGAATCCACTCACTACTGCACTGTCATCCACGATTCGTGCGCTTGTGGCCGGCGGATCGCGATGGCGTACCAACGACGATGCATAGTGGTCGGCCAAATGCACACGGATTCGGCAAGGACGCGGGAGAGAAGACGCATAGTGGAATCGACTCTTCAGTTCAGGTGAGCCTGGGAAAAAGTTAGCATGCGTCGTGATGATGGGACGGGACGCCACGAGGCCCATGAGGACGTGTATTTGCTCACTCTACAAATAGCTAGGATGTGTCGCTTTTGAAAATTGAGTCTTGGTTGCGTCCAAGAAGAAAATGAAAGCATGATTAATCACCCACAAACTTGTGATAAAATTCCCCCTTTTAGATCGAAAAAGGAAAATTATCATTTTTCTGAAGAATTATCGTTTATCCTAATCTCAACATCTGAATAGTTTTGTTAAGTACTATCCCTTTGGTTTGCGGAATTTAAAACGGATTTGCTAAGTCACAGTCGACTGTTTTTGGTTCAGTCTCAGTCACTTTTTAGAAAGGTGCAACCATAATTCTGAGAAAAGTTTAATTGCACTTTCTTAAACTATTGTTGCACTTTCTGAATTGACTAGGATTTTTTTTAAATCAGTCGACTGAAACATAGCCACTCTCTTTTTTTAACGGAGTTTCTGAAAGGTGCCCATATTGTTGGAAATGATCTCGAGACGTAACAAACCAATAGAAAAATGGAGAGGAAAACCTCCCACGTACATGGCGTAATCGTGGACATTTACGCCAAAATTTTGGAATATAGGTCCTGGCACGATACATAAAAGAAAAAAAACCTCTGAGTGGAGGACGACTTAACACCATAAGAAGGTTAAACCCTAACAAACGATCCTAAAATTGATGAGGGACTCGAAGGCCTCTCTCCATGGCCACCAAGAGTGACGGCTGCGCTACCGCACCTCTACATCGACCATTGCAACCCATATTTCTCAAGCGAGGCTATGGGCTACTCGCCTACCCCTTGATGGACTCGTCCAATTTTGGTCGGTACACCTATTTGTATATGATTACGTGTTCTAATACGAGACTAAGATCCCATCAAATTTATAGAGTACATGTCTTAATTGTCATTGGTCGAACTTTGTATGTCTTGAAGCAACTTTCGGCTTCGATGCTGGTTGTACAGACTCACGGGACCTTTCATGCAAAAATGTAAACTAAATTCAAATACAAGCATATTAAAATCTAGTCTAATTTTAGTTGAAAATACCATTATGGCAAACATCAATATGCGACCAATTTGTACTTCTGGTGCTCCTGTTAGAGTTAGTCCCTTCGTTCGAAATTATAAAATATTCTAACTTTTTTTCTGAATCACATGTATGTAAGACGCTTTTCCGTGTGTATTTTAACTCATTTTAATCCTTATGTGTAGTCCATATAACATATATCCATAACATGTTATAATTCAATCGAAACAGAGGGATTATTTGTTTTATATTACCGTTTTCAAGACAAACTGAAATACTCCTACTAACCTGGGCGTCCTCCCACAGCAGTCTACAACAAGCAGTAGGCCATGGCTATTGACCCCACCTAAACATGTACGTCCATGCCGAGCTCGTTCATGTATCAGCGCACTACCACTAGATTTTGTGTCATGTGTCCATCTAAAACACGCGGGAATCATTGATGTCTTCGTACTATCGGAGCACAGCACCTGCCGACTAATTGTCTTCGTACTATCGGTCCATCGGAGCAGTGTTTATCCATTTAATGATGATGTCCTGATAATGAGAGTTCTACCATTTAATTTTTCAATAATGTTCTACCCATTTAATGATAGTACTCCCTCCGTTCCAATTTAATTGACTTACTATGCACCAAATGTGGATGTATATAGAACAGTAACATGTCTAGATACATCCATATATGGTGTATAACAAGTCAATTAAATTGGAACGGAGGGAGTACTATGGTTAAGACTAGCCATAGTGCTAGTATCTTAGCCGGTATCATGCAACTTAGCCCCACAAAAATGCCGATGTGGCAGGTAATTAAGGAAGAAAGAGATGGTTAGACTAGTCATAGTGCGGAGTAACATATACTAGTAACTTACATGTTTTACGAGATTATTTTACTACCTCCATAGTGGGTAGTAACATATTTGTGGTGTCATGCAAAGCTTTATTAATTAGGTTGTAGACTCATGTTGCCTTGGTATATGTGATGTTATGGTAACATAGCTAGTTACTCCATTTGTTTCTCTTTTCTTTAATTGCATGCCACATCATCATTTTTGGCTATGTGGCACTTATATTACTAGCTATGTTACTCGCACCATGGGTAGTCTTAACCATAGTACCATAGGTAGATACCGTATCATGACACGTATAACAAGAAAATTTAATGACAAATAGATCTTGTGCACATATTTGCATTGAGATACTACAAAACATTAAATAGAATGAGATTATGATATTATGCATTATAGAGGTAGTATCATATACTAGTATCATATGCATGATACTACTATGTAATACTCCCCACTATGGTTAGTCTAAGGCATACGGGCATCAATCTTGAAGATGTGTTTGACCGCATGGATTATTTTACTCCCTCCGTTCACTAATTTAAGACACTCGAACTTTTTCTCGATTCGTATGTATCTATACATACTTTAAGAAGTGAGCCTAGCTCAACTGGTTGGGGTAGTGGATGTATAAACCCAACACCCAAGTTCAAGTCCCCTGGGACGCGAATTTAGGTTCCTATTTATACTTGAGGACCAGGTTTTCCTGGTACTCATGCAACTTATCCTGAGGACCGGGCTTGGTTATTAATCAAGATAAAAATCTTGGTACTCATGCTTAAAAGGCTGTGTGCATCCCTAGTTGGTGCAGAGGCCGGGAAGTGAAATTCTCCCCCAGGAAATTTTTAGGAAGTGAGCCTAGCTCAACTGGTTGGGGTAGTGGATGTACAAACCCAACACCCAAGTTCAAGTCCCCAGGGACGCGAATTTAGGTTCCTATTTATACTTGAGGACCAGGTTTTCCTGATACTCATGCAACTTATCCTGAGGACCGGGCTTGGTTATTAATCAAGATAAAAATCCTGGTACTCATGCTTAAAAGGCTGTGTGCATCCCTAGTTGGTGCAGAGGCCGGGGAAGTGAAATTCTCCCTCAGGAAATTTTTCCCATAGTTTCCTAATGAATGGCATGTTTGCAAATGGTAGAGGTCTTGGTGACTTGGCTAAATATTTGCACTTCGCTCATTCTGTTCGGGATCATAATTTGGATTTCTTAGCTATTTCTGAGACGGGCAGGCGTGAGTTCTCGCAAAGTCAATTGGACCGGCTTTCAGGCGGTATAGACTTTGCTTGGTACTCCCGCCCTCCTCGTGGACGCTCTGGGGCCTTTTACTAGGCGTAAAGACGGATACCATGGATGTGTTGGCTGTTTCGGATGGTGATTTTCATATTAAAATGCACATCCGTAATAAAGCCGACAATTTCATTTGGAGTCTTGTTGTTGTGTATGGGCCTGCCCAGGAGGATTCTAAGGCTGCCTTTCTTCGGGAGATGGTTAACTTAGCAAAAGATAACCCACACCCTTTTATCATTGGGGGGATTTCAATTTGCTTCATTTTCCATTCGAGAAGAGTAGAGGACGGTTTGACAATCGTTGGCCTCTTTTGTTCAATGCGGTCATAGACAGCTTGAGCTTAAGAGAGGTGTCAATGGTCGGGAGACAATTCAATTGGGAAAATTCTCTCCCCGAACCTACATACGAAAAACTAGACCGTGTACTAATAGATACTGATTGGGAATCCATGTTCCCTATGGTGTCAGTACGGGCTCTAGAACGTATTGAGGGTCTGTCAGACCATGCTCCCATTTTATTGACCACCGGTATGCCTAGATCACCGTGTAACAAGCGTTTCAAGTTTGAACTTGGATGGTTGCACCGTGAGGGCTTTCACGAGTTGGTTAAAAGAATTTGGGAAAGACCTGTTGCCGGTGATACTCCTATCCAGAGGTGGAACAACAAAATTCGTGCATTACGCACACACATTGTTGGCTGGGCACGCCATACAACAGGTTTACTTAAAAAAGAAAAAATGCGACTCTCCTCAATTATTGATGCTCTAGAGGCATTAGCAGAAGTTCGGTTGTTATCCACGCAAGAAATTGAGCTTAAGAGCCAATCGAATGCGCAGATAGTGAAACTTTTGCGTGAGGAGGAGCTTAAGTGGTATCAACGTTCTAAAGCCCAATTCATCCTGGAAGGGGATTCGAATACTAGATACTTCCACAGTATTGCCAATGGCAGACATAGGAAGAAACGTATTCATTCCCTTGTACAGGATGAGGGAACGATTGAGGGACATGAGCATCTAAAGTCGTACATTACTAATTATTACAAAAGTCTGTTCGGAGCACCCGAGGAAGGAAACTTCTCCTTGGACGAGTCTAGAACAGATGATATTTTCACATGAGGAAAATACCCTACTTCCTGCTCTCTATACAGAGGATGAAGTGAGAAAGGCGGTTTTCCAAATGGAACACAACAAAGCCCCTGGGCCTGATGGTTTTCCGGCTGAATTCTACCAGAACTTCTGGGATGTTATCAAGTCCGATCTCCTTCAGTTGTTCAGTTGTCTTCATGATGGACAATTAGAATTGTTTTGTTTGAATTTTGGTGAAATAATTTTATTACCTAAGTTAATGAGGCAGAAAGGATTCAACAGTTTAGACCTATCTGTCTTCTTAATGTTAGTTTTAAAATATTCACTAAAGTCGCTACGATTCGGTTTAACAGTGTGGCAGACCATGTGGTTCGACCTTCTCAAACTGCTTTTATGCAAGGACATAACATCCTAGATGGGGTGGTCCTACATGAAACAGTTCACGAACTACATAGGAAAAAGTTGAATGGGGTAATCCTGAAAATAGATTTTGAGAAAACTTATGATAAAGTTAAATGGTCTTTCCTTCAGCAGACCCTCAGAATGAAAGGTTTTTCTAATGAGTGGCGTGCGTTAATCCATAGCTTTGTTTCGGGAGTAAGTGTAGCCATTAAAGTCAATGATGACGTTGGTAAATACTTTCAGACCAAAAAGGGCCTGAGACAAGGTGACCCGCTATCGCCAATACTATTTAATATAGTGGCTGATATGTGGCAATCATGATTGAACGTGCAAAGGCTGATGGCCAAATTGAAGGTGTGGTACCACATCTAGTTGATGGTGGCTTATCCATTCTTCAGTACGCTGATGATACAATTCTATTTATGGAACATGACATTGAGAAAGCTCGAAATCTAAAGTTAATTCTGTCAGCATTCGAGCAATTATCGGGTCTAAAAATAAATTTTCATAAAAGTGAATTGTTTTGCTTCGGTGAGGCTCAAGAAAATGTCTCGTTGTATGCTGATTTATTCGGCTGCGGGAAGGCCAGTTTCCTATCAACTATTTGGGTATTCCGATCCATTATCGGAGGCTCACAAATGCTGAATGGAAATTGGTAGAGGAGAGACTTCAAATCCGTTTAAATAGTTGGAAAGGCAAACTATTATCCTTGGGAGGAAGATTAGTTCTCATAAACTCAGTACTAACTAACATGGTACTTTATATGATTTCTTTCTTCCAACTTTCAAAAGGAGTCTTAAAACGATTGGATTACTTCCGATCAAGATTCTTTTGGCAAGGTGATAGTGAGAAACGAAAATATCGACTGACTAAGTGGGGTGTGGTTTGCTGTCCCAAAGACCAAGGAGGACTCGGTGTTCTTGACCTTGAGGTCAAGAATAGAGCCCTGCTAGGTAAATTGATCTTCAGGCTTCTTGCAGAAGATGGAGCTTGGCAAACCCTCCTTTGGAGAAAGTATGTGGGATCTCAAGCGTTATCTCAGGTTATTTGGAAACCTGGTGATTCACACTTCTGGGCCGGTCTCATGGCCACGAAGAATTATTCTTCCCACATGGATCCTTCTCTATTAAGGATGGTTCGGAAATTAGGTTCTGGGAGGACAAATGGCTAGGCCGAAACACGCTCCGAGAACAATATCCGGCCTTGTACAATATTGTGCGACACAAAGGCGATATGCTCGCTAAGGTGATGAGAACTTCCCCACCGAATGTTTCGTTCAGAAGAAGTTTATTTGGTCCTAGGCAAGCATCTTGGAATGCTCTGCTATTGCGGCTAGACTCGGTCCAGCTGACACAAGGTCCGGATAAATTTCAATGGAACCTCAACAAGAATGGTGAATTCTCTGTTGATTCTATGTACAAGGCGTTAATCCATCCTGATGTCCCAGTTGATAATAATAAGAAAATTTGGAAGATGAAGATCCCGCTAAAAACTAAAGTGTTTGCATGGTATCTTCGTCGAGGGGTAATTCTTACAAAAGATAACCTTGCCAAACGCAATTGGCACAGAAGTAAAAAGTGTGTCTTTTGTCATCATGACGAGACTATTAAGCATTTATTCTTCCAGTGCGATTTTGCTAGATCTATATGGTCAGCCATCCAGATAGGTTCTACCTTATTCCCTCCACGTAGCGTTGCGAATATTTTCGGCAATTGGCTAAACGGGGTGGATTCTAGCTTTAAACTTCTTATTAGGGTGGGAGTGATCGCCGTTATTTGGTCGTTATGGCTATGTAGAAATGACAAGGTGTTTAATGATAAAAATACTTCTGTTATGCAGGTTATCTACCGGTGCACGGCTACGCTACGATCATGGTCGTCCCTACAGCGTGTGGAGCACCGCGGCCTATTTTTGGAGGAGTCATTGCGGTTGGAGGCTGCGGCGAGGGAGTTTTTTCCCAGCATCTTCTGGAACTTTTTTTTGAACGAATCCACTTTTCGAGGAAGATGGAACATTTTGGGTGCTCGATCGAAGAATAGTAAGAGTTGCCAAACTTGTCGTTAGGTTCATCGTTGCTATCCCTACTAGGTTTACTTCTTTTGGGTTTGGAAAGCTGGGCTTAGGACAACTGGATTTACTTATGAACTTAGACTCCTGGCTTCTCCACCAACCATATCTCAACTTGGATCTGCCAAAGACTAGAAAGCATGGGTGGCAACATAATTTCCGGATTGGTCATCCACCACCATAGGCATCTCTACATTTTCTCAATTTGATATGTAATTGCCTTTTATTTTTTATTGTTTCGAGACTTGTGAACTTGTTGGGGCTGTGTGCATCCTAGTTATGCAGAGGCCGGGTGTAATACTTAAAACTCTCTTTAAGTAATAAAGATCCCTTTATCGGAAAAAAAATCTAAACATACTGTGTACATATGTTCACTCATATTGGTATGTAAGTGGTCAATACTGAAATAATTGTCTTAAATTAGTGAGGCTGCTCATATTGGGGAGTAGCCTAAAGTAGTACCATATTTACATTACCAGTCTATGTTATCACCTCTATAGTGGGTAATAACTTATGTGTGATGTCATATAGTAAGATAGCATTTATTAGGTTGTCAAATAATTTTGTCTTGCATGTTACTATTTAGGGAAAAGTTTGTATTCCCCCGGGGGATCTCACGCTCGCGTCCTCCCCCTCGCGCTCCGTCCGATCGTCTCGCGTCGCACGGCTCTCGCTCGTCCACGTCGCCTCCTTTTTTGTGTCTTTTCTTACCGCACGGATTTGCTTCCAGAGGCTGTTCCATTTCCGTCCTGTCCTCGTCTCGCTCGCAACGGCTCCTGGCGAAGCACGCGGAGGCGCCGCCGCCGCGAACGCAGCCGCGCGTCGCCGTCGTTCTGCGCTAGTGCTCCTCCCTCCCCCGCTCCTCTGGAAGCTGCTCCCGCCTCCTCCGTCGTACCTGCTGTCCTCCGCCTCGACCTAACCGCCGCGGGGAGTGACCTGCGCGCCGCCGCGACGTCTTCGTGTTCCCGCGACTTCGATTGCCTCGTCTCCGCTTCCCCGTGAGTTCCTAGTCCTCCCTCGACCTTCCGCTCCACGAATCCATGGCGAGTTCTTATCAATTTTGTTTGTCTGACCCCGCCGTGCGTTTTTCTAGGGTTTCCGGCGACCAGGAGCTTCTCCGACGACCAATTCGACCGCGGATTTTAGGGGTTTCCATCTGGGTCTCCGACAACCTCCGGTCTCACCCATGGCCTACCGCGGCGGCGGGGAGCAGCATCACCCGGCGTACGGCGGGCGAGGGGCGGCGCCGATGGAAGGCCGCAGGAACGGGCGGGCGCCCATGGGCTTCTCCTTCCCCAGTCGCCGGTCGCGACGCAGTTCCAGCCGGCCCGCATCTCCGCGCCGCCGACCCCAAACGTCATCCCCGGCCTCCGTCGCCAAGGAGCTCCCTCGACTCTCGTTGTCGAAGGATGCATCTCAGGCCGTCCCCTGCTGCCTTCTAACGCGGTGCGTCCGTGCTCCCGGGGTGCAGCGCCATGGGCGTTTGCTGCGGGAGGTAGGCCGCCCTGCTGCCAAGAGCGACTGTCACAGCTGCCTACGCTGGTCGTCGGTGCTAGGCCGGTCGTCGGGGTGCTACAAAGGTCCAGCGCCAATCTTTGGTTGCTACCAACGAAGGCCACCGTTGCTGCCACTACCAGTCGCCGCTGCTGCCAAAGTAGGTCGCCGGTGCTACAAGGTCCAACATCGTGGCGGCGGCGGTGCTACCAGCATGGTTGACGCCGGCCGCCGGAGAGGTATCCTGATACCGGTGCTACCGACGGCGGGCGCTGTTGCTACCATCGACGGTGGGCTGTGCTACAAAGGTCGGGCGGCGGTGCTGCCGGCCGGCGGCAGCCGTGCTAACGGTGGTGCTGCCATGGGGTGGACCACGGTGCTGCACACGGTGGGAGGCAATGCTACAAAGAGGAGGCATCTATGCTGCAAGGAGGAGAGGCGGCGGTGCTGCCGGCCACTCGACGCCGTTCAATGCTACCAATGAAGCACGGCGGTGCTACCTTAGGTTGGCGACGGTGCTCCCATAGGTGGCCAGCTGTGCTACCAGCGGCGAGCGGCGCTGCTACCACAGGTGGGTGGCTGGCGGTGCTGTCGTGGTGGCGACGCGGTGCTGCTGTCATGGTGGTGGCGGAGACGTCGGGGCGATGCTTCCAACGACGTTCGCCCTTGCTACAAGAGACGCGGCATCGTGCTGCCATAGACTTCGACTGATGCAAAGTTTTGCTGACAGAGTTTTGTTATTTTTGCTACAATAGCACGAAATTCTTGCTACCAAAATTTTGTTATTTTGCTACAATAGTATAAGCCGCGAGAACCACAAAACTATTTTTTGCTACAATAGTTTTGTGGTTCTGCTAAAATAGCGCAATGTTTTTGCTATGAGGTTCTGTTCATGTCAGAATTTGTGCTACAATTTGTTCCGCTGTTTTGCATCGTAAGTTTCATCGGAGAACCTCGCCGTAAGAATTTTTTTGCTGCGATGCTGCAATATAATAATTTTTTTCTACAATAGATTAAAAAATTTGCTACGATGTCTCCGGCGAGGTCTTCGTCGATGTCTCCGGCGATGTCTCCGATGAAGTCGATTTTGCTACAGTAGCACATTTTTGTCCCTATTTTTTTATAATCGATGACGGCAATGCTACCGACGGCTCGCGGTGTTGCTACCGACGGCGCACATTACTACTGACGAGCCGACGATGCTGTCGGCGCAATGTGTTGCTACCGACGGCACGCGGCGATGCTACAGATGGTGTGCGATGTTGCTACCGACGAGGTGATGATGCTGCCGACGGTATCCGGCAATGCTACGAGCGGATGCTACTGACGTCCCGCGACGTTGCTACTGATGAGCCGGCTATGCCACCGACGCCCGGCGGCGCATGGCATTGCTACCGATGAGCCGGCGATGCTACCGGCCACACGCGGCATTGCTACCGACGGCACGCAACGATGTTACCAATGGCGCGCGTTTTTGCTCCGTAAAAGCATCTAAGATGGTGTGAGCGGGCAATTTTTTCTTCTTTTTTTGCTCGTGCGGTGCAATTTTTTATAAGTTTTGTAGCAAACAAATTCCACATTTGATGCAAATCCAGAAACGTATTGTAGCAATTGCCTCTTCAGATGATGCAATTTTCTTAATGTGGTGCAAATTTTTGTAAGGTTTGTAGCAGAATTTTTCCTCTTTTGATGCAAGTCGACATATTGTTTGTAGCAAATTTATTCTCACAGGATGCAATTTTTGTTGGATGTGGTGCAATTTTTTGTTGATTTTTTTATTACAAACTAACCTTTTTTACTTCATAGAAGCATTTGCGCGATTTTGATGGGAATTGGACATTTGCTACAATAGCACAAAATTCTTAGTACAAATAAACCATTTTTACTTCAAAATGCTATAATGTCACAATTTTGCTACAATAGCAAAAAATGGTACCAATTGAATTTTTGTTGCTACAATTATTTTACTGTTTTGCATCATAAGTTTCATGGGAGGACCTCGCTCAAAGATTTTGTTGCTACGATTTTTGCAATTGACAATTTATTTTGCTTATGTGGTTTTGCTACAATTATACAAAGTTTTTGCTAGGCAAGGTCTCCGACGAGGTCGGTTTTGATACAATAGCACAATTTATGAGTTCTATGCATCATGTCTTTTTTTCTATTTTATGATCCAACCGTTTTTGCTACGAGACAAAAAATTGCTGCCACGATTATTCTGCGAGCACTCGAGCCAAAAAATTTGCTGCCACGACGATGCTGCGGGGCGGCTGCGGGTGCGGCCTTGTTCAAGCGAGCACGTAGGAGGAGACCACCTGGACAGGCGGTTCGGCGGACCGGCCTCACATATGGCACCGGGAAGGAGGGCGTCCCTCGCCGACGACGAGCAGCAGCCTCATGCGAGCTAGCGGTGGCCCTGGTCGTCCGAACGACAAAAGAAGGCGAGTGCGAGGGACGGGTCCTTGGAGAGGCCGCGGAGCGAGTAGAGGACCGACCCCGTGGTCGGGGCCGCGGCGGACGGCGGAGAAGGGGTGGTGGCGGTGGAGAAGAGGCGGTGGTGGCGGACGAGGCGGCGGAGGGCGGAGGTGCGTCGAGGCTGGGGAGCGGCCGTGGAGAGAGAAAGGGGAATCGGGCCGAGATGCATCGGGGAGAGAGAAAGAAGATCGGGAAGAGTGGGAGGTGCTGATCAACGTGGGAAAGCGACGTGGGCTATACCGCAATCCAACGGTCAGAGAGGGTTTAATCGGACGGCTATCCACCCGGGGGATCGGAACGCGAGATCCCCGGGGGACGCCTAGCGCTTCCCTACTATTTATCTATGTTACTCTCGCTATGGATAGTCTGGGTGGAGGAGTAGTTCAGATTCATAAGAAATCATCTCGGTTTGGGGGAATCTTTTCCGTTTCCAAGGTTGTACATCTGTACCGGTACGAATATGTCTCCTAGTCTGCTGTAGTTTGTACACGCCATTTGAGTGCGATTCGGCCGTCGTATGGGAATACAAGTACACGCCCATGTTGAGCTTTCTTCTGAGTGACCTACCTAGCCATCAGTTCTCGACTGAGCGCTGGTCGTCTCCCCTCCCCGTTCTCTGTAGCAGGAAGGGCGATTTTTGAGTTCACCCGGCCGAGCCACCTTCTCGCCGTCGATCCGGTCGGATCCCTCGCCCTCCGGCGGCCGCCTCGGCGGCGGGAGGGTGGGGGATCCCCGCGTCACGCGTGTACATAAGGGAGGTTCCTTTGGGGCAGCCGGCGGCGCCGTGGAGGCGAAGGTGGCGCTGGTGTGGTTTTTGTTGCAGATGCTTCTCCTCCCCGGCGGCGGCGCTCGTGGAGCTCCGGGCTGGTGCGTCTGCTCCTCCGGCACCCGCGGATCGGCGGATCCGCGCCGTGTCTCGATCTGCTGCCAGATCCAGTGACGGTCTCCGTCCTGGCAGTGGATTTGTTCGGATCCCGGGGCGCGCGGGGTTCCTCGACTTCGTCCTGCGGCGGATTTGAAGACGACTCCGGCAAGGAGGTGTGGATGGGACAGGGGGGCGCTCGCCGCGGCCGTTCATCGATTCAAGCTCCGCCGCGGCGCGGCGGGCGGGCACGGCGGCGTCTCTCATAGGGCAAAAGCATCCCTGACAGCGGCAAGATGGAAGGTGGTCTTCTTCAGCTCCGACGCCGGCGTGGTCGGTGCTCCCGCAGCTTCTGGATCCTCCTCCTCCTCGTATGTGTGTTCTTTTTCTTCGATCTATGTACTGTGTATGTGGATGTTCTTGGTGAATATACGAGGAAGTTGGTTGTGTGCAAAAAAAAAAAAAACCTAGCCATCAGTTATTAGGCAAGGCTCATAAAAAGCAAAGGCAAGAAAAAAAAGGGTAAAATGCCAGCTAGAGATAGTCCTGGCAGAGGTTCCCGTCGGGTCTGGTCCAACGTCGTCTGTATCCATCGAACCAAAACATCTCATCTCCGGCCAGTCTTTTTCCTTACGCTTGTACTAGTAACTTGTTCTCTCATGTGATGATCGATATAGGCGGCTCGTGCAGGCCTACATTATCCATGTCACATCGTGTCTCATGGACGGCCAGGGATACACGTAAAATGACGTAGGTTCATCGCGTAGAGCTTTTTTTTTGCGAGATGGATCCGGTGAAAACACCAGAATCTTACAGAACAACAGAAAGATCAAAGAAAAAAGCACAAAAGTCCTGCAAGAACTCAAGGTCGCCGTTGACGAAGAAGACGTACCACGGCGCGCCGCCACCGCTCCTCCTCTTCAGCCTTGGATCAGAAGGAGTCCCTAGGCGGACGGGAAGTCGAGAGAACTCGGCTCGAGAGAGCCTCCACCTCGCATCGTCGTCGTCGCCCTTGAACTGGACGCCATCACCTTCACCATCGAAGCCGTCAACCCGGAATCGCCGCACCACGAGCTCCGGGACGGGGAAGAGGCACAGCACCGCTCTACCGAGCCGCGAGCACCCCTGGGGAAGCAGAACCATGGCCGAGCTCCGCGAAGCACCGCCATCGGAGAGGATCTCCGCCTCCACAAAACGCCCAACCGACCGCGCCATCCTCTCCCCGACGCCGCCGGCAGGCAAACCACACAACCCTAGACTATGTACAGGCGAGATCCGGGGTTTCCCCACCCTCCCGCCGCCGGAGCGGCCGGCGGAGGGAGGGGAAACCAGCAGATCGACGCCGGTGAGCTGGATCGAGCGGTGGGTGAAAAAGTGTTCTCTCCTTTACTGTAGCGGGGGAGAGAGCCGGGTCCAAGGTGCCGGTCCTCTATCTAGCTAGGCCTTGCATGCTAATTCTAGGCGGTGACTTTTACTTATTTTTTGGTGGGTGATATCTGCCTCACCTTTTTTTTTCTCTACGTTTGGCTTTCGTAATCTGCCCGCGAGCTTCCAAAGTCGGTGCATCCCATCCAAAATCAGACGGGACAAGACAAAAGGAAAGTTCTGACACTTTGGCTGAAGACAGGTGCCGACCCGTTTTTTCCCTAATGCTTGTTGGCTGACGGAGCTAACACATGGCCAGTCACAAAAATAACGAAAGCGATTTTGAGACAATCGATTTCCAACTGGCTGGATTAGGATGAAATTGGCAACTCACTACAGGCGGCCTATGCCGACGGCTTTTTGTCGGGGCCGTCGGCATAGAGCCCGCGAAGAAAAAAAATTGGACACAAGCTGACGGCTTTGCCTTGGGCATAGGTTCACCAGGCCTAAGCCGACGGCAAAGCCTTTGCCGTCGCCTTAGGTTCACCAGGGCTAAGCCAACGGCAAAGTCGTCGGCATAGCTCCCTCTCATTTTTTTTTCTATTTTTCATTTAATATGAAATAAATCATATCTTTAAATCCGTAAATCGAAATTTAACAAATAAAATGTCAAAATCGATTAGAAAAATGAGAGGAATCCAAATATGACATCCATATCATCATTTTCACCATGCATATTACTTTTTGCAACATATTTTTGGTACTTGCTTAATAAAAAAGTCATTTTTGACACTTAAAAAATGGAAAATGATATTAATAAAAATAATTTTGAAATTGTTTTTGCCAACAATGTTTGTCATACCAAGACACACCTATGTATCAAATATGGACACATTATCACAAACTATAGCACGGGGATGGTCATAACTTGGTCATTTGATGCGAAACCTATACATCTCTATATATGATAGACCTTTTTGAGAAGGTTTTTTTTTTTGAAATGTTTTTCAAAACTCAAGTTTATCATTTTTGCTAGCAACTAGTCCACATAAAAGGACTCCATGCCAAAGGATTTCACTTTTTGAGTATTTTCTCCCTAATAAGTTGGTGGACTTATTGCTGAAAACTCCCACTTTGGGTGAAACGGATGGAATCTTTGCAAGAGTTCGGTGGATCTTGGTTTTGGATGTTCCTATGTCCTAACCTAATACAACCAAGTCCACTGACCTACACCCTTTCGACTCCGTTCAAAAGGGTACACGAGAATTTTGACTTTTTTCCTGCAGGTCTAGGGTTTCGCCGAAGCGGGGCTTCGGAGCGTCGGAAACCCACCAAAACCTAGGTGGTTCCATACCATATGTATACAAGTGTGTTGGGTGTTGTACATGTCCAAGATCCTACTCCGGTGTGTGACCGGCTTCACTTTCTCTCTAATAAGTTGGTGGACTTATAGCTGAAAACTCCCACTTTGGGCGAAACGGAGGGAATCTTTGCAAGAGTTGGGTGGATTTTGGTTTTGGATGTTCCTATGTCCTAACCTAACACAACCAAGCAAAAAAATCCCCTGGCCTACCCCTTTCGACTCCGTTCAAAGGGGTACACGGGAATTTTGACTTTTTTCCAGCGAAACCAGGGTTTCGCCGAAACGGGGCTCTGGAGCGTCGAAAACCCACCAAAAACTAGGTGGTTCCATACTATATGTATACAAGTGTGTTGGGTGTTGTACATGTCCAAGATCCTACTCCGGTGTGTGACCGGCTTCACCCGTGTGTTGGGTGTATATTTGGAAACTTATAGATGCTTATACATGACAGACCTTTTTTTGAAGATTTTTTTGAATAATTTGTCAAAGATCAAGTTTATCATTTTCCATAAAAACTAGTACACATAAAAGGACTCCATGCCAGAGGATACCTTTTTTTGAAGGTTTTTTCACTTTATTTGATCTTTTTCAAAAAAGGTCAAAATGGCTACCATGACTATTCATCGTAAGAGGTCAAATTTTCTAACTATTGATATTTCTGTGATGCAAAAGATGATATGGATGACATATTTGAATTCCTCTCATTTTTCTAATCGACTTAGACATTTTATTTGTCAAATTTCGATTTATGGATTTAAAGATATGAATTATTCCATATTAAATGTAAAAAGAAAAAAATAAAGTAAAATTCATTTTATTGTTATTTATTCAAAATATACTATTACAAAATGATTTTTACTTATTCAAACAAAGTTTTAAAATTTAAACAATGAAAAGTGTAACATCGTAACCGAGAGATTAATATGATTGATAGGATACTAATATCAGTAAGTTCTAATTTCTCATTTGAAAGCTAATTTGAAAGGAACTCAAAAGTTAAGCGTGCTTGGGCTGAAGCAATTTCAGGATGGGTGAACGAATGGGAAGTTTGACCAGGGTAAGTACCTTGACCTACGACTAAGTGTGTAATTAGAGATTAACTATGTGGCTAAGTGGAAAATTTTGAAATAGAATTAAAAAAAACTTAAAAAGTAAAAAAAAGATTAAAAATAGATTAAAAAGTTTAAAAAAAATCAAAAAAATAAAAATTATTGAAAAAAAATGCCGACGGTAAAGCCGTCGGCTTAGACCTATGCCGACAGCTTTCGCTAAGCCGACGTCTTTCGCGGCTAGCCCTACGGGCACCTATGCCGACGGTGCCGTCGGCATAGCCTATGGCGACGGCATTCTGCGCTATGCCGACGGCTTTGTCGTCGGCTTAGCTTCTCATTCCTGTAGTGACTTGATGTCTACGTGTGCTTCTATTCTTGTAGACAGTGTTGGGTCTCCAAGAGCAGAGGTTTGTAGAACAGCAGCAAGTTTCCCTTAAGTGAATCACCCAAGGTTTATCGAACTCAGGGAGGTAGAGGTCAAAGATATCCCTCTCAAGCAACCTGCAATTAAGATACAAGAAGTCTCTTGTGTCCCCAACACACCCAATACACTTGTCAGATGTATAGGTGCACTAGTTCGGCGAAGAGATAGTGAAATACAAGTAATATGGATGATTATAAGTAGTAACTGCAATCTGAAATAAAGATGGCAGCAAGCAAACATGTAGCAGAACTTGTTGTAAACGGTGTTTCAATGCTTAGAAACAAGGCCTAGGGATCATACTTTCACTAGTGGTACCTCTCAACATGTTAGCACAACTGAATGCAAGTAAATGATACTCGGGATTATTCTCCTTCTTGATAACACAAGAGTACTACGTGTAGGGCTGCAAAAGCACTCCTCAAAGTCTGAGTAAACAAACACCACATTCCCAAGAACAAGCCATGATAATATCTAAATTATTCATAGAGTCACACACAAGTACCCACACTGTCACCTTGATACCGTGTTGTCACAATGACTCCGGGAACTAGATACAATCACTTGAGTAGCATAAACATTACATATGAATTCAGCGATACTAGCAATACTCATGATCACATAAAGATCACACCATGGGAGAGAGAGTAAACCACATAGCTACCGGTAGAGCCCTCAGCCTCGGGGGAGACTACTCACACATGGTCATGGTGAGCACACTTGATGGAGAGGTTGATGAAGAGGTGCAGCCCGGAGAGGAGACGACGGACCGCTGCAGCCACGGCGCGGCGGCGGCGCTGGAGATGGCGATGGAGTCGATGGAGATGGCTCCGGGGGCACTTCCCCGTCCCGACGGCGTGCCGGAACAGAGATTCTGTCCCCCGAAACTTGTCGTCGATGGCGGCGGCGCTGCGGAACTCTTCGTGGAATATGATAGGATTTTTTAGGGTTTTCGCGTCGGGAGGAATAAATAGGCGAAGGGGCGGCGTCGGTGGAGGCCCGAGGGGCCCACCTCATGGTGGCGCGGTTACCACCCGCGCGAGCAGGTGGTTTGGCCACCTCGTGCCCCTTCGTCTCTCCTTCGGACTCCGTGTACGTGTTGGAAAAATAGGGACTTGGCCTTTGTTTCGTGCAATTCCGAGAATATTCGCAGAAAACTTTTCTGGAACCAAAAACAGCAGAAAACAGGAACTGGCACTCGGCATCTTGTTAATAGGTTAGTCCCGGAAAATGCATAAAAATGATATAAAGTGTATATAAAACATGTAGCAATTGGTATAATATAAGCATGGAACATCAGAAATTATAGATACGTTGGAGACGTATCAAGCATCCCCAAGCTTAGTTCTACTCGTCCTCGAGTAGGTAAAACGATAACAACAAATAATTTCTGAGGAGACATGCTTTCACACAATCTTGATCAATATATTGCAAGGCTCATGTCATGAATGAAGTGACTCAAAGCAATGGTCTATAGTTTGCTAACAATAGATAAAGAGTAAACAATGAATCATATAAGCAAAAACTTTTCATGAATAGTACTTTCAAGACAAGCATCAAAAAGTTTTGCATAAGAGGTAACTCATAAAGCAATAGATTCAAAGTAAAAGGCATTGAAGCAACACAAAGGATGATTAAGTTTCAGCAATTGCTTTCAACTTGTAACATGTATATCTCATGGATAGTTGTCAACATAAAGCAATATAACAAGTGCAATAAGTAAACATGTAAGAATCAATGCACACAAAGTTGACACAGTGTTTGCTTCTAAGATAGAAAGGAGTAGGTAAACTGACTCAACATAAAGTAAAAGATAGGCCCTTCGCAGAGGGAAGCAGGGATTAAATCATGTGCTAGAGCTTTTTAAGTTTTCGAAAGCATATAGAGAGCACAAAATAAGTATTTGAGAGGTGTTTGTTGTTGTCAACGAATGGTAGTGGGCACTCTAACCCCCTTGTCAACCAGACTTTCAAGAGCGGCTCCCATGAAGGACGTTATCTCTACCAGCAAGGTAGATCATCCCTCTTCTCTTTTGTTTACACATGTATTTTAGTTTCTTTATAGATGACACTCCTCCCAACCTTTTGCTTACACAAGCCATGGCTAACCGAATCCTCGGGTGCCTTCCAACATTCACATACCATGGAGGAGTGTCTATTTGCAAATTAAGTTGCTTACTGATAAATCAGGGCAAAACATGTGAAGAGAATTATTAATGAAAGTTGTAATTAATTGGGGCTGGGCACCCCGTTGCCAGCTCTTTTTGCAAATTATTGGATAAGCGGATGTATATGCCACTAGTCCATTGGTGAAAGTCTGTCAGAAGTAAATGACAAGATTGAAAGATAAAACACCACATACTTCCTCATGAGCTATAAAACATTGACACAAATAAGGAGTAATAAAGTTTTGAATAGTTTAAAGGTAGCACATGAAGTATTTACTTGGAATGGCAGGAAATACCACATAGTAGGTAGGTATGGTGGACACAAATGGCATGGGTTTTGGCTCAAGTTTGGATGCACGAGAAGCATTCCCTCTCAGTACAGAGTTTAGGCTAGCAAGGTTGTTTGAAGCAAACACAAGTATAAACCGGTACAGCAAGAATCACATAAAAACATATTGCAAGTATTATAAGACTCTACACTGTCTTCCTTGTTGCTCAAACATTTTACCAGAAAATATCTAGACCTTAGAGAGAACAAATATGCATCCCAAGTCTCAACAAGCTCTACGGTAGTTCTCCACTACTAGGCTTTAACTACATGATGCAAGAGCTTAAACATGATCTACTTGAGAGCTCAAAACAATTGCAAAGTATCAAATCGAAACAAGACAATGATCTACAAGAATGCATATGTCTTTTCCAATACCAACTACTACATGTAGCATTTTCTTTCTTCCAAACAAACACCAATCAATTTATTTAAACATAAACTCTCCAAATGATAATATAATGCAGCAAGAGAGTATTTATAAACAAGTGCTAACAGCTCGAAGAGATGCATGAAAAACAGGAGCTAAAAGCACTGCAGTAGCTAGTTAAGAATACTCAACAAATATAAGTGAAGAACATGAGTATTCACATGAAAAAGCGGAGCGTGTCTCTCTCCCACACAAGGATTGCTAGGATCCGAATTTATTCAAACACAAACAAAAATAAAAGCACACAGACGCTCCAAGTAAAGCGCATAAGATGTGAAAGAATTAAAATATAGTTTCACTAGAGATGACCTGATAAGTTGTTGATGAAGAAGGGGATGCCTTGGGCATCCCCAAGCTTAGACGCTTGAGTCTCTCTGAATATGGTTGGGATGAACCACGGGGGCATCCCCAAGCTTAGGCTTTTCACTCTTCTTGATCACATAATATCACCCTTCTCGCTTGATCCTTGAAAACTTCCTTCACACCAAACTCAAACAGTTCTCATTAGAGGGTTAGTGCATAATCAAAAATTCTCATATTCTGTAATGATACAATCATTCCCAAAGCTTCTGGACATTAGCTACAGCCACCAATGCTTTGTGGAGCAAAGAAATCCACACAAACATCGTAAAAGAGCGAATGCAAAACAAAAGGCAGAATCTGTCAAAAACAGAACAGTCTGGAAGACGAATTTTTTCGAGGCACTTAAGTTGCTCAGATGGATCTGGCCAAATAATGAAAGTTGCGTACATATCTGAGGAAGATGCGTGATTTTTTCAGAATTTTTGAATTTTCTACAGGAGAAAAGCTCAAATTCGTGACAGCTAAAAATCTGTTTGCGCAGAAATCCAAATCTTGCATCAACTTTCAATAAAAGACTTTACTTGGCACAACAATGCAATAAAATAAAGATACAAAGGAGTTGCTACAGAAGTAACAACACCTTGACTCAAAACAAAAAGAAAAGCAAAAATAACAGAAAATAAAAACAATGGGTTGTCTCCCATAAGCGCTTTTCTTTAAAGCCTTTTAGCTAGGCATAGTGATTTTGATATGCTCTCATATGTATAAGAGTTGAATATAAGAGAGCATCAAAAAGCAAATACCAAACACATTTAAGTCTAACCCACTTCCTATGCAAAGAATCTTGTAAGAAAACAAATTATTGAGCATGAAGCTACTAGCATAGAAAGACAAAACAAGTGCAACTTCAAAAATTTCAACAAAAAGAGAGGAGACTTGATATTATTGAGATATATGAATCCATGTCTCCCTCTCTCATAAAAACTTTCAGTAGCATCATTGATAAAATCCACAATATAACCATCACATGAAACATTCTTACCATGATCCATATGCACAAAAGTATCTTATTTTCCACATAAGAAAAGTTCTTCTCATTAATAACAATGGGGCAGGATCATCATAAAGAACTCGAACATGATAGACAAGTTGTATATTAAAGGGATGGTTTTGGGTAATCTCTCCATAACTATGACAAGTTTCATGAGGATGACTGTAATTATAACCTATGTCATAGTATTCTTTATAATAATTATCAAAGACTGGAGGCATAGTATCATCATAAGCAATAGAATAGTCATCTTCCAAACTGTGTTCATCGTAAACATATCATTATTTTTATAGAAGGAGATGTATCAAACATATAATCAGCAATAGCAAAAGATTTTCAAACACATCACTAGGAGAAGAGGTCTCATATATAATTATTACTAGCAAAAGGATTTTCAAACACCTCATCCCCAAGCTTAGAGCTTTTCATATCATCATTGGAAGAAACATGGATAGTACTAATAGTATGGCAATCATTAATATCATCATTTTCAGAATTGGTACCCCAAAGATTTTCAATATCAAAAGTAGTTTCATTTTCCCAATCATGATCACTAATATAAGTAACAGGCATAGGTTCATCATCAAGTTCAGAATCATCGAATTCAGAATTATAAGTATCAATTGTAACAGGAGCAACAAGTTTGGGAGAAGATACCGTTTCCTCTCTCCTTTTACTCCTCTTCTTCTTCTTCTTTCCCCTCTTCTTTTTATCTTTAGGAGGGAGAGGTTTGAAAGGAAGCTCCTCCACATAACCTGGTTTAGTATTAGAGACAATGGAAGAAACTTGGGGGGACTCCTCTCTTTCATTAATGAGAACAAAACACATATTAGTCCTGTCATACTTTGGTAAAGTCTCATCCTTTATAATATTTTGTATGTAGGTGTTAGCATGGCAATTATTAACACAATAGAGATAACATCCATGCAACACACTATTCATATCAAGATCACTCATATCTAACAAGGAAGTTTTTCTTGATAACTCTTCACACCCCAAAAATAATGTAAGTTCATCATGTTGATTAGGAGTGATCATGTTATCACAATACAAATTTGCAGTAATTGGATTCGAAAGGCTATTATCATGACCTGAACATTGAAAATTAAAATGACCCACTTCATAGCAAAGTTCACAAATAAAAGGATGGAGGTCACAAACTTTTTCACCAAGATCTCTTAGAGCCTTGTACCATGTTCTAGTTTTTTCATTCCTATGATGGATACAATATTCATCTTCGATTTGATTAATTCCACAAGGTCTATGCATTCCACAAAAATTAACATGCTTATAAGAAATAGTATTTTCAGAAGTTTGAGCATGTTTATTGCAATCATTAACAACAATTTCATTTTCCATGCAAGTGTCTTTGAAAGGTTCATGATACACGTCCCAATTTTCTTTAGGAACATTAATATGAGAAGCAAAGGTTCTAAAACAATCAACAATAATTTGAGAATCAAGACCATATTTAGCACTAAGCTCTTGAAAACTAGCAGTTTCAACGAAAGACTTAATGCAATCATATTCATAGTTTATACCTGATTCTTTACCTTTGTCATTCTCCCAATCCTCAGCATTGTTTTGAATTCTTTCAAGAAGATCCCATCTAGCTTCAACCTTCTTGCTTGTGAAAGAACCATGTGAACATGCATCTACATAATCCTTGTAATGACCTGAAAGCCTTGCATAAAAATTAGTAACAATTATTTCCTCAGAAAGCTCATGGTTAGGACATTTGAGTATTAATGTTTTCAGCCTTCCCCAAGCTTGAGCAATGCTTTCTCCATCATGAGGGTAAAAATTATAAATGTAATTCCTATCTAGATGCACTTCATGAAGAGGATAAAATTTAGAGTAAAAGAGAGATTCAAGCTGTTTCCAATTCGAAGGTTGTTCATCCAGCAGCCTATACCATTCCTTTGCTTTGTCCTTAAGTGACAATGGAAATAGTTTCCTCATGACATTTTCTCTTGATAAACCTGCAACCTTAAATAACTCACAAAGTTCTGTAAGTTTCGACAAGTGAGCACTTGGATGGATTGATCCATCCCCTGCATACTGATCATTCATAACCCTTTCAACAATTTTCATAGGTATTTTAAAAGAAATACTTTCAACAGGTGGATTTGGAATATCACAAACATCATTAGAATTATCACATATTGGAGACAAAGCATTATCAAGGCAAAATAATTCCTCCATAGCTGAGGAGCAAAAAAGATTATTTTCATATAAACTAGCTTCCCCAAGCTTAGGCTTTTCCACAGCCTTAGCAATAATGGTGTCCAAAGAATTTATACTAATAACATTACTACCACTATTATGCAAACAAGCCTCCATAGGTTTTTTAATTTTCTCTTCAAAAGCATCATGTCCTAATTCATATAAAGTTCATAAAATCTCTAATTTTTTTGTTGTTTTCCATTAAGCCTAACTAGTGAAAATAAAAACAAGAAACAAAAAGAAATAATTGCAGAATCTAAAGGAGATACCTTCCAACGCTTACCTCCCCGGCAACGGCGCCAGAAAATAGCTTGATGTCTACGTGCTTCTATTCTTGTAGACAGTGTTGGGCCTCCAAGAGCAGAGGTTTGTAGAACAGCAGCAAGTTTCCCTTAAGTGAATCACCCAAGGTTTATCGAACTCAGGGAGGTAGAGGTCAAAGATATCCTCTCAAGCAACCCTGCAATTAAGATACAAGAAGTCTCTTGTGTCCCCAACACACCCAATACACTTGTCAGATGTATAGGTGCACTAGTTCGGCGAAGAGATAGTGAAATACAAGTAATATGGATGATTATAAGTAGTAACTGCAATCTGAATAAAATGGCAGCAAGCAAACATGTAGCAGAACTTGTTGTAAACGGTGTTTCAATGCTTAGAAACAAGGCCTAGGGATCATACTTTCACTAGTGGTACCTCTCAACATGTTAGCACAACTGAATGCAAGTAAATGATACTCGGGATTATTCTCCTTCTTGATAACACAAGAGTACTATGTGTAGGGCTGCAAAAGCACTCCTCAAAGTCTGAGTAAACAAACACCACAATTCCCAAGAACAAGCCATGATAATATCTAAATTATTCATAGAGTCACACACAAGTGCCCACACTGTCACCTTGATACCGTGTTGTCACAATGACTCCGAACTAGATACAATCACTTGAGTAGCATAAACATTACATATGAATTCAGCGATACTAGCAATACTCATGATCACATAAAGATCACACCATGGGAGAGAGAGTAAACCACATAGCTACCGGTAGAGCCCTCAGCCTCGGGGGAGACTACTCACACATGGTCATGGTGAGCACACTTGATGGAGAGGTTGATGAAGAGGTGCAGCCCGGAGAGGAGACGACGGACCGCTGCAGCCACGGCGCGGCGGCGGCGCTGGAGATGGCGATGGAGTCGATGGAGATGGCTCCGGGGGCACTTCCCCGTCCCGACGGCGTGCCGGAACAGAGATTCTGTCCCCCGAAACTTGTCGTCGATGGCGGCGGCGCTGCGGAACTCTTCGTGGAATATGATAGGATTTTTTAGGGTTTTCGCGTCGGGAGGAATAAATAGGCGAAGGGGCGGCGTCGGTGGAGCCCGAGGGGCCCACCTCATGGTGGCGCGGTTACTGTTCATCCCGCGCGAGCAGGTGGTTTGGCACCTCGTGCCCCTTCGTCTCTCCTTCGGACTCCGTGTACGTGTTGGAAAAATAGGGACTTCGGTCTTTGTTTCGTGCAATTCCGAGAATATTCGCAGAACAACTTTTCTGGAACCAAAAACAGCAGAAAACAGGAACTGGCACTGCGGCATCTTGTTAATAGGTTAGTCCCGAAAATGCATAAAAATGATATAAAGTGTATATAAAACATGTAGCAATTGGTATAAATAAGAATGGAACATCAGAAATTATAGATACGTTGGAGACGTATCATGACTCCAGAAAATGTTCAGCAGCCTTCAAGCTGTGTGTTCCTTTCTCGATGATGGTTGCGGCAACCCTAGTTCAGGATGGGAATGGGCCGACCCGGCCCCAGCCTTGGACTCGGCCCGTGGCCTCGAGGCCAATTTTAGAGGCCATGGGTCGGCCCAAGCGAAGAAAATTGTGTGGCCTCGCTGCTCCGTTGGGCAACTCGGGTCGACCCAACCTATTCTTCTCCAGTGCTGCACCAGACGAGGGTAGGCCGGCCTCCTCCTTCCTAGCGACTGACGGTGGAGCGGTTGCTCGGCGGCGAGCGGCGGACGGACCATCCCGCCCCAGGAGGCCAATGGCGGAGGGGCTGCTCGGCAGCAGAGGGGCGGCATCTCGCCCTCGAGCCTAGAGGTGCTCGGGCCCCTGCAGGAGGCCAACGGCGGCTGGTCGCTCCCCTTCGCGTGCGTCCTCAGCTGTGACCCTCTGGCGATTTGGGTCGACCCGCTTGACCTTTGGTTATGCAGAGCCGGCCTCGCTGGCCCGATTTCAGTATGAGCCGGCCCAGCTGCCCCAATGGCCTTGTTTTTTTGGGCCGGGTCACTGACCCGGCCCATTCCCATCCTGAACCCTAGTGTACTGAATGCAAGGTGCAGATGGATCCACTCTTTCGTTGCCTATAATTCTTTTGCCACATGGCAGACTAAAAATGCTCTCGACATCTTGATCAAATAGATCTATCTGGGGCTGGCCTTCTATTATCAGGGCAATGTTTTTTGTGTCTACTCTATCCATTAACCAAGCACTGAGTTTCAGGGTTTAGGGTTTGCCAGCTTCTATAGAAAAAAATGCTCTAGCTAGCTCTGTAGGAATAGCAAATCCGTTCAGAAAAAGATGCGTATACTAGCTTAGCTAGCTACAGGCCTATAATGCTGAAAACGTTCTTTGAACGGAAAGATCAAAGATGTGCCATGCCTTAAACATATCACTAACTATCTGAAAGATGGGCGATTCCTCGCTCTCTCAGCGCTCGCGTCACTGTAGTTAGCTACAGTAGCCACAGTGTTGAACAGTACCGCGTGGAGGGACCTATTTGCAATTTCCCAAAAACTGAGGGACTTTTCTGCAAAAACATCTCACATCCCCCCTCCTCCTCTCTCTCCCGCGCGGTGCCGAACCCGCCGCTGCCGACGCGCGCCGCCGCAGCTCCGCTCCTCCTCCGACGAATCGAGGCCTACAGGGAGCTCCGCCGTAGTCTCTTCTCCGTGCTCGCCAAGTCTCGCTTGCTGGGAAGCCCGACGAGCCCCGGATTCGCCGCCGCCGCGCTCGGCATCCTCCGTCTCCGGCCGCCTTTCGCCGAGCTCGATTCCGGCCGTCCCCGACCTCGCCTTGATGCTCCGACCTCTCCTTCGCCTTCTTGCTGAGCCTCCGGTTCCGTAGAACCTTCCCCACCTCTTTCCCGTGCCTTAGGTCGCCATCGCCGTGCTCTCCGTCTGCCGCCGCCGTGTTTTGGTCGCCGCCTGTGATTCCGGCGACCATTGGTCCACCCCGCCGCCCAGTCGACTCCCCGCGATCCCGTGCGTGCGTCACGCGCACACGCGCGAGCCCGCTCGCTCTCCTCCGGCGACGGCGAGCTCAACAGAGCCGCCGTGGGTTCCTCTCTGCCACTGACACGCGGGACCCACCGTCAGAATTTTAACTTTTCCAAAACAATCTGGAAATTGATTCAAATTTGCAAATTCAATATCTTTTGTTCTGTTATTCAGAAAAGAGTGTTCAATATATCAAAATGTTCAGAAAAATGAATCCTATATATTTGAATCAAATTCATGCATGCTTAACCAACTTTGAATCATTCTTTTATAGGAGAACTAAATCAACCATTTACTATAATTAGGAATTTCTGAACATTTCAATTTCGTAAATATTTGCCTGTAATCTAGATGGACTTTCCTAAATATGGACTTCATTTCAACAAATGTACACCAACCATATTTGAATATTTTAAATTGTCAATATTTGTGTCAGCGTGGGCCTGGCCTGCCAGTTTTCCCTTTCCTGAAAAAAAAGGAAAGATGGAAATATTTCTTCAAATACCCATCGCAAAAAAATATGCAATGTACAACAAAATACCCAGGAAAAAAATGATAGCTACTTACAAAACAAAACAAAATATGTTTGAATATTTCGAATTGGTCAACATTTCGATAGACTTCAAAACATAAATTCTTCCTATAGTCCAACAATTTCTAAATATAAACAATTTTTGAATGTGTACGTTTCCAACTTTCAATTACAACCATATTGGACCATTCAAATCCAAATTCCAACCACCGGAAAAAATATAAAAGATATATCAAAAAATCTAAAAAAAAGAACCTATTTCCCACAAAAAATAAACATGTTTGAATAACTCAAATTGACCAATATTTGGATAATTTTATGAAAAAAAAACAACCATGCTTCACCGTACCAACTAAAAAAACAAATTTACATGTTTCAAAATTTGAAATGACTTTCAAACATGATCATTTTGTGAACACTAAAACAGTTTAAATTTGAATGACTTCCCCTTACCATATCAATCCAACTAAAAAAAACAAATTTACATGTTTCAAAAATTTAAAATGACTTTCAAACATGATCATTTTGTGAACACCAAAACAATTTAAATTTGAATGACTTCCCCTTACCATATAAATAAAAACACGAAAAATAAACGTTTCCTATTTGTGGCATATGATCAAATTCCAGATTTGATTAATTCAAACTAAAATGACTTTCAATTCTGAGTATTTAACAAACGGGAAAAAAAGCAAACATGAATATCTTTCCAATTTTATTTATTTTTCCCAAATTCGAATAACTTATAAGTGCAAACTTAATTTTACAAATCACAACAGAAAAAATATCTAAACAACTTTTGAATGCGGATATTTACAAATTCGAATTTTTACACCACCATATTTCGCTAAACAATAGTGTCTGATGTTGACCTACGGTTGCTTAAAAAATGCTTGATCAGATGAATATTTAGAGAAAATGATTTTAAGTTAAATTTACTAAATAGCCATATAATATACTTCCTCTCATTAATGAGTTCAATTAAATATTTAAGACAGAACACAAACATACCACATCAATTCGAATAGGTTAATATTTACAGATACTATAACTGAACTCCCTCCAATTATACAATTCAGCTTAATGAATGTTCAAACAGAACTTAACTCCCTTAATTATGTAGTCAAATTTTAATAATGCTTTATTGCATGCACATTCCAAAACAGCACAAACTCATTTTCCTCTAAAGATAGATTGAATTTAATAGATGCTAACACAATATATTTTCTCTAATCAAATATGTAAGACAAACCACAAAAACAACATGCCAATTCAAATAGATTCATATTTACACATAATGTAACTAAACTCCCTCCAAATATGCAGTTCAATTTAATATACGCTTAAGTTGAACTTACCTCTTTCTAATTATGTAGTTCAATTCAAATAATGCTTGACTACATGCATATTTCAAGAAATCACATATTCATTCCTTCTACAGATCGATTGAATTTAATAAACGCTAATACAATCTATTTCTTTTTTTCCTCTTTTCTTTTTGTTTACAACAAAACAACATCAGAATAATGATCACCATGAAGCAAAATAATTTCACCACATTTTAGCTTACAAAACAACTGTAATTTCCCTTTTTCAATTCCAATTTGTCGTAGTAAAGTTGTAAAATACATTGAAATTAGATCTTTCGATTTGTTTTTTTTTCTTCTTCTTGCTTTTCTTTTGCTTCGCATTCCAACACCATTGCAATAATGATTAAAAAAATCATTTAAGTTTACAAAACAATTATAAATTCCCTTTTCCAATTCCAGTTTGCTTTAATAGATTTGCAAAAAAACAATACAACTTATGTTCAAACAGTAAAACTAATGTTTTGTCTTCGCAGTAACTCAATAAGTTCTAACAACGCGAACATAAATGCATTAAACAAACAACTTCACCATTTCTATTCACAAAATATATTACGTAATCAAAACAAAAAACAAATTATATTTACAGAAATATCCACCCAGGGCGCGACGTGACGGCGCGCCTAAATTCAACTAGTAAGAAAGTATAAATGGGCAATACGTAGTTGAGTATGCTGATCTGTACATGACCTTGGTTGAGTGTAAAAATATAACTTTCGCAAAAAAAAGAGTGTAAAAATATAACGAGTACGTCTCTGATTTAAGCACAAAACCAAAAAAAGTGATACAAATATTTCGGAGCCTGGTTTACTAAAATATTCTGCTGTTCACAGCAATGTCATACCCTCTGCACATTAATTAGGAAAACTACAAACACCGGATTATCTACTTATGTTAGTTTGACCATCTTGTCCATATGGTTAGATCTCGGTGCATTGATTATTTTTAACAACAAACTTCAGCAATTCATATAATTATTACTCTTACAAAAAGTTAATTTCATTGCACGGTTTTAAAACACAGTTTCAACCATTTATGCATAGTGTAATCTGAAAAGTTTGATCAGTCTATGTGGAATGCTAAAACTTCTAAACGACCAGAGAGAATTTGTAGGTGTAAAGATAACAATACGATGCATGGTACTCATGAAATAGGTCATTCAGCAGTTTCTGATGCAAATGTAACTCCCATATTGATTTGATATATTAATTTGATTCAAACAATCAAGTCGATAATTTTTATTATCTAGATGGTGTGGTCTTAATATGATATCTGAGGTTTGAGACTACGAAAAATGTTGATTGTGCATGTAACTAAAGTTCTTCGTAGGAAAAATTATTATGTAATAAATATGTTGATTTTTTAATTATATTTTCCACACATGTGATTATTTACCACGGCAAAATATGAATGTGCAAAAAATATAGAAATATTTCTTAATCAATTTGAAAATAAAGATGTGGCTATGGGCACAGTGGTAGTTCTCTCTAAAAGTAAAATATGTTGAACTTTCTTTATCAGTAGAACAATTGATATGTCGTTAAACACTCCCTACAGCCTAACCTACGTCTATGGGAGTATAATTCTGATTTTAATGAAATTGACTAAAAATAAGAAAATCTAAATATAGTATTATCCAAGATTAGCCTTTGCATATTTAACGTTTGACCGTGTCTTACACAATTCTAAGAAAGAAGGTACCTAAACTACAAGACGGAACTTGAATTCATGGTTCCCAGCATGTCATTGTCTGGTCCGTTGTTGAAGGTGATCTAAATCAAATCATCCCAATAGCCCATTTAGTGCAAAGGATCTTAAGATTGGAGTCCTCCGAATTAAATTAGTATACTCTTGCAACCTGCTTAAGAAAACACAACATATTCCACTTTTTCTATCATGGAACACATAAGTGTTTTATGTGTTAGAAGATTGTCCTTCTTTGCATTTAGCCCGATAGTTACTTTATTGGAGATAGTGTGATATCATTTAATATGGAAGGCCATTACTGATAAACCACTCGATGTTTTTAGAGGTGAAAAAGCTAAATCAGCGCAAGTGCATGATAGTGAATTGCATATTTGAGAAATTTTAAATTTGCAAGATAGTCTATTGCAGATTATAAATAATTTGCATTCACAAAATTGTTTTTTCGAATATAAAATAATGTGATACCCTTGAAACTGTACTTTTATTTCTATGAAATATTCAACCCGCCATAGAAGATGGCCTTGCATTTGTGAGGGCCACCGCGCTATTTACATTAACAATTGCACATGATAAACCAATATGATGTACCACATAAGAACAAACTAATTAAATAAGTGGTGGTAAGTTTAACTTGGCTACTAGTCTCCCTTGTGAATACCTTACACGTGATATATTAATTATTTGGTTGATACATTTTCAATGTTTAATTTCATGCATAACTTCTTATTTCAAAAACTAACATAAGCAATTGTATACAAAGACGCATTTCAGTGCGCATATATAATACTTGAATTTTATTGTGTGCAATAGTAGAAACCGTAATATTTCAGGCGACGGTAACTTGTAAGACACATTTGACCAAGTAAAAAAACGATTATCTCAACTGTTAAATTAAATTTCCAAAGTTTCAATATATTTTCTTACATAACAATACACTACACAATTCTGTTAAGACATTTGCTAGGTTTTACGCATTGAAATCTCTACCTAAATATTTAATAATACATATATGATATATAATTCATCAATTGTAACAACATCAAAGAGTAGTGCATTTTTTCTTTTTTTTCTTTTTTTCACATTTAAGATGATTCTGTATCTTGTCAAGGACAATATCTCACAAAGGAAAAACTTTTTGCGTAACTCGGTTTTTTTCCAATCATAAACATTACAAATATATAATGGTAAACAATTTAAAAATATTATATGGTTAAAATGCTAACTAAGTATAAAACGTATATTTTTTAAAACAATAATATGATGAAAACCTAAATGAAAGTATACAAAATCCGAGTAATTATATTTATTTAACTAGACCTGGGTGGAAAAATAAACTGGAACAACCCTGCCTACAATCACGTCCATTCGTGTCCATTCTTTGTTCGCCAGGAACAATTGATCATCTCCGGTTGAATTTTGTCAAAAGTTGACATTTCTGACATGTTTAAAGCGAAGGACCGATATGTGAGCTTCCCTTATAGATTCTAGTGGAAAACTAAGGTGCCTCTCAAAGTGAAGATTTTCCTCTGATTATGCTAAAGAATAATATTCTAACCAAGAAAAAACTCCTTGAACGATGATTGATTGAGAATGATAAGTGTCATTTCCGTGGTCACAAGGAACAATTGATCATCTCCAGTTGAATTTTTTCCTGCCCTAACTTGCTCGGCAGGTGGTCCTATGTGCTTTTGGCCTGGTTAGACCCGCTAAGAGTGCTATGTATCTGGTTGGGGATTTGAATGATTCGTTTTTTAGTTTGCCAACATAAACCGGTGCTATGTGGAGGAGCAACAGTTTGCGGAAAAAATTGAAATGATGCATGTTTGAAATATTAATTTGATGATGATATAGTAAATGTTGTGCATAGGTTGTGCGGTGAGCGAGAGGAAATCACTAGAAAGGATTAAAACAACCGGAACTATTAATACGAGAAAATATCAAGTATCGCGTGACGGGCGCCAACTACAGAAAGACTGATGGCATGACAAATGTCTCATCTTCAGACCCTTGAGAACAAAAAAGTTATGGTGATTCTAGAGTAGGAAAGTGTGAGGTGTTTGGAAAACAATGGTTTCATTTTGCAGTTTGTGCATGTGTTCCCGGATGCAGTTTGTTCGTTATTTCACAACTAGTAGTTCATCATAACTTTGTTGTTAACTTAGTTTTTGTGCTTTCTTTTATTCCCTTGTCGATTGGTATGAAAAACTATGGTGGTTTTCTTTAATGGAAATTGACGAGGAGAGTCTCGTATGGTAAAAAAAACCGTTTGCTGGTTCTCAGCTAATCGAGTGCTACACCATCGGATTTGCATTATGATTTGTTCACCATGAGTTGTAAACTGGGTTGTATTAAGCTGCAAGTGAGGTAGCAACTCAAAAATGCCACAAACCGTTAGATTTTGCTTTGTACTAGTCATGAGTTGCGACATGGATTGTAACTGATATTGGATGACATTATCTGACGAAAGTAAGCTAATTCTAATTCAATTGAGAATTAGTTAGGCACGCAACAAAAAAAAAACACTAGATATCGAAGATGCTAAACCTTTTTCAGGAGCACTGCTTTTGGAGCTTGGTAACCGAAGGAACATTTGGTCGCCTCAAAACACAGCGGATCCGAGCGGCGAGGAGAGAGGGGCGCTCAGATTTCCACGACAAAATGAGAAGATTCTCTCGGCGGCCTCGTCGCCGGCACAACTCAGGTGTGACCTGTGACAAATGACCACACAACGCAAGACCACGCGCGGGGTAGCAACAGTGGGAGCGCACTCGCCACTGCATGCGCTGCAGACTGCAGAAGCTGAGCGCCGGCCGACTACGTGATCAGTCGAAGCCCATCACTCACGGCCGGCCGGCGCTCTCAAAGGAGCCATGCACACCGGCCGTACGTACCAGTACCACCGCCGCGCTAACAAAAGGTTGCACTGTAACTCGATCTCGGCCGATTCAAGAACCTTTGCCTCCCTTCAAACAGTTTTTACAGTGTCACAGACTTGGTGTCGCCTAGGAGAGTAGTACCACTAATCTACTGTGCTTGATTCCAGTGCAGTGCAGGATCCGGCCGTATGAATCGAGTGCGCTGCCTTGTGCAAAAAAGGCACTAAAAGCTAGTACTCCCGGAGTACATCCCGGAAACAATGGCGACGAGCACAGTGCCGACATCTTTTTAACCCAGACACTAGTGTGCCGTGCCGTGCGAGCATGGTGAATTGCCAGCCATGGCCCATGGCTATTGTCCAGGCCTATCTCTCTGTCACCTGCAAGTGAAACGAGGCACTGTGGAGACGACGGTTCACGTGCACGCCGCCAAGCTCACTTGGCCGTCTCCGCAGCTCGATCTACAGGAGCAAGCGTGCGCGTCCTCTCCCGCCTCAACCTTACGTGGGCGCATCAGTGCAACCATGTCACCGGAGCAGAGGAGCAGCAAGGTTCAAACAAACGAGCACAGGTTGCCGTTCTTCTTTCTTGCAAATTTGGAACTAAACATCAATCGGAGAGATCAGCTACTAGCTGCTTTGTACAAGAGCGTACACAGATCGATTACACACACCTAACCAACGGTTTAGCACACTACTAATCTAGGAGACAGCACATGCTTGCCGCCTCTTACACGCACATCCCGACACTAACACATTCCAAAGAGTACACCAGAAGGTACAGGGGATGCTACAAGGTACAGACTACTACCACTATATGCTAAGGAGATCCTGCTGCGGCAATGAGCCCTGTGGCGCGTCCTGATGCTGCTGCCCCTCATGGCCCTGCTGCTCCTCTTCTCCATCGTCGTCGGCGACAATCGGCCGCGTACCGATGGTCATGGACGTCGTCCCGGGCATGTCCGTCAGGATCTGCACCACCTCCCTCATCGTCGGCCGCTCCACGCTCTGCTCGGCGACGCACAGCATGGCGACGTAGAAGACGTGCGTCAGCTCCTGGATGGGCACCGTCGAGAGGCGAGGGTCGGCGATCTTTATCACGCTCTCCTTGGTCGTCGACCCGGTGACCATCCGCACCCACTGCACGATGTCCACGCCGTCGCCGAACTCCCCGACCGGCTTGCGGCCGGTGACGAGCTCCAGGAGCACCACGCCGAAGCTGTACACGTCGCTCTTCTCGTCCACCTTCAGCGTGTACGCGTACTCTGCAGGTGTCAGCAGCCGCATTAGATCACAACATGCCAACGATTCACAAAGATGATCCATTTAAACGACAAAGCGATGAGAGACAGGCTTCAGAGTTCAGGGCATGTACAGCACACTTGGTGCAACACAGTGGAAACAATCGGAGCATACCAAAACTAACCATCCGGTGAAGTTGCAATACGAGATGGAATGGATTTTACTATATGCGAATAGTGGAGTACGAATCAAGATTCTATGCTGTGAGGTTTGGCACTTGCCATACCAGTACCAACCAATCTCTGGGATTTGCAAACAAGCATTTGTGTAAGATGAAAACAGAGTAGCATGACAGGTAAGTGTAGATTCATACCAGGAGCGATGTATCCATAGGAGCCGGCGATCGCGGACATGCACTCGGAGCCACCGGCGTTGCTGCCGTGGAGGAACTTGGCTAGCCCGAAGTCGGCGACGTGCGCCTCGAAGTCGGAGTCGAGGAGGATGTTGTTGGACTTGACGTCGCGGTGAAGTATCGGCGGCGAGCAGTCATGGTGCAGGTAGCAGAGGCCCTTGGCCGCCTCCACGGCGATCTTGTACCGCGTCGCCCACTGCAGGTGGCCACCCTTCTTGCCATGGAGCACCTCGCCGAGGCTGCCGTTCGGCATGTACTCGTACACCAGGAGGTTGGTCTCGCGGTTGGCCGCGAACCCGAGCAGCCGCACGATGTGCCGGTGCCGGATGCGCCCCAGCGTCTGTATCTCTGCGGCGAAGCCGTAGTCGTCGTGCGCGGAGCCGGAGCGCCCGATGGCGGAGAGCCGCTTCACGGCCACCACCGCGCCGCCCGGCATCGCGCCCTTGTACACGATCCCTGACCCGCCCTTGCCGATCACGTTCTCGTCCTTGAGGCAGTCCAGCACGTCGTCCACGGCGAAGTCGAGGCGCTGGAACGCCGTGATCCGCCACGCGCGTGCCTCGGCCGACCTCTTCAAAGACCGTGCCTTTAGCACGGCCGCGCCGGCAAAGATGATGGACAGTGCGAGGAGGCCGAGCACGAGGAGGAGCTTCGATGTCGAGGAGAGGGATCCCAAGGGCGACGTGGCAACGCCGTGGCTGCCGCACGGAGACAGGAAGGGCCCGCACAGGCCTGGGTTGCCAGCGAAGGAGGTGGAGTTGAAGTAGGCGAACTGGCCGGTGGCCGGAACCTCACCGGAGAGGTGGTTGTAGGAGAAGTCGACGGCCGTTAGGCTCTGCATTCCGGCGATGGATGGAGGGATCTCCCCCTCGAGCGCGTTGTTGGATAGGTTCAGGTAGTTGAGGATTCGAAGGCTGGCGAGCGCTGTCGGGATACTGCCGGAGAGCTTGTTGCTGGATAGGTCGAGGAAGCTGAGCAGCTTGCATCCGGCGATCGCCGGAGGCACCTCTCCAGATATCTGGTTCCCAGACATGTCCATCTTTGAAAGCTGCTGCAGCTTCCCAATGGCCGGTGGTAGCTCGCCTGACAACTTGTTGCCGGCCACCAGAAGCTTCTGCAGCCCCATGAGCCCGCCGATCCCCGCCGGCACCGGGCCGGACAACCGGTTGTTGTACAGGCTCAGCTCCGCTATCGATGGCGACACCTCGCCGGCGTCCAGCCGAAGGCCGCCGGACAGCAAATTGTCATGAAGCTCTATCTGTGTCAGGTTCTGCAACGTGAACAGCTTGGCCGGAATCGTCCCATTGAGGTAATTCTCTCCCAGCCGTATCCTCGTCAATGACCGGCACCCGGCGAGCCCGTCGGGAATGCCGCCAAACAGCGAATTGCCAAGCGCGATGAACGTCTCCAGCCGCTCGCCGGCGCACAGCTCGGTTGGTAGAACCGCCGTGAGCTTATTCGTGCTCACGTCGACGATCCTCAGCCTGGTGGCCGCCACACCAAGCTGCGCCGGCACCCCGCCGGTGAAGTTGTTCTCCCACAACTGCAGCACCTCGAGGTTCGGCAGGTCACCGATGAAATCGGGAATCTCACCGGCGAGGCGGTTCCGGAAGAGGTTCAGCAGCGTCATGTTCTTGAGCGACGCGAAGCTCGCGGGGATTTCCCCGACGAACAGGTTGTTCGACAGGTCGAGCGACTTGAGAGCCGCCATCGCGCCAATCTCTGGCGGCAGCCGCCCGGACAGGGCGTTGATTTGAAGAAACAGAGTGTCGAGCGACGTCAGGTTTGCAACCTCCGGTGGGATCTTGCCGGAGATCCCGCAGCTGGCCATGTCGAGCCGCATGAGGTTCCGCAGCCTCCCGAGCTCCGGCGGTATGCCGCCAGTGAAGCTGTTGAAGTACCCGAGGTACAGCTCTCTCAGCGTGGTGAGATTGCCGAGCTCCGGCGGTATCTCTCCGGTGAGCTCATTGCCGGAGAGTGCGAGGTACCGGATTCGGCTCCATCGGCCGTACGACGAGGGAATACTGCCGGAGAAGAAATTGCCGCCGAGGTGGAGGTGTACAAGGTTGGTGAGATTGGGGAGCGCGGCCGGGAGTGGGCCGGTGAAGTTGTTGTTGTAGAGGTCGAGGACTCGGATGGTAGTGAGGCTGCTGATGAGGAGGTCCGGGAAGGTGGAATTGAAGAGGTTGTTGGAGAGGTTGAGGGACTGGAGGTGCGGCAGGGAGGAGAGCGCGGCGGCGGGGATGGGCCGGTGAGGTTGAGACCGGAGAGGTCGAGGGAGATGACGCGGGAGCCGGCAGCGTCGCAGGAGAGGCGCGGCCACGAGCAGAGCGGCGTGACTGGTGTCCAGTGCGCGGAAAGGTAGCCCGAGGGATCGGCGAGCACCGCGGAGAGGTTGAGGAGCGCGGCCGCTTCCAGGGAGGCGGCGGGGGTGGATGAGTCGGAGGCTGTGGAGTGAGCAGCGGTGGCCAGGAGGAGGAGGACGCGGAGGAGAAAGGTGGAAGTGGCGGCCATAGAGCGTGCCATGGATTGGGGCGGTGGAGGAGTGGCGCTGGAGTTCAGCCGGACAACGAGGGATTTATGCGTGGGTAAATCTTCCGCTTCCATATCTTTTCTGTTTTTTTTTTCCTTTTTTTTTTGGTGTGTACAAAATGAAGCATGTTTTTGTGATTTGGGCCAGGGGTTTCCAATGGGAAAAGTCATTTTGTCAAAATGTTAAAAAAAAATGAAAAATCATTCGTGTTCTCAATGATGTATACTACAAGTGCGTAAAATAAAAATGGGAAATCTTTTGTGTTATGGGCTACACAAGAACGAAAAAAATAGATATTTAAAATCATGCACTGTTAACTATACTCGAATTTGTACATTTGTCATTTTTGTGTATGTCAGAATGCAAAGTATTTTGTATTATTATTTTGCACGATCCGTGAAACATCATTCAGAACATGCATTTTTTTTAGGTTTTTCCTGAAATTTTAATTTTTTTTAAAAATATTCTAAAATAGAGGGAGCAGAAATAACCACTTTTTCCAATGTCCTTTCTTTTGTGGCTTTCATCGCTAAACGGCCGTAAGATTTTCAAGGATATGCTAAATCTCTGTAGAATTCTTCCGTAGATCCGATACCGAGATCGCTTCAATATGTCAGCTGACGACAACAACACATTTCCTTTTCATTGGATAGACAAATTACTACAACACAAGATGATGAAAATCTTGTAGACTTTTATGAACATATTTATAAAACCCACTAAGAAATATTTTTCTCAATCATTCACACAATATTATACCTTTTTTCATCGATAAACTAATTATTACTACTTAGAATGTACTTTAGATTTGTATAAATAAATTTCTAATTGAGAATAAGCTAATTCTCTATTTACTAAGACGTAGCCTCGCAACCCAGTTCTAATCATTACAAGATATTTCAACGATTTATAATGATCAAAAGATTGACAAAATGAGGTGCATGGTGTATTCCCATCAAAGAACATCTAGAGCGCAGATTGCTTGATCAAACGATGGGACCATCTAGCAATTCAATCCAAAATGGTATTTCGAAGTTTCAAAAAATCCTTAAAAAAAATATCATGGTTACATATACATGTTATCTACATATCAGTATAATTTCGTTGGATGTAGGCTACACAAAAATCACAAAATCATGGATCTGGAAAAGGTGAAAAGAACTTATTTTACTTGGTAGATTTGTCTTTTTTGTACATATCACGTATGAAAAGACATTTCTCTGAAAATTTGTGCGTACATAGAAGACATGTATATGTACTCATATGATTGTTTTCATATTTTATTAAGATGAAAAAAAAGTTTTCAATTCGAATTATTTAAAGAAGGGGCACTGGAGCTCGAGAGTTAGAAGTGTTTTTCGCTATTCTGCTCAAATGTTAATCTAGTGTTGTTTGTTTTGATACCCTCTTGCAGATTCGGGGACAAAGGAATTTTGCTGTATGTACAGTCGTCTCGTACACGCACGTCTAAAGACCACCCGTATTGTATTTAAAACAGACTTCCATATGGGCCCAATTGTAGCACCAGCTCAGACTAGCCACAATGGGGGTATCATAGGTAGTATCATGCATGCCATGTTGGCAAAAAGATGACATGGCACTGCAATTAATGAAGAGAGAGGTGATAGTGGTATCATAGGTAGATACCGTAACATAACGGATTCCAATGCAATATGAGTCTATAACCTAATAAATGTAGTATTATATGATACTACAAATATGTTACTATCCATTGTGGAGGTAGTACATAGACTAGTACTCTCCATTGTGACTAGTCTCACGAGGCAGTGGCAGCAGACAACCACGGTCCTAGCAGCTTTGAATTCCTGAAGTTTTTGTTGATTTTAGTGCGGATAGAAGTACAGGCAATGTCGGGAATCCGGGGCAAGGGACCTGCGTAAATGATGCCGATGTACCTTTTGGCATGCTTCCTGTATTATATAAGTACACTACACTGACGTCCAGGCCCCATCTATTTATTGTGGTCCTACATGTCATAGACAAACAGATTATTTCACACAGAAGTAGGAGTAGTCGCAGCATGTGCGGATCATCTTTCCCGTATCAGGGAAGCAAAGCCGCGGAGCAACAGCGGGTGGTCTTCGTCCTCGACGCCGGCGAGGTTGCCGATCTCGTTTCTTGGTTTGTTTCCCCTTCGTATTGCTCCTCTGTATTTGTACTGGGTACTATGTATTTGGTTCTATGTTGAATATACGTGGTGGAAAAATGCAAAAAAAAAAAAAAAAAAACAGCTGGGTCGATCGCCTGTTGGGGAAGTGGACCCCATTTGTGAGTGGAGAGGGCGTGTGAGCGTCAGGTGGGTCCGGTTTCTACGTGAGTGGGTCGGGTAGGACAGCATACAAATACGTACTAGGACGCACATCTCTGTTGCAGTACTGTATTTGTATGCTGTAGCTACACCTACAAGGCCAGTGTTGTTCATGTGCTGGTTTTATAAAATGTGCACCATCAAAACTCAAAAGGGGAGACTTAATTTTCTGTTTTTGAATGTAAAGGGAGTTTTTCCCTAACCCAAAATGATGTACATAAGAGCATCTCCACCGGGGGCCTCCAAGTGACCCCAAAGGCCCATTGGGGGTCCAGACGGCCGAAAACGCCACCAGCGGCACCCCCAAAGGGTCACCCCGAGCAAAAACATGTCCGGCACCCCGAAGAGGCCTCCAAATTTGGAGGCCCTCTCGGGGTTACCGGACATGGGGGCGGACATGCGTCTGACAGGGGAGGCCCGCCCGTCATAGAGACAGCGCGGCGCGCCCAAATTCCCCTTCATCTACATGGCCGCCCCCGGCGCCAAAATTCCCAATCTTCCCTCCATTTCCAAAACCCTTGCACCGCCGCCGCCGCGAGCTCCTCGCCTTCCGCCACCATGCCGCCAAAGCCCGTCGGCCTCGCGAAACCCAAGGGGGGTCGCAAGCCGCCGCCGTCGTCGCAGCCGAAGAAGAAGCCGATGAAGCGGGAGCCGCAGGAGTATTCGGTGCCGCTTAAAAAGGTGCCGCTGAGCCAGGGCGTCCTGCGCTGTGCCGCCTCCCACCTTCGACAGATGAGGCGACTGAAGGCGAAGGACAAGGCGGCTGGTGAGACCGCCGAGATGTTGATCGCCATGAGCCAAAGCAGCTCAAGCCCGGGGGCGCCGGCGTCTTTTGCGGGTCGCCGTCTGCCCCGGGCTTTTTCGACGACACCTCCGGCTACCAAACGCAGCAGTCGCGGATTTCCCCTCCCGACGCCCTCGATCTGAACGAGGCGCCGTTGGTGTTCAGCGAATCGGCATGCACCATTGCGCCGGGGGGGGGGGGGGGCGCCCTTTTGATGGCCGGCATTGGAGACTAGTTCTTCGGCGCGGTTGACCCTTTTTTGATGGCCGACGTTGGAGACTTGTTCTCCAACGCGGTCGAAACTATGTCATGGCCGTGATTTGGTACTTCAAATCCGGCGCGGCTGAACAGTTTGATTGCCGGACGAGTTCGACACTTTTATTAATGCATGAAACTACTTATTTGCATATCATTACAACTAGAAATTCTGAAAATTACTCCTCGTCATCGGAGTCGGCATTGGGCGGCGGTGTTCCTGGCTCGTCGTCCGTCGGCGCCGCGTCTGGAGGTCCCTGCTCCCACTCCGGTGCCACCGCTGCCTGGGGGGAGGCCGGTTCTGCATGTGCACCAGCCGCACGGGACGGCCACGGGGACCAAGGCTCCCACGGTGAGTACGCAGGGCGTGCCGGTGATAGAGTTGCGGGCTCGGCCTCCTGCTCCTGATCGGCCACGTTGTCCTGCTCCTGATCGGCCTCGACGTCCACGGCCTCCTTGTCCTGCTCCTGATCGGTCACCACGGGCTCCTTCTCAGGCGACGACATGGCGAGCGAGTTTTGGGCGGTGGTGCATGGAGAGATTGTGACGGCGTGGATATATCGCTGCGAAACCGCGTGAACGCAACCCCGAAGCGACGCGCCGGCGGTTGCACGTCCACACCAAACCGCCGTGTTCCAAAGCGACGCGAAGGTGAACGGCGGCGGTTCGTGCGCCCGCAAGGTGTTCGATCTATTGCTCAAAACTAGGGCCATTTGGGGGTGGGCCTTTGGGGTGCGCCGCTGTGGGCGGGGTCAAAAACATGGGCGGACACATGTCCGGCACCCCCCAATTGGGCCTCCATTGGGGGTGCTGGACACGAATTTGAAGGCCCCCGGTGGAGATGCTCTAACCATCTATTCTATCTAATCGGACGGCGGATTCGACCGCCTTAAGCCTAAAAAAAAAACTCAAAAGGTGTAGTTCAAGAAAGCTTTATATATCCTCATGCCCAGGCCCCATCATCATCATTCTGGGCGAGCACGTCTAAATCTGTTAAGTTAAAGCCGGGCAACAAGAGTCTGACTGACATCCGACGGGATGCCATCATGCATATTAATTAGTACTAGCTCTGATAATGTGGCACCTAACGGGAGCATAAACCAAACGTACGGGAGTGAAGTGCTGCGCAAACCTTGCATGTACTAGTTGGCAGCTTACACACATGCATGGTGCTCGATCGTAACCAACCACCAAGAGCCAGGATTTCGGATGGCACCCGCTGGGTTCGGGGTCGGGTTTGGCACCTCATACCTGCCCCCGACCCTTCTCCCCGCCCCCGCCACCCGTCCTCATACCCGCCGCCGGGTCCCGAGCTCCACCATACCCGTCACCCGTCGGGTACACGGGACCCGACGGATACCCGCCAAGCTTCACAGCAGCATAGAAAATGGCGAGGGAGTTGAGGTCGTTGTCGGCGGAGGGAGTTGAGGACTTGAGGTCGCCGCTGCCGCAGCGGACGATGGCGAGGAGTTGAGGTCGCAGCCGGCGGAGGGCAGGACGAGGAGCACGTCACGTTCCCGTCCTACTTGTGCCGCGCCGCCTCCCGTGAGATCCGCCGGTGCCCGTCCCGGCGCCGCCGCGCCAGATCCTCCAGTGGGGAGCCATGGCCGGGAGGAGGCGAGCAGCGCTGCAGCCTACAGGGGAGATGGGAAGGAGAGCAGCGGTTCGACGGCGGGCGTCGGATGGGAAGAAGAGAGCAGGGGATGTGGTGCCTGGTGCGTGCGTGCGTGGTGTGTGGTGCCTGGTGCGTGCGACGTGCGTGCGTGGACGCGTGATGTGTGTTGTCTGGTGCATGGTGTGTGCGTGCGTGCGTGCGTGCATGCGTGGTGTGTGCTGTGTGCGTGCGTGGATGCGTGATGTGGTGTGGTGTGAGGCAATGACACGTGGGTTTACGGGTTCGCGGGTTCGGGTTTGACACCCCCATACCCGCCTCCGTTAGACCCGGCGGGTCTGAATCTTTACCACTAAGCAGTCCCGCGGGTGCAGATCGCCATCAAACCCTCCCCATTTAGTGCGGGTACCCATCGGATTAGTGGGTATCGGTTACCCATTGCCATCCGTAGCAGGATCGTCAGTTCATCACATGGTGCTGGACTGCTGGTAAACTGCCGACTCGTGCTTCTTGCGTGCAGAGCTACCTTCATCTGGATGTAGTACTGTAGTACTTAGTCCGTTAGTCGTCACCCTGATCAGGACGTTTTGGGTCGATCGGATACGGAGGACGGAAGCGAATAAGCTACGGAACAACGGGAGGATATCTCCGGTGGAGTCCGGAACAGCCATGATGCGGTTGCGGCGCCCATGATTTGGTCCGGAAAACGCTGCCAAGCTTTGTCCCCGAACACGACCGCTAATCTGGCTCGGCCGGCGAGGACGGAGACCTCAGCTAGGACGATGATGATCCAAAGGCAGGATGGATCTCGGAGGGAGTTGCGACGGGAGCCCAGCACCGCCGCATCGGCTCGCACGCGCGCGCGCCCAGCTCCGGCGTCGGCATGAGCCCAATGCCAACGCACGATCGATTAGTTTTTTAGTGTTGGCCCACTGCTAAACAAGTGTGGTGTGGCGTTTTGTTTAGTTTTAGTCCCCCGACACCAAACGTTCCAACGGAGCTCGCTCTGTTCTAAGTGACTTCGGATCCCTGGATTATGGACGCTAGCTACAGTAGTTAATTTGATGAGTCGACGAGTGTTTGAGACAAGCTCTCAGCTTCGTGGAACGCAAAGTAATGCGCAACAGCTCTTGTGGAGCGCCTCGTGCATTCCAGATCTTCGTTGGTGGTAGTAAACTATAATTGCCTTCTCATCGATCCTTCCTCATTTTACGTCGTGACTGACTGTAGCGCAGGACAGACAAAACTCAACCACAACCAGGATATCTATATATATCTAATTAATGTAGAGTAGCGAGCGAGATTACATGTTGGAATATATGGCCGGTATGAGCAGTTCTACGACCAACGATTAACTAGTTAACACCTCACTAGCTTAGCTGCGACGCTAGCTGGGAGGATAACTAGCTAAGAACACTCCTACGCACGTCCATGAACTAGAGCAACTCTACTTAGGAGTGCGCTGCAGCTCGATCGATGGCCATAACGATAGATGGAAGCGCCGCTAAATAATTCGGTTTGTCAGCACAGAAGACACTAGCGCCAGCTTCCCCATGCATCATCTCGAGCGGCTTCCGACACCCCTTGTCTTCCGCAAACTTAATTTGGACGCTTCCAGTGAGTAAGCAGGCCTGCACCAAGCCCTAGCTAGGATCGTAGATTGCTAGGGGATCATCGCCAGATCGGTTAGTAAATTCCGGTTGCTAATCCAGAGAAAAATCAACAACAGTAAGAGAGCTGTACGCCCCTACTACGTACAGTATACGTGCACATCGAAGCCACGCAGATGACCAGTCAAACCATCGCTTGTATAGATGAAAAAAACATCGCATGTATCTGGCCGATCGACGATCTTGGTTTGAGGCAGGAATTAACTCCTCAGCACCTTCCCGCAAAAACAAAAAAAAAAAACTCCTCAACCCAACATAGAAATGTCTGAAAGTCTCAGCTTCGCTACGGCCTTTGGATCCCCTCTCGGCCTGGGCTGCTGGCTGGGCGTTCTGGACTTTCATTTCATGTGGCAAGATCAGATAACTAGTTATCTGGGTGCGGCGACACGCCGCACGTGTTGTAATCTAAAATATGGAAATATGTTTTAATCTAAAATAATTCGGCAAGTACATTTGAGTTTTTCGTAATTTGTACTAATCTAAAAAGTTTAAATATGTTTGTCCTGTCTTGTAAATAGTTGGCCTTTTTTTTTCTTGCGGACATGTTGATATATTTAGGAATATTTCATATTTTTCTAAGCAAATTGAAATGTTTGAATATGACTATATTGTTCATTGCCATTTTTAAAAAATTCGTAATGAGTGAAATGCATATTTGTTTATTTGAATTTTATAGCTGCATGAATGTTTTAAATTCAAATTCATGTAAGTTGGGCAAGTATATTTTTTTTCCCAAATTTTGACCAATTTGAAATGTGTAAGCGTGTTCACAATTAGACATAATTAGAAGGGTTTTTTTTGGTTTATAGCATTTATTATTTTCTGCAATTTGTGTAAAAAATATGGAGTCCACTTGTCAGGAATTTAGCATTTTTTTCGAGAAAAAAAACTGACAACCATGGCCCACGCTGACGTCGTGATGACGTCAGCCATGGGCGAGCCTGTGGAGGCAACGGCGGCGACGACCGCGGCGACCACGGCGCCGCCGTGTCATGGCGAGCCGGGATGCGCGCCTCCGCGCGTCCGACGCGGCTGGACGCAAGGGTCCCGGGAGCGGCGGCGCCGCCGGATTTTGGTCGCCGGAGCGTCCTTGGCGGCGAGCCAACGCGGCGGCGGACGGCGGAGAGGGCGGCGCCGATTCCGGCGAGCTCGCGGCCTCCCAGGACGCGGCGCTAGGCTAGGATGGCGCGGCGGCGACGGCGCATCTCCCGTGTGCTTGGATGCGTGCGGGGAGGTGCCTAGCGGCGGCGATGCGCGCCGGCGCCGGCGGCGATCCGCGGCACCGCGGGAGAGAGAGAGGAGAGGGAGAGATGTGTGACGCTTTTGCCAAAAAGTCCCCGCGCTTTCCGAAAATTACGATTAGGTCCTTTGCGGGGGTTTCCGCAAAAACGTGCGCCAAATTTCGTGCTGGGGCGACGTGTCAACGTGCTATTGGTAGAAACTCGGTTGCTACAGTAGCTAGAGCGCGCGCGCATCTGGGCCGTCCATGGGCGTGATCGGACGGCTGTGGTTTCCGGGCGACGTGGACGCGTGAGAGGGAGTGAATCCGTCCAACTTTTATATATAGGGGAATATGAAAAACTTTGCTTAAAAAAAAGATAAAATGAAAACCGCTTGCACAAATTCTTCTTGCCAACAAACGTGAGAATGGCACGGGAAGCAGAACACACGTACTGGTTTGCGCAAGATTACGCATTGGCACAGTGGCATCTACCGTGGGACGGTACCTCTCCGTAGGATGTAAACAGTGCAGATAATTTCCGTCCTGGATTAGTATCTGCATCCATTTTTAAGAATATGGTATGCAAATTTAGGAATCTGCCGTATACAAATGCGGAGATAGCCGGCAGATATGGTATTGCTATTCTTCGGTGGATTATCCACCATTTATTGCAGATTATCTAAACTACTCAATTATGATTAATTATCCGATTAACTAGCTTAATGGGATAACCCGAATAGCCAATTAATTCATCGACATTATCACCCATTTGCGTCTCTGCGTATGTAATCAGCCTTAGCCTAGTATAACTTTACCGAGCAATCATATTTTATTTTTTTGAACAAGGAGAGGCTCCTGAAGTGGGAGTACCACGGCAAATCCCATGGTTTGGTACCTAGGTTTGAGATTAGGGGAAGAGATTTGGTAGCGCTGGTAGTATCGTCGGCTGACAAGTAAGGTTTTACCCAGGTTCAGGCCCCCGGAGGGTAACACCGTACTACCTGCTTGTCTGGTTATTGATGTATGAGGTGTACAAAAAAGCTACAATGGCGTCCCGGCGAGATGCGATCTCGCTAGGGTTTTGGAGGTATGAATATTGCGTGTCCCCCAGATCGGCGGCCCTCCCAGCCTTTATATAGGAGGCTGGGTCTCGGGGATTCGCATCCGATTAGGTTTACAGGTAAGGTAGATATCTACCGACTTAAGTTTCGCTTGCCTTGGAGCGTACTTCATCCTCTCGGGCCCCTTCATGGGCCTTGGTCGTGGTTTGCTGGCAGGCTTGCCAATGGGCCTTAGCTTATACCTGCACTAGGCGTCCTCAAGGTGGGGCACCCGAAGGGTAGGCCCACGTCAGCTCCGAAGGGCCTGGATGCTCTATTAAATAACATAAGTGCAGGTGCAACTTACATAAGGGACTCCAGAAAAAAGAAGAAATAAAACATATAGTTCCTAACTTTTTACGAAAAAGACCCTAAAACTGAGCAAGAGAATGCAATCGGGTCCTCTGCACTCATCGGAGAAACTTGAGCTCAAGCTGCAGCCATCCACGACGGTGTCGGGGATGAAACCACTTGGCATCGCGGGGAAGGGAGACGCTGCCCGAGTTCGTAGAAGGGCCTCCACATGGAGGTTGAAGAAGCATCAGACAACGCCGGCTTCAAAAGAGACAAGCAGTTGGTCCTCAGAGTCGGTCGCCGGATCTTGGGCACCGATATGTTCACCTTGCTGCAGCATCACAACGCCACGACAACTCAAAGCCCCTCCATGGCGCACTGAAAGAGAAGACAATGCCTCGCCCGCCTCCGTGACCAACCTGTCCAAACCAGCATTATTTACGAAGTTGCTGGCAGCTCCTCGCCCCGCCGCATGCGGCTCCATCCCTTGTGAAAGGACATATCCTTCCCCACAGTGTTTTGATGTTTGTTGACAACACACTTAGATGTCTAATGTGTGTGCTAAAAGTGTGCAGGATTGTATCAATTAATATTGCACAGGTTTTGTCTCAAGAAAAGGAAGAAAGCAGTCTTCATTGCGTCAGCCGGTACTACCGGGTTCACCCCGGTACTACCGGGTGTTCTGCCATGCGGAACTACCGGGCCCAGTACCGGGCCCAGTACCGGATCTCCAAAAGCTCTCTGGACTCGCTCGATTTAATCCGGTAGTAGCCCCGGTAGTAGCGCGGTACTACCGGGTGGGGAGCACTACCGGACCAGGCGGTCCGGTACTACCGATGCGCGCGTGGAGAGGCGTTGACCAGTCTGGCGCCAGGCCGTCAGTTCCCTGTCAGCCGGTACTACCGGGCGAGGCCCGGTACTACCGCTGCGGGCTGTTTACAGCTCCAACGGCCAGATTTCTGGGAGGGGTATTTATACCCCTCCACCTACCTCCGGTTGACTAAGCTTGATTCCTCACTCTCTCTCCACCATTGTTGCAAGCTTCAATCTACTAGAGCTCCCACTCCAACCACTCAAACACGTTGATACTTTGAGGAGTGAAGGAGGAGCCCTAGATCCGCATCTCCACCGAGCCGATTTGTCTACATCGACCTAGTCACTTGTAGATCTTGTGTAACTTGATACATTGGATACCTAGAAGATACTTGTGATTCTTGTGGCTTTGGTAGCCACAAGGATTAGCCGGGAGCCTCCAATTAAGTTGTGGAGACGCGACCCGGCCTTGTGATTCTTGTGGCTTTGGGAGCCGCGGGAATTTGGTGAGAGCCTCCAATTCGGTTGTGGAGTGTGCCTCATCCTTGTAAAGGTTTGTTGCCGACCTCGAGGGCATCATATAGTGGCTCGTGGATCTCCTCATCGGAGGATAACACGAGGGAGATACGGTGTGCCATATCAAGGCTATTCGGAGTTCACTTTGTGACTCCGCACCGCTCCAACGGAGACGTAGCTTCCATTGGGAAGTGAACTTCGGTAGAACATCTCCGCGTCACCGTGTGGTTATCTCTTAACCTTCCTTTACTCGTATTGCTAGCTTATCTTGTGTAGAATATCTTGCTAGCTTGTTTATTGCTCATCATATAGGATTGTTCATCTAGTTGCATATCTAGAGAACTTATATTTGAGCAATTCCGAATTTGTATTAAAAGAAAAAGAAAATTTGTAGTTGCCTATTCACCCCCCCCCTCTAGTCAACCTACTCGATCCTTTCAATTGGTATCAGAGCAAGGTCTCTTTATTAAGGGCTTAATCGCCTAAAGAGGAGGATGGCTAGTGCGGAGGATGTACAACGTGCTAAAGATGAGGAGTTAAGACTTGCTAAGGAACAAGAAAAATTTGATAGAGAACAACTTGATAAGAACTAATCGAAGCGGGAATAATCCCTCCCGAGGGTGATGCCCCAATCACCATGAAGTCCATGATTGAACTTTTTGGGTTCATGAAAGGCAAAATGGTGGATGAGGTGTATACTCGGGTATCTAATCAAAATGGCTCCTCATCATCCGCTAGCCCTATTAAGGGTGCTAGTGACAAGGATAAAAATGATAAACCTAATGAGAAGCCTTCTCTTAACTTTGCTCCACCTAGCTCTTATCTCACTCAAGTTTCACTCACTCAACCTCATATAACCAACCTTGGTAGACCCCCTCCTAAGCTTGATAATACTCGTTATTTCACTTGGAAGAAATCTATGGAGTCTTATTTTCGCAGCTCATCGGTGCATCTTTGGAGGGTGGTTCTACATGGTTTCAACCCAGTTGATCCCAACAACTTGACCAAGCAAGAAGAGATTGATGAGCAACTTGATGCAAATGCCAAGTACATTCTTGAGAGTGCTATGACCGCAAATGATGAAGATCATGTGCGGAATCTCAAAACTTGCAATGAGGCTTGGCTCTATCTTGAAACCGTGTATGAAGGAAATGAGGGCATTCAACGCTCCAATGCGGCCGTCCTTCAACATCAAGTTGACAACTTCATCATGCTAGACGAAGAGACTCCGACCGAACTTTACCGAAGACTCTACAAGCTTGTGGTGACATGTAGGGAAAATGGAAAGAAGGATATGGATGATGAATGGGTCAAGGCCAAGTTCCTTCAAGCAATTATGCCATATAGTGAAACTATGGTGATGAACCTCCATGCAAGAGCGGATTACACAACAATGACTCCCAATGACATCTTGGCTCAATTTGTCACATATGATACATTGAAGTCCACATCCAAGTCTTTCAACCAAGTCCGTGGCCCAAAGACTCTTGCTTTGAAGGCTCGTGTGGTAGACCATCCAAGATATGAAGAAAGCCCGGTCTATGAAGGTGAAGAAGACTTGGAGGGTGAGCTCAATGAAGTTCTTGCACTTGCCGCCACCCGGTTTTGGAACAAGAAGAACAAGAGCGTCAACCCTTCACCAATAAAAAGAATGTGCTTCAATTGTGGAAAGGACACTCATCTTGTGAAGGATTGCCCCTATGAAAGAAGAGAGGATAATGGTGGTCAACTCATTCTAAAGAAGAACAAGTACCACCCCAAGCCTACCTACATGAAGAGATCACCTCAAAAGGCTCTTGTGGCATCCCATGAAGAGGAATACGAGTCCGGAGGTGAGGAGGATAAAGAACCAAGTGAAGAAGTAGGAATGGCGGCTCTTGCAATGGGCACCCTTCCTCCATCATTGGCCAACCTCTTCTCATCTCCAAACGACGACAAGATCTCCAAGCCCATGTGCCTCATGGCCAAGGAAACAAAGGTGAATTCCCCACCAAAAATTACTATCTCCTCTAACCCATCACTATTGGATTGTGTTGAGGATGTAGGGAAAATTGAAGAAGAGGATAAAATTTCTATCTTCATTAGCAAGCTCCAAGGTCCAACCAAGAAAATGGTTGAGGCCCTCATGTATCAATATGGAGAAGCCAAGCATCTTCTTATGTGAAGGATGTTAGGATTTGTGAGCTCGAAGGGCATGCATGTGATCATGCCGACAAATTGGTGAGCTAGAAGATCAACTTGTTGAGGAACAATTGCTCCGTGAGCAACTTGAGGAGACACATGCCATGGATCTTTCCAAGGCAAAAGAAACTCGTGAAACCTCTATTCAAATTGCTATTGATCTAAAAAGTAAAAATGAGGAACTTGTAGAGAGTCATAACAAACTCTTTGAGGGTTTTGAGCAACTTAGGGAAACCCACAAGGTGACCTCAAGTGAGCTCACTACACTCAAGGAGTCATATGCCAAACTACAAGCTCAATTTATCTATGCTAGCTTCACCACTTCTCACAATGATAAAGATGCAAATTCTTGTACCACTAACCCTTTATGTGTCAAGGCATCTCTTATTGAGGAAAACACTAGGTTGAAGGCCCAACTTGAGAAGGGCCTAGCCACTTGTATCCAAGGGGAAAAGAACCTCAATGATCTTTTGAGCAATCAAAAGGGAGTGGTTGGCAAAGAAGGAATTGGGTTCACACCCAACTCTAAGAAGGTCAACAACAAGAAGAAGAAGGCGACTCCCCCTTCCAAAGATATTGTTTTTGTGAAGGAGGGGGAGTTAGCCAAAGCAAATGACAACTCTATTGGGAGTGGTAATGTCACTAGGGGCAATGCCACTCACAATAACTTTGCGGGAAAATACAACCCCTCATATGTTCTTTTGAAATCTACAAATGGTTGTGTTTTTGCTAAATATGTTGGCTCTTCATATGGAGATGATTATCACTATGCTATTTGGGTTCCAAAGACCCTTGTGACTAACAAAAGAGGACCCATTCCAAAATGGGTACCTAAATCAAAGACTTGATTTATTGTAGGGTTTCTCTTCCGGTGGATCTTCATGGCTCATTGATAGTGGATGCTCATCCCATATGACCGGAAGCAAAGAACTAGTAAAGGACTTATTGAAACAACTACTCTCATTCTCTCATGTCACCGTTGGCAACAATGCAAGACTCAAGGTAGTGGGAGTTGGTAAAGTGGTGATCACTCCGGAGTTATCCATTGAGAAGGTCCTCCTTGTGAATCTCTTTCATACAATTTACTTTCCGTTGGTCAATTATGCAATGCCGGTTACACCGTTATTTTTAATAAATACCACGTGACCATCCTTTTCACTCAAACACTCAATGTCGCCTTTGTTGGATTTCGTGAAAACGGTTTGTATGTGGTTGATTTCTCAAAAGAGACCACTCAAATCGCTACATGTTTAATGGCTAAAGGCGACAAGGGGTGGCTTTGGCATCGCCGACTTGGCCATGTCGGTATGAGAAATTTACAAACTCTTGTAAAGGGTGGACACGTGGTAGGACTAACCGATGTTAATTTTTCCAAAGATCGTCCTTGTAGTGCTTGCATAGCCGGAAAGATGCATGAAAAGAATCACCCCAAGAAGACCATTATCTCCACTAAGAGGCCTTTGGAGCTCCTTCATATGGATCTTTTGGGCCTCCCACATATGATAGTCTTGGTGGCAAGAAATATTGTTTGGTGATTGTGGATGATTACTCAAGATATTGTTGGACTTTCTACATCAAGAAGAAGAGTGAAACTCAAAAGATATTCATTGACTTTGCAACCCTAGTTCAACGCCAATATGACTCCAAGATTTTGGCAATTAGAAGTGACAATGGTACGGAGTTCAAGAATTACACTATGGATGATTTCCTAAGTGGGGAGGGCATTCAACACCAATATTCCGCTGCATATACTCCCCAACAAAATGGTGTTGCCGAAAGGAAGAACCGCACTCTTATTGATATGGCAAGAACTATGATGGCCGAGTTTAATTCCCCATACAACTTTTGGGCCGAAGCCATCAACACCGCTTGTCATTACTCAAACCGGCTCTTCTTCCGTCCTCTCAAGGACATGACACCATATGAACTCCTCACCGGTAAAAAGCCAAATGTATCTTACTTTCGAGTCTTTGGATGCAAATGCCATGTTTACATTAAAGGTTGCAAAATTGCTAAATTTGAATCTAGATCTTTTGATGGTATATTTGTTGGATATGCCGCAAAGTCTCATGCTTATAGGGTCTACAACATATCCACCGGGTGTGTTGAAGAATCTATGAACGTGGAGTTTGTCGAGGATAATGGCTCCCAAGCGGAGCATATTGATCATGATGATGTAGGTGATGATCTCCATCTCAAGCCATAAGAACTATGGGGATTGGAGAACTAATTCCTATTGAAGGACCCATTGATGATACTCAAGAAGAAGGAACAAGTTCTACTCAAGTTGAGCCATCCACCTCAAATATTGATCAAGAAGATGGTCAAGACCCACCCAACTCTAGTGGTGAACAAGAACATAATGAACCCACAACTCCAAGAACTCCACTTCGGGTTGACCATGAGCAAGATAAAGGCAATGATGAAGATATTTGTGTTGGTGAAACAATTGGTCAAGCCTCGGAACGCCGGGTCATCCGGCGTGCATCAAAATTGGATTACCAACAACACTTCAAAGAAAATATCCTTGGGAGTATCCGTAGAGGTGTGTCCACACGCAATCAATTATCTAACTTTTGTGGTCATGTCTCTTGTTTGTCTAGCTTAGAACCTCTCAAGGTATATGATGCTCTTGAAGACATGGATTGGGTTGCGGCTATGCATGAAGAGTTGAACAACTTCGAGCGCAACAAAGTATGGTCATTAGTGGAAAGACCCAATGACTCCTCCCATAATGTCATTGGAACCAAGTGGATATTTAAGAACAAGCAAGACTCACATGGTCAAGTCATTCGCAACAAAGCAAGATTGGTTGCACAAGGCTACACCCAAATCGAAGGAGTCGACTACGGTGAAACCTATGCCCCCGTTGCTAGACTTGAATCCATTCGCTTACTAATTGCTTATGCATCTACTCATAATATTGTCTTATATCAAATGGATGTTAAAAGTGCTTTCTTAAATGGTCCACTAAATGAATTGGTGTATGTTAAACAACCACCGGGTTTCGAAGACCCTAAATTTCCTAACCACGTCTACTTACTACATAAGGCTCTTTATGGGCTCAAGCAAGCTCCACGTGCTTGGTATGATCATCTCAAGGAGTTCTTAGTAGACCGTGGCTTTGAAATTGGGGTAATAGATCCCACTCTTTTTACAAAAAGGGTAAATGGAGATTTTTTCGTATGCCAAATATATGTTGATGATATTATCTTTGGTTCCACTAACCGTGAATTTAGTGATCAATTTGGCAAGCTAATGACCAAGGAATTTGAGATGTCCATGATGGGAAAATTGAATTATTTTCTTGGCTTTGAAATCCACCAATTTCGAGAAGGAACATTCTTATGTCAAGCCAAGTATATTAAGGACATGCTCAAGAAATTTGATATGAACAATGCCAAGCCATATAAGTTTCCCATGGACTCCAAGGCGGATCTTCACTTAGATCCGGATGGTAAGGAAGTTGATCAAAAGCTTTATCGTTCTATGATTGGATCTTTGCTTTACCTTTGTGCATCTAGACCGGATATTATGTTTAGTGTGGGTATGTGTGCAAGATTCCAATCAAGTCCTAGGGAAAGTCATGAAACCGCGGTCAAAAGGATTCTAAGATATTTGTTGGATACTCCCAACTATGGTCTTTGGTATCCCCATGGTACAAGCTTTGATCTTGTTGGTTATTCGGATGCGGATTGGGCGGGTTGCAAAATGGATAGAAAATCAACTTCGGGTACATGCCAATTCCTTGGTAGGTCCCTTGTGAGTTGGTCTTCCAAGAAGCAAAATTGTGTGGCCTCGTCATCCACCGAAGCCGAATACATCGCCGCCGGTAGTTGTTGTGCACAATTATTATGGATGAGGCAAACTTTAAAGGATTATGGTGTCATTTGTGACAAAGTGCCTCTTTTATGTGACAATGAAAGTGCTATTAAAATTGCACACAACCCGGTTCTTCATGGCAAGACCAAGCACATTGAGATTCGGTATCATTTTATTCGAGACCATGTTGAGAAGGGTGATATTGCAATCAAGTATGTCAACACCAAGCATCAACTCGCCGATATGTTCACGAAGCCTCTTGGTGAAGCAAGATTCAAGGAGTTGAGAGGAGAACTAAATGTGGTGGACATATCCAATTGGATTTAGTGGATTTCTTGCATACCTACCCATATTAGACGATACTTATTTGGTTTAGATGTAGGCATGGACATAGGGGGAGTGCGGTCCTAATCCATTGGACCATCCCTCCCCCCATTATGCCGATAGTAAGAATTCATTTGCATCTCTATATTCGTTCTATGAATTGTGAGCTTAAATGACGAGTAGTGGCCGTGGACCAAGATATATCTTCGCGGTATCACACCACATACTCATACATGGTGGCCTCGGCCACCGCCCTCTTCCTTGTGAAGAGTTGGTTTCATTTGGATTTTATTGGTTTTCTAGTGCTCCTATGGAAAACATGCTCAATTTGGTTTTTTGTGTGTTTGATTCTTGCAAATTGAGTATGAAGTACCATCTCCAGTGTGTTGATCTAATCCTATGCCTTTCATCTATCTCAAAACAACTTCCATCTTGCACAAGTTCAAATTCCTTACACAAAAAGAGAAAACTGGGGTTTCTTAGGAGGCCCCGGTAGTACCGCCTGGTGGGATCCGGTAGTACCGGGCTCTGAATCTAAGCAGTTCTGCTGCTCGCAAAGATTCAGGCCCCGGTAGTACCGGATGGTCCGCCCCGGTACTACCGGGAATCACGGGTATCTAATACCGTGCGGGCAGGGTGGGGGTTATTCCCCATTTTCCCCACCCGCACGAACCACCCCGTCGCCTCCTCTGCCTCTGCTCCGGCCGCCGCCCTAGGCCGCCGGTCTCCGCCATCTCCGGCCAGATCTGCTCCGTGGGAGCGATCCCCTCGTCGATCTCCTCCATGGCCTCCGGTATTTCCCCGTTCTTTGCATTCTTTGTTTCTAGATCTTGAAACCTAGATGTATGGAGAGGAAATGTTGGTAGCTCCGTTGGCAACGGTTAAAGTTGGATGGATGATCACCTAGGCCTTGTTAGCTAGCATCTAGTGTAATGTATGGTTGAATCTCTCGATTTTGTGCCATTCAGTCTTGAATCGGCTCAGCCGGTACTACCGGGCTAAGCCCGGTACTACCGGGTTTTCCAAATTTGCTCGATTCAACCATTCTTTACATCTATTGGCTAGTTTTTGATTCCTTATCCGTGAACTTGTGCACTCATCTATTCCCTGCCCTACCTATATGCTGTTTCACAGGTAGCCGCCGTGGTACCAAGAAGCCACGTCTGTGGAGGATGAGATTGAAGAAGAAGAAGAGGAAGTTTGCCTGCTCGCACCACAGCCAGAACTCAAGCAAGAGGAAGAACATCAGCTGCTGCTCGTACCACCACTGCTCCCCACGAGAGCCCGCAAAGCACTTCACTTATGGAAGAATGAGACTATCAGAAGCTCAGAGAAGAGAATCCCTATGCTGAGGAGAGGTCACCACTTGTGCGGAATCCGCACTTTTACACAAATGATCAAGAAGCCATCTACAAGGAAATCTATCTCCACAAGGATTACTCCGTGGTTGTCCAACACACTCTTGATATTCCTTACATGAGAAACTCGAAGCACAAGGGCTATTTTGATGAGACACTTGCAATGTGTGAAGAGTTTGGGCTGATTGACATCATGAAGGAGAACCATCCCTACATTGAGTACTACATCATTCAGTTCTTTGCCACCGTCTACCTTGACCATGATGAAGCCCGGACCCTATGGTGGATGACCAAGGACACCTTGCTTTCTGCCACCTTGGCGGAGTTTGGAGAGCTTCTAGGCTATGAAGACAAGGGTGAGAGTGTTGCTAGTGGATGGAGATGCCATGACAATGATCGATCCAGCTCCAAGGATGTTCTTGGACCAATCACTATGGAAAGAGGCACCACCGGTAAAACTGCTCATCTTGTGCGTCCTTTTGAGATTCTCCACCGTGTCTATAGGAAACTATTGCTCCCGTGTGGGAAACTGGGATGAGGTTCATGGCTTCATGTTTGACCTTCTCAAGCTCTCATATGAAAATCAAGGCAAAGGCAAGAAGCTTGATGTGATGGATTGGATGTGGAATGACTTGTGGTCCACAATCATTGATAGAAGGGCCCCCATCTATGGCCCATACATTATGAAGCTCATTCGCCGCAAGTGGGCTCTCAAGAAGAATGGAGAAGATATCATGAAGGATGGCAGCCCGTTGTGGCTCATCTAGTGAAGGAACTGCGTATCAAGCCTCATGCTCCTCCCAAAACCAGCCCATTGATCCCGAGGCTGCTGCTGAAGCTGAGAGAGCTAGTGGGAGTGCACCTCCTCTTGAGGAACCTTCATGGTTCAAGAAGCTGCAGATTAAGGCCAAGAGGGCCTTTTGCCTCAAACTGGATTTGGAAGACCGTCTGTATGAAGCTCATGTGTATCACAAGAAGGCAGCTCAGCGACACAAAGCAATGATGAGGCATATGCAGATTACCGTCTCCGATGGTTCTGAAGAGATATCACTCCAAAGGAGGAATGGGTGTCCAAGCATGGTTACTGGAGTGATGAAGATGCTCCTCCACATGGTGATCGCTTTCAGGCCTCCTCTTCGACCCACCACGGCGCGGGTGGAGCTTGATGCTCCTAGGGACGTGTTAGCATCGCGCTTCTCCCTTTTTGGCATTTCGATGACAAAGGGGGAGAATGTGTTCTATTTAGGATGAGCCGTGGGATTTGCATGGGTGGAAACACAAGCTTGCACTTCGTTTGATCTTTATGCTTGTGTTTCATCTTTTATCTTTATTTGGATATTTGCTTTGAACTTCTCTATGCATGATGTAAGACATGCCTTGAACTTATGGTATTGTAATAAGACCTATCTAGTATGTTACTTGCTTATTGTTGCTTATATTGTGCAAGTTGTTTTAATTGTTATCCATATGAACTTGCTTGGTTGTAAAATATAGGGGGAGCTCCGCCCATTTTATATGGTGTGTTTTTGCATTCAAAAGCAAATTCCTAATAAACACACAATTTGGAGAGCCCCGTCTATCTTTTGCAAATCATTTGTTTCTCCTAAGTGTGTTGTCATCAAACACCAAAAAGGGGGAGATTGAAAGGACATATCCTTCCCCACAGTGTTTTGATGTTTGTTGACAACACACTTAGATGTCTAATGTGTGTGCTAAAAGTGTGCAGGATTGTATCAATTAATATTGCACAGGTTTTGTCTCAAGAAAAGGAAGAAAGCAGTCTTCATTGCGTCAGCCGGTACTACCGGGTTCACCCCGGTACTACCGGGTGTTCTGCCATGCGGAACTACCGGGCCCAGTACCGGGCCCAGTACCGGATCTCCAAAAGCTCTCTGGACTCGCTCGATTTAATCCGGTAGTAGCCCCGGTAGTAGCGCGGTACTACCGGGTGGGGAGCACTACCGGACCAGGCGGTCCGGTACTACCGATGCGCGCGTGGAGAGGCGTTGACCAGTCTGGCGCCAGGCCGTCAGTTCCCTGTCAGCCGGTACTACCGGGCGAGGCCCGGTACTACCGCTGCGGGCTGTTTACAGCTCCAACGGCCAGATTTCTGGGAGGGGTATTTATACCCCTCCACCTACCTCCGGTTGACTAAGCTTGATTCCTCACTCTCTCTCCACCATTGTTGCAAGCTTCAATCTACTAGAGCTCCCACTCCAACCACTCAAACACGTTGATACTTTGAGGAGTGAAGGAGGAGCCCTAGATCCGCATCTCCACCGAGCCGATTTGTCTACATCGACCTAGTCACTTGTAGATCTTGTGTAACTTGATACATTGGATACCTAGAAGATACTTGTGATTCTTGTGGCTTTGGTAGCCACAAGGATTAGCCGGGAGCCTCCAATTAAGTTGTGGAGACGCGACCCGGCCTTGTGATTCTTGTGGCTTTGGGAGCCGCGGGAATTTGGTGAGAGCCTCCAATTCGGTTGTGGAGTGTGCCTCATCCTTGTAAAGGTTTGTTGCCGACCTCGAGGGCATCATATAGTGGCTCGTGGATCTCCTCATCGGAGGATAACACGAGGGAGATACGGTGTGCCATATCAAGGCTATTCGGAGTTCACTTTGTGACTCCGCACCGCTCCAACGGAGACGTAGCTTCCATTGGGAAGTGAACTTCGGTAGAACATCTCCGCGTCACCGTGTGGTTATCTCTTAACCTTCCTTTACTCGTATTGCTAGCTTATCTTGTGTAGAATATCTTGCTAGCTTGTTTATTGCTCATCATATAGGATTGTTCATCTAGTTGCATATCTAGAGAACTTATATTTGAGCAATTCCCGAATTTGTATTAAAAGAAAAAGAAAATTTGTAGTTGCCTATTCACCCCCCCCCTCTAGTCAACCTACTCGATCCTTTCACCTTGGAGCTCTACATCGAGGAAGAAATCCACGCAGCAGGTGCCAGATCTGGCCGAGGAGATCCGGCACCATCCTCCCGGCAGGTCGCCAACTTCTAGCATCTCGCCAAGACTTCCAAATACTACTACAACTCCTAGATCTACAACTATTTACATCTCCGGTACCTCTCCTTCGCCTCCAGCGGACGGCAACGCCGTTGGCGTGGGCACCGGGAGGGCCCGGTCTCCCTGAAAAGACTCTCAACGGTGGCTACCCTAGAGGACGCTTCGAGACAGAAAGAGTATCCTAGTACCGAGCAATCATATAGCCAATCTATGCCAACACTATTGTGCATGCAGTGGACAAAATGCTACAGTACCAGTCAAGAAATATTATACGTACTTTACTAATTTATCTAATTAACTACTATAGTATATTATCAAGTTTAATATATTGCATGCTGCAGCTTGAAACATATTGATAAAGCTAAATTATTTTATGGAGTAAAAAGTGATGGGTTACTTATACAACTTTGTGCCAAGTGCATGCGAGCAAGAAGGGAAGGATGTGAGCACTATATCGCGCTCTAAGCGAGTCCAAACACGGACTCGCCCGCGGGAGTCATCTTTTTAATCTATTCTTCTTCATCTTTTTAATCACTTTGTTCCAAGTGATGGGTTTCTTTTTTTCTAATCTATTCTTCTTCATCTTTTTAATCTTATTTTTTTGTTTCTTTGATTTTCAATTATTTTCAGATAAAAAATATTAATTTTTTAAAATGGTTTAGATTTTGAAATATGTTAATTTTTGAAAATTGTTCAGCTTTGAAAAATGGCTCATTTTTAAAAAATGTTTCGGATTTGAAAAATGTTTCAGATTTTGAAAAATATTTTTTGAAATGTTCAAATTTTGATAAATATTTCAAATGTGAAATAAGTTCAGATTTTGATAATGTTCAGATTTATAAAGGTTCGGATTTAAAAAGAAATAAAATTGAGAAATGAAAGAAACCATAGTGGGCCGGCAGCGCGTGATTTGGCCTTTTGCTGGGCTGCACGGTTTCTGGCCGGCAGCGCAGCTACCAGGCTAGCGGTTTGGGCTGGTCTAGCCCGGAGGCTACTGAAGCTCTTGCTGGCGTCCAAGTTCTCAAAAGAAAAGAAAAATCATGCGTCCAGGTGGAATTTTTTCTCAGAAAGGGAAAATAAGTCCAGTTGTTGGATTTAGGAAGAATCTTGAACGAGGCCAGTGCTTCGACAGTAGTTCTAGTTCACGCACTGACGAGACGAAAAATTTCATCGCATTCATGGTATACGGATCTCCATGTGGAACATTCTTATCGATATGAATATGGATAATGAACACGGAATCAGAGGAGGAAACCTGGTTAGTCACATGAATTGGTATTACAGACTGCACACAGCACTAACAGAAATGGATACGTGTGGCCAAATTCAAAAGGTTAATACAGTTATCGCTAGAAAGCCGGAAGTCTTGTTCATGGTAGTACAGCTTCGATTCCACTTTCAGTTTGTACTTTGTACTACCATGGACCGCTACCATTCTACTTTCAGTTGAAACTTCTGAGAGCCATGGTCAGGTTATTCACGAGCTCAACCGCAGACGAAAAGCCCTCTTCGATCTGCACAAAACTGAAACATGTCAATCTTCCAGTACGTTAATTACCGAGGTAACCGTAAGAGTTTATTATCTTGCAAATTCTGAGTTTCCGACCACAGTAATTTGCAAATGTATTATGACGAGGATAGAGAGGCCTTGCCTTTGCCGTGATGGTGATGTTGAGACAGGAGTCGGTGAACGGCACGACGTTGGTGTTTATGATTGATAGGCCCTGGTTCTCGAGCTCGGAGAGGACCATCACCAGCACCCCTCTCCTCTCCCTGCAGCAGATTTTCAGGAGCGCCGTGTTCCCACGAATGCTGGCCTCGACGGCCGGGCTCGAGTACTCGCCGTCGCCGTCCCGGAGCCACTCCCGCTGGGGCCTGCCGCGTCGTTGTCGTTGGAGGATATGCGGCACTTGCTCTCAAAGAAGGTGGAATCGGACGACCGCCCCGCGCCCTGCTCCTCCAGGGCCTTCACCTTCTCCTCCAGCTGCTTCACGTAGTCGATGGTGCTCCCCAGCAGAGAGATCTTGTCTGTCTGAAAAAACCCGGGAGATGTCTAGTCGGTACTACTTGGTCCCTGATCACATAAGTTCAGCCATGTTGTGTCAATGTTGCGCACCTTCTTGAGCCCGGGACGATGGTGGCCAAGCACACAAACTGCTGCTGCAGCTTCTCCCGCCGCTTGCGCTCGGCGATGACGTGCTCCTGCGCGTTCCCAGGCGCCCTGGTCCGCCTCTCCGGCGCCTGCAGCTGCATCGTCCCTTCGATGGCGTCCTGCTGCCAGGCTCCTCCGGAGAAGTTCAGCGTGCTAGCATGGCCGGCGCCGAAGGAGAGGAAGTTCGACGACGGTGGCGGCGGCCCCTGCTCGTTTTTCACTGTCGTCGATCGGAACGGCAGGTTGGGCAATGATGACGAGCCCCCAAAGGTCGGAAATTGGAGGTGCGTGATGGGTGGAACGACGGGGTTGGTGGCGTGTAGTACTGGTCTTGATGATCGGTGAGCGGTGGCTCTGCGAACTGCTGTTCCATGCTGGGTGCGTGGCCACCTTCTTGCTGGTACATGTAAGCTAGCTCCTCTTGTTCCTGACATGGCCATGGCAAGAATTATACTCTCAACTCGAAGAATCACATTAGACTTTCAGAGATCACAAGGAACAATCAGGATTTAGCAGTTACGACTGAATGTGCTTACCGTCGGCGTGAGCCATGTGTTTGGTTGCTCCATCACTGTACACACAAGAAGATCAAGAGAATGATAAGCACAGGGGAATACCAAGCTACTCCTAGATAAGTAGAACTTCTGGTGAAGACATACCTGCGCTGAATATCTCGCGGACTCTCTCGATTGTTTTTTCTGTTCTCTTCTCTGCTCCTCCTTTTCTTGACTTTCTGTCTTCCTTACTGACAGACATGTATAAATAGCGGTGTGAACTTCCGGCTGCTTCTGTTCGGAAGAAGGCGTTCACGTGCTCCATGCATTCGCAGATAAAGTCAAGGGACTTGCACGTTTGGCTCCGCACACACCCTACGCGTTTCATTTATTTTTCAACGCCTTTTCCTCCAGTTCATGGCCTACTTTTGTGTTGACATCACAGCTCCGATCTCTGAAGATATCCTGCTATCTTTAATCCACTCAAGTGATTTGCGATCTGAAACTGGTTTTTAAAGAACTCTATCGCATACCTCAACAAGACCTGTCCGAAGATTCAGTAGGTTCGATGACAGTGACCTTGGATAGAAAGTCTGCTTGCATGGTCGCCTGACGAAGTCTGTTTCACTCGAAAGTACGGCAGTTTGCAAGTTGGAACTAAGTCAAGCAGTTCTTACATGCATGGATTGGTAGTTGTACTGAACCCGTACGTGTGTGCGTTTCTGGAAGGATGTGTTCGTTTGTTGATAGACCTTGTGATAATGTATGTGCAAAGAGGTTGAAGTGACGGCGACATTTCTGGAAGGATGTGTGTACGTAGTTGTTGAGTTGGAGGTAAGTACAATTCTATGAACTCCACTAGTGTTCATACCAATACCGTATCCTTCTTCCAAATTGTTTAGGAGATCCATGGGATATTGGCGCTGTATTCTTTATACTGAAATTGCAAGCTTTTAGATTACACAAGCAAATCCCAAGAAAGAGGCTTCAAATCAAAGCGCAAACAGAAGACAACTGTTCCGGACCAACTGGCTGGAAAGTCCAAACCTGAGGAGGCCAAAGGAAGTGGACAACTGACCTATTGCCTTGTCTCAGGCCCACTAACGAGGTTAAGGCGTTAAGCTATTAGATTAAATATCACATTGTTGCTCAACTTGGAATGCAATACGGTTTGATCCACATGCAAAAGCCAGCAAATCTGATACAGGTGCCATGTCAGGCGAGGCAACAAAAATTGATGTTAGGCCATGTGGTTTTGGTTTATAAGCAATATATAATTACAAGAAGCCACTAAATCCAGGCATTCATCTGCATGCTTACATTTTGGTGCATGTCATATTATCCTATCAGGAACGGTGTTCTTTTCATTCAGGTGTCATTCTGATTTGGACTCCTATAATTTGGGTCATCTTAATGTCCAGACCGATCGTGTTGAAACTAATTCATGTGGTAATTAGGAATTGCATCACCGTGCTCTTAATTTTTCTCGCTATTTAACATAAGGCATACTGGAAGTATAAGCTTTGGTGGCACCTTTCGGCTTGCCTAACATTGCTGCCAGGAGCAACTTGACTGCATATAAGATTGCGATGCAAATATTTGCCTCGATTTAGTGGCTTCTTGTAGTTACATATTGCTTATAAACCAAAACCACATGGCCCAATCGCTAATTAGGCATGCAGTTGACTACATTTATAGACTAACATGGCCAAGTTGATCATCAATACAAGCTAAAACCCGCCATATCTGTAGACAACAGCATTTTTCTTGGCCTTCTTAGCATGTGTAGTACACCACAGGATTGCCAACATCAACAAATTACTCCACTAGACAACTTGGATCAGTTACCCTAACAACACCACATGCAAATGCCATGATTAAGTGCCTTTTCAACTTAATTAGACGATCAGTTATTAAACTTTGAGATGGTGTTCATGTTTGAGAAGTGATGCTTGCGTCAACTTGTGCTACTAAAAGCACCTATGGCCAGAAGGGCCATATCGTTGGAACATTGCATTCAGATCCTATCTGGATATTTTTTGTAAAATGTACAGCTAAACCAAATGGCTCAAATGGAAGTAAACAATCGAGAAGACATAGTCTTTAGAGCTGTCAGGATCATAATTGAATGTAGGAGAGGATCACAGAAATATAAAAATAAGACTTGTGGGATTTACTATTATAGTTTTACTCGCTAGCGAGGTAATCAAAGGGCATCCCTCGCCATTTGTTGAAATCATGCAACTTGTTCCACTTGAACCTTTGCTGTCCATCAACACGGCCCACATGGAAAAGGATCCAGTAAAGTAAGATGTTGTCTCAACGCAAAGTTCTTGTTTTCTCCGGTTAAATGTAACTAGAACAAGAAAAATCTTTATTTTTTTTACTCATGTTATTATATGCTGTAAGGTAAGAACCACAAACTAACAATTATATACTCTATGGTAAGAACCACAAATACTTCTACGAGGACAGATTTAGCGACTGTAGTTTTATCGAGGTCCATCATCCCTTGACTTTAACTGCCATGTCCATCACAACTGTTGCTACTAAAAGTAAATGCAACATGGACTAATTTATTTGACACATAGGTTGTTATACAATAAAGTTAAGAAAATTATATTGGCTCTATTTGATTGTCGTACTCACGACATATAGGTCATGACAAAAAAAATATTACAATCACATGCATCTCGTACATCACATATTGCAAGAACCGGGTTATATCACACCACCAAACAAGTTAACGCTTTTGCTACATTACGGGGCCATATGGTTGTGTTGCAAACCGTTTCTACCTATGTAACAATAAGCATGATGATCTTGTTCGTTATTTAACATTTGGGTGTATTGAACCAGACACTCAAAAATCTCAGTCCAATTCTAAACTTTGTTAAATGAGTGACCAATATCCGAGGAGTTATCCAATAACTTTCCAAGTTGGCTGCTTTTCTCCCACGAAAGCCATGCAAATTACGAACAATTTTGAATCCTTTCACACCTAGCTAAGGAGGATCGTCCCTCCTATAAAACCCATACCCCCATCTTTTTAGGCGCATTTTTTTAAAACCGTTCAGCTACATGTTTATGTAGCAAAACTGTTAGACATTTGAGAGATCCTTAATTCCTTTGATCTTGTGAGTTCATACGCATTCGTGAGAAGGAGGCTCTAGTTTCCCCTAATTTGTGCTCTATGGTTCCGTCCGTTTTCTTTGGGTTAGTCCCGGTTTGTGATTCTACAATTGTTCAGACAACTGACTGGAGTTCTCTTATACTTTGGTCCGCCATCCCAACGTACATGTATCGCATCCAACACTGGCAGGTTAAAGCTAGTTATCCTAGCTACTTGCAGATAGTTATCTTCCTCGTCTTAGATCATACATCGTGAAGATCGGGCCACCTTCGGCGTGACGCCCTACAACGGATTTGTGCCCGTCAATACTTTACACATCTCGGGGAGAGGCTTTGTCGTGTTCGATAGTCAAAAATTGATCTGCCGGAATTTACTTCTTTGCTCCTATTCCCTATTCCGATGTCCCACGTGAATAACTCATAATCATGTACCTGGCTAGACGATGGTGTATATCATAATAACCGAGTGTGCCCAGAGAGTATCTCTCCATTGAGAGAGTAAATCACAGTCTTCACATATCTAGTATCATGACATATTTTCCGGTATACTGGAGAGACACTTTGAAAGGATCGTATGACACCTAGAGGGGGGGGGGGGGGGTGAATAGGTGCTACTTCAATTTTAGTACTTTTTCAAATTAGGCTTGGCACAAGAGGTAAATTCTCTAGATATGCAACTACGGTGAATTTACCTATATGACAAGCTAGCAACTAAGCAAGATACACGAAGTAAAGACGGTAAACAAGGATAGAGGTAACCGAAGGTGAAAGCATACGGAGGCACAGATGTATTCCCGAGTTCCTCCTTTTTAGGGGAGTACGTCTCGTTGGAGAGGTGTGAGCTACCACAAAGGTCAACTCAACAGCCACAAAGGCTTCACCTTCTTCTCCGATGAACCGCCCCACAAAGGTTTGGTTCACCTTCCACTATCGGAAAACTTCAAGGCAGATTCCGGAGCCTTTACAACAACGATCTGGGGCACAACCCACAATAGGATTGGGGGCTCCCGAACAGCTATAATCTGTCACAAAGACAATCAAGTAAGTACAACAATGAGCTAGGTTTTCCCAAAGGAAATCCTAGCAAAGGGCCCTCAAGTGAATGAGGGGGAAATGAAAAACGGCTTGGTGAAGATGTAGATCCAGACCTTCTTCTTCAATCCTCCAAAGATCAATGAGTTTGGGTGGAGAGATTGGGAGATCTAGTGATTCTTGAGCTTGCAAAAATGGTGTTCTTCAAAGTTGAGCTAGCTAGCTGGCTGGAGGTAGGTGGAGGGGTATTTATACCCCTCCCAGATTTCTGCCCGTTGGAGAAGAGAAGGAACCGGATATTCCGGTAAGTGATGACCGGATATTTCGTCACCGGATATTCCGGTATAGGAAATACGGATATTCCGATGACCTTCAGAAACTTCGGCGATAAGTCCTTAGCAGAAATCTTCGTCAATTCTTCTGGACCGGATATTCTGGTATAGGAGATACCGGAATTTCCGATGACCTCCAGAAACTTCAGCGCTTGGTCCTTAGCAGAATTCTTCGTCAATTCTTCTGAACCGGATATTCCGGTCTAGGGAAGACCGATATTCCGATGACCTCCAGAAGGTTTACAAGCTCTTTTCTTCCTTCTTTTGGTGATGATGCACAAGAACAATAAACAACTAAAACCTGCATCACTTCACACCTAATTAAAACTTCACTTAGTGTTGTTAACTAACACACAAAACACGAGGGATCATGAAATGCTCTTTCAATCTCCCCTTTTTGGTGTGAGATGACAACACTAAGATTTGCAATAAAGTCCCACAAGCTAGATCATGTTTTCAAAGAAAAAGGCGAGAGCTCCCCCTAAATGTGTGCATAACATTTGATTTGCCTTGGAATGCAAATACACACATAAGGAGGGAACCATTCCCAACAAGATGGCCTCAACATGATATAAGCAACAATATATTTGCACACTACGAGACAAAACCAACTAGGTTGAGATATTGAGATGAGGATCATACCTTGTATCAAGAGATGTAGAAAATATATCAATGCACAACACAATATAGTCTCAACCATAGATAAACCCGAAATCCATAGTCTCATAATAACATAAACAACACAACACATAGTTCAAGGCACAAACATCAGATAGTTCGACATAAAGACAAAAGGACACAAGCTCTCATAAAATGGTAGACGCACATGCTTGTGCCCGAAACCCATGCAAAACCGCAACCTAAATAGAACTAATTCTCCCCCTTTGGCAACGAAACACCAAAAAGGAAGAAAAAGCGAGGCTACGTCCCATAGAGAATCAGCTCGACTCCTCGGGCTCCTCGTCGGATATGTCCTCATCAACCTCATCCTCAGTTTCTTCACCATCACCTTCAAAATCAGCCTCGGAAGCTGTATAGGAAAACGATGAGGGGTCGGCCTCAAAAAGGTCCTTCTCCATTTGAACCCAAGGAACCTGAGCGCCTTCATTCCATTTCTCATAAGAAAGAGGGGCAGGAGGGGCTGGGGGGTCCTCTGTAAGACGTGGGAGTTTGGAGATGATGTTCTGACCCTGAAGATAAGCATCATACTGGCTCTTGCGGATATCACCATGCATACACAGAATGTGCTTCTGAAACCAGTTCAACTTCTTGACTTTAGGAGCAAGGAGGGGACAGCTGCCTGACGATGTGCACCACTAGAGCGAGCATCTCTCATGAAGGAGTCACTAGCAGGGGCAGCGGATTTGGGCAGAGCATGTTTCACTTTCTTGTCATAAATGTTCTTGAAGTAGTGGGATTCCACTTGCTTTCGACTAAAATCATGATTCTTCAAAGTCTTCGTGATAAGGAGCATGATATAGGGAGCATAAGGGATAGTGAACCTATCGACCATGGCATCAAACATCTCATGATAAATATAATCCATGACATCAACTGTGAAGCTACGGTTGGGTGCTTTATTCTCAATGCATTACTTAGAAAGATAGAGCAAGTTGACAAGCGGGCTAGTGATTGCATCGTTGTTACCTCCACTTGGTGCAATGCACGACCGAAAGATGCGCACAAGTTGATCATAAAAGGAAGGAGGCCCTCAACCTTTCCAATGATTCCATTTGGACAATACATGTCATGCATAAGCTTGTTCCGTTTGGTCTTCTCAACGGTGTGCATACGGTGACCTTGAGGAGGGTGCCCACAAAAAGTATATCCAAGAATACGAGCAAACTTCCTGAAGCTAGATGTGCATTGGGTTGTCCCGGTCATCCACTTGAGAGTCTTGGGAATATCGTCCTCGATCACGAGAGTGGAGAAAACTTGCATCACCATGGGCACATTGTAGTCGCACTTAGTCTCCATGAGAGTAACAAGTCCAAGTTGTTCGACGACTTGGGCATCGAGAGCATAGCTTGGCTTGTCCTTGAGAGCTTGAAGCTTGATAGGCAGCATTGGGCGAGTAGGATACTTGAATGTGAGATAAATGTCCTTGTAGATATAAAGTTGCTCCATGCACCAAAACTTGGGATCTTCAATCTCCTCATCTCTTGGTGCATCCACATACCAATCTTTCTGACGAACTTGGGCATAGTCAATGTTGTTCATGGTCTTGTAATTCTGCCTTGTTTCCTTGCCCTTTCTCTTCTTAGAGATGGATGGTGTAGGCTTGAGAGCGGACTGCTTCTTTGCTGCAACTTTCTCTTTCCTCACAGGAACTCTCTCATGCCTTCTAGCTGCAGCCTCATCATCACTTTCATTGGGGTAGGATGGACGGTTGCGAGCAAATGTCTCAAAGGAGACCCACTAGAACCACCTATGAAAAAGGAATAGGTAGGAAGCACAAGATAAGCACACACAAGTCTCAGGACATGGAATGATGCAAGGGACATTAGGAAAATATCCACAAGTCGATACAACTTAGTCCGAGGCAAATCGACAAAGTTCTGAACAAAACTGTCAAAACCGGAATATCCGGTCAGGACAGAACCGGAATATCCGGTCTGAATTTTTCAGAGCGATTGTGATTCGAATCCGAGGTCTAAAAGGAGATCGACTAAAATGGCTGCTACCCTAGTGATCCTAGCATGCAGGGAATAACCATGGGAGCTTCTACCACCAAGCAAAAACACAAATAAATCTCTATTGAACAAATCTAGATGTGAACACCCAAGATTTGAAAACTAGAGACTTGCCCTCATCCATTGAGGAAACGGCTTGGAGGAAGGAGTTCCCGGGGAGGAGGAGCACCAGATCCGGCCGGGGGCAGGGAGTTCCGGTGGTGGGAGTCACCGGAGTGGCGACGGGGACGACACGCGGCGGTGGGGAGGAGTGAGAGGGTCGGGGGTGGAAGAAGTGCTCGAATGAGCCCTTCACCCCGACCTTCCCTGTAAAAAGGACAAACCACCCGACCGGATATTCCGGTCCAAACTTGGACCGGATATTCCGGTCATCGGAAATTCCGATGCATAGCATAGAATTTCCGGCCTGCTGAACCCTAACTTCCACGGTTTCAAAACAAGACTTGTGTGCATAGAAAAAATATGTTTTTAGGTAAGAAAGGCATGGGATTTAGATAGCCAAACTGATATTGGTACTTCACACCCATTCTTGCAAGAATCAAACACTAAAAGGCCAAGATTGAGTGTGTTTCCCACAAAACAAGATAGATCCGAAAATTCAAAAGATATTCAAAAAGACCCAAATAAGAACCAACTCTTCAAAGAGAAGAGGGCGGTGGCCTAGGCCACCATGTATGAGTATATGCGGCGTGACACCGCGAAGATATATCTTGGGTTCACTACCACTACTCGTCATTTAAGCTCACAATTTCAGCAAATGAAAGTAGAAAGACAAATGAGGTATTACTATCGGCATAATGCGGGGGGGAGGGATAGCCCAATGAATTAGGACCGCACTCCCCATATGTCCATGCCTACACCTAAACCAAATACATAGTCAAAATATAGGTGTGCATGCAAGATAGTCAAGTCAAGCTCCTTGAATCCACGATATTTAGCTCATGCCTCAAATAAGTGAATCTTGCTTCATCAAGTGGCTTCGTGAAAATATCGGCAAGTTGGTCTTTGGTTGGAACATAGGCAAGCTCAATATCACCACGGGCAATGTGATCCCAAATAAAATGATGACCAATCTCAATATGCTTCGTTCTTGAGTGTTGCACCGGGTTGTGACCAATCTTGATTGCACTTTCATTTTCACACAAAAGAGGCACTTTGTCACAATTGACACCGTATTCCTTTAAAGTTTGCCTCATCCATAACAATTGAGTGCATGCACTAGCGGCCGCCACATACTCGGCTTCGGCGAAGGATAGAGATACGCAATTTTGCTTCTTGGAAGACCAACTCACCAAGGACCTACCAAAAAATTGGCATGCCCCAGAAGTTGATTTCCTATCATCCTTGCAACCGGCACAATCCGAATCCGTGTACCCGGCAAGAGAGAAATTAGTGCCCTTTGGGTACCACAAACCAAACCTTGGGGTATAAACCAAATATCGAAGGATTCTATTGACCGCCTTCAAGTGGCTTTCTTTAGGAGCCGCTTGATACCTTGCACACACCCCTACACTCAACACAATATCGGGTCTAGATGCACAAAGATAAAGCAAAGAACCAATCATAGAGCGGTAAAGTTTTTGATCAACATCAATACCCTTTGGGTTGAGTTCAAGATGACATTTGGTGTCCATAGGAAACCGCTTCTCCTTAGCATTTTGCATATTGAACCTCTTGAGCATGTCTTGGGTATATTTGGCTTGAGAGATGAAAGTCTCTTCATTCAATTGCTTGATCTCAAATCAAAGAAAGAACTTCAATTCGCCCATCGTGGACATCTCGAACCTATCGGTCATAAGCTTTGAAAATTCATCATTGAAAGATTTGTTAGATGAGCCAAATATAATATCATCAACATAAAGTTGGCATATGAAGAGCTCCCCTTTAACCCTCTTAGTAAAGAGATTGAAATCGATTTTCCCAGCCTCAAATCCACGGTCTACTAGAAGCTCTCTAAGGTGCTCATACCACGCACGTGGAGCTTGCCTAAGTCCATAGAGCGCCTTATCGAGCTTGTAGACATGGTTAGGGAACTTGGGATCCTCGAAACCCAGTGGTTGCTTAACATATACCAACACCTTTAAAGGACCATTAAGAAAGGCACTTTTCACATCCATCTGTTGCAATTTAAAGTTATGATGTGATGCATATGCAAGGAGGATACGGATGGACTCAAGGCGAGCCACGGGTGCAAAAGTCTCTTCAAAATCAATGCCTTCAACTTGAGAGTATCCTTGTGCAACCAATCTTGCCTTGTTCCTCACAACCATTCCATGCTCATCTTGCTTGTTCTTGAATATCCACTTAGTGCCTATAACATTGCGGCACTCCTTTGGCTTCTCAACTAAGTTCCACACTTTGTTGCGCTTGAAGTTATTGAGTTCATCATGCATAGTTTCCAACCAATCCGGATCTTCAAGAGGTTCAACACTTTCTTTGGTTCCACCATGGAGATGTGAGCTTGATGTTCACTAAAGTTTGCCAATTGTCTTCATGTGGTAACATTGCGACTTAGGTCACCAAGAATAGCTTCTAGCTTGTGATCCTTTATCTCAAAATCTCTTGCTACTCTTGCTTTACGACGGGCTTCGATATCTCTATTGCATCTTGGAGGTATCTCTTGATCATCTTGATCATTTGAGTCCCCATCTTGACCGGAATGTTGACCTTGATCATCATTATGCACATCTTCAACAAATGGAGGAGAGGGTTGATCTTGGCCTTGACCTTGGCTAGCATCAATAATTCGAGAACTCGGTTCTTGCATAGCAACTTGGTCAACTTGAGGAGGGTCTTGAACTTGTTCTTGGGTTGGTGCATCATTTTCTTCCATAGTGGGTTCCGGTTCAACTTGTGATGGTGATGAAGTTTCCACACGAGTGGAGCTTGGACTTGCTTGAGGAGGGTCACAATGGATCTCAACGGGGCGATGGAAACCAATGCCCATTCTTCTTATTGCATCTTGAGGCTCCTCATTATCTACATCACAAACATGCAATTGCGCCACTTGGGAGCCGTCATTCTCATCGAACCTCACACTACAAGATTCTACAACTCTCCCTAAGGATTTGTCGTAGACTCTATAAGTGTGAGATTCGCCACCGTAACCAACAAAAATACCCTACAAAGCTTTAGGTTCAAATTTAGATAAACGAACACATTTGATCTTATAGAAACACTTACAACCAAATACACGGTAGTAGGAGACATTAGACTTGTTGCCGGTGAGCATCTCATAAGATGTAAACTTCTTGCCCTTGCGAAAGAATAGCCGGTTTGATGAATGACACGCCGTGGAGATGGCCTCGGCCCACAAGAAGAGCGGAGATTTAAACTCCGCCAACATAGATCTTGTCATATCCATGAGGGTCCGGTTCTTCCTTTCGGCTATACCATTTTGTTGAGGGGTATATGCAGCGGAATATTGATGACGAATTCTCTCTTCACTAAGAAACTCATTTAGGGTGTAGTTCTTGAACTCGGATCCATTGTCACTCCTAATGGCCAATATGGGGACATTGTGTTGGCGTTGAACTTCATTGGAGAAGTTGATGACGGCTTGTTGAGTCTCATCCTTCGACTTGAAGAAATGAACCCAAGTAAATCTTGAATAGTCATCAACAATCACCAAGCAATACTTCTTCCCACCAAGACTTGGTTGAGGCACGGCACCAAAGAGATCGACATGAAGGAGTTCCAAAATCCTCTTTGATGAAATGATAGTCTTGCTTGGATGGGGAGAATGATGCATCTTTCCTTCAACACAAGCCCTACAAAGACGATCTCTAGAAAAAGAAACATTGTCTTTTAGTCCAAGAATGTGGCCACCCTTGTGAAGACGTTGCAAAGTTCCCATGTTGACATGGAACAAGTGGCGATGCCACAACCACCCCACGTCGGTCTTTCCGAATAGGCATATTGCTTGAGTGTTGGTTGACCCCGAAAAGTCCACCAGAAGCAACTTATTTTCAACATACCCAACGAACATGACCTTTAGAGTCTTGTTCCTCAAGAGTACCACCATATCAATAATAAAATGGACATCAAAGTTCATCTTATTAAGTGAACGAACGGACATTAAATTATAACCGAGGGACTCGACAAGCATGACATTTACAAGGGTGATATCCTTTGCAACTACCACCTTGCCGAGGCCCTTTACCTCCGCTTTTGATTTATCACCATAAGAGACGGATGCTTGATTTATATTTGGTCCCAACTCCGTCATAATCTCCTTACTTTTGGTCATATGACTAGTGCATCCACTATCAACCACCCATTTAGACCCACCGGAAGCATAGTCCTACAAGAAATCATTGCTTGGTTTTAGGCACCCATCTTACAATGGGTCCTCTTTGGTTAGCAACAAGAGTCTTTGGGACCCAAATAGCATGAGCAACATAACCATCATAAGGTCTAACATATTTTGCATAAACATCACCATAATAATCAACATATAGAATGTAGTGAGGGTTAGCATCTCCCGCAAAGTCACTACGAGTGGTCTTGCCCCTAGTGGCATTCCCACTCGCAATGGGAGTCTTGGTTTGTGCGGGCTTGGCCTTGTTGTTGCTCTTCTTCTTCTTTGCCTTGGCTAAATAACCAAGACCCTCCTTCCCTTTGTGTTGCATTTGCTCAACAACATGAGCAACAACCTTTTGTTTACCTTTGGGAATTGAGGTCTTGGCACTAGTGGCCTTGGCAAGCTCAACCTTCAACATATCATTTTCCTCAATAACATTTGCATGATCACATGAAGGAGTAGAAGTGCTAGGTGAGTTAGATTTAGAAAGTTGAGTTTGAAGTTGCTCATGAGACTTGACTAGAAGAGAGTGAGTACTTTCCAAGGCCTTGTGAGGCTTGTCAAGTTTCTCCATATCCTCACGAAGTCTAGCATTAGCAACCACAAATTCGGCTTTCTCTTTTTAATCACTTTATATTTAGCAAAGACATGGTCTCTATCCTTAATGATTTTAGCAATTATTTCATCATTTTTATCATCAAGGGACTCAAGTCTTTCCTCAAGAGTAGTTCTATATTCACTCTCTTCTTCAAGAGAAGCATTCAAGGATGCTATGGTAAGAGAGTCCTCTCTCTCAATTTTGCCCTTGACCTCAAGAAGGTCTTCGGCGGCACCAAGTTGGCTCATGAGAGGCTCAACATGCTTCTTAGCTTCACCTTGCAAGTTAGCCACAAAAGTATCGAAGGCAACAAGTTCTTTCTTAATCACATGACTAGAGTTATCATCCATTTCATGCATAGTCTTGGGAGTAGAAGATGATACCTCGGTGACATGGGCCATGAGGCAACGAGCGGTGTTGATGGAGAGATTCTCATTGGGGGATTCAAAGAGAGAAGGTGATGGAGTTGAGACTATGGCCATAGCGGCCACCTCACGAGTGGGTTCATCTTCTTCTTCGGAATCATCAGAAGGATACTCTTCTTGAGTCATCAACACAATTCTTGACGCTTTCTTGAAGAATGACTTCCTCTTGACAAAAGGCTTCTTTTGTATCACCTTTGATTTATCCTTTGGTACAAGCCTTCCACCATGTTGTTCTCTATTCTCATAAGGACACTCTTTGATGAAGTGATGCTTGTCATGACAATTATAACAAGTCTTTGTCCTTATAGCAAACTCCTTCTTCCCACTTGGATTGTTCCTTAGATCAACTTGAGCCTTTTCCTTGGCCGGGTCACTGATGTCTACGCACGCTTCTATTCCTATAGACAGTGTTGGGCCTCCAAGTGCAGAGGTTTGTAGAACAGCAGCAAGTTTCCCTTAAGTGAATAACCCAAGGTATATCGAACTCAGGGAGGTAGAGGTCAAGGATATCCCTCTCAAGCAACCCTGCAATTATGATACAAGAAGTCTCTTATGTTCCCAACACACCCAATACACTTGTCAGGTGTATAGGTGCACTAGTTCGGCGAAGAGATAGTGAAATACAAGTAATATGGATGATTATAAGTGGTAATTGCAATCTGAAATAAAAATGGCAGCAAGCAAACATGTAGCAGAACTGGTTGTAAACGGCATTTCGATGCTTAGAAACAAGGCCTAGGGATCATACTTTCACTAGTGGACACTCTCAACAATAATAATATAATTGAATACATACATATTTCCTCTTCACTATGTTACCCCGAACTATGCTCCGGTTGGATAACGAACACCAATCCATTGCGTAGGGCTATAAAAGCACACCCTAAAGTCCGTGTTCCAAACCGAGGGCACCCCACACTGTCAACATGAGCACCCCAAGTAGTACTAACAAACACCACAATATCATAGGGACATCCAACACAAAGAACAACTCATGGCAAGTATTCCCATAATCTTTAATCTAAAGAGTCACACACGGCACGCGCACTGTCAACTTCGCACCATGGGACAAAGGTGACTCCGGAGATTACATTAATAAAACCACTTGGGTAGCATATTCATAATATAATGAAGAGTAGCATCTATGAATTCAACTAGATTACAAATCTCATGATCACATATAGATCACATCATGGGAGAGAGAGATGAACCACATAGCTACCGTACGAGCCCTCAGCCCCGAGGGAAACTACTCACACATGGTCATGGTGATGAGGAGCTTGATGGAGAGGTTGATGAAGAGGTGCAGCCCGGAGTGGAGGCGGCAGCCCGCAGCAGCCACGGCGAGGCGGCGGCGGTGGCAGCCCGCGGCGGCGAGGAGCGGCGGCGGCGGCCCTTGGCTCCTCTTCTTCCTTGGAGATGGTGGTGGTATGGAGGAGGTTCTCCACCCCCAGACGGCTGCCTGAGGAGGAGGAAATTCGTGGTATGGGTTGTCCTTCACGACCTAGGGTTTCCTTCTTTATATGGACTCTCGGATTTCCGTCACCCCTACAGGCCGCGTCTGAACTCCGATTGGGCTGATCTCGGGCTTAAAATCTTCGTATGGAAAATTGTGACAACTTTCTCTTTAATTTGATTTCCATTGGACGCCATCTTCGAGGGTCAAACTGACAATCTCCGTAAAAAGTTCTCAGACAGATTTCAGGAAAGTCCCAATTTGACTCCAACAAGGTTTTCTTTGCCCAATTTTGATAATTCCTACACATTAAAGTGTAAAACAAGAACATTGTGCACTTTTCCAACTATTAGTAGGTTAGTCCAATAAATATCATAATATGATATAAAATGCATATAAAACATGTGGCAATTGATATAAAACAAGCATGGAACATCAGAAATTATAGATACGTTTGAGACGTATCAGTCACGCCAAAATATTCTTGTGGCAAGAGCCACGTGATCATGGTAGGCTTGTTCCAGATTATCGGGAATAATGTTGCTTGGGCAAGCTTCAACTTCCACACTATCATCTAGGCACACCACTTTGGCCTTCAAAGCAAGTGAAGAACCTTGTTTCATTCCCATAGCCCTAGCACGGTTGTCTAGAGCATTCTTGGTGGCAACTTTGGAGGCTTGCATCTCTTGCATAACTTCATTAGAGGTCATTTCAAGTAGTTGTGTCTTCCTTGTATGGCCTTCAAGTCAACGGGCTCGAAGGGCATAAGAGCGTTCACATACTTCCTTTTGACCCAAGCATCATTTGCATACTTTGCCCCAACATTATAAAAGGCTTGGGCAAGGGTCTTGAGTCTTCCATACATCTCTTCATGAGTTTCACCATCAAGCATGTAGAAGCCTTCGGCTTCATTGTTCAAAGCATCAAATCTATTCCTCTTCATGCTCTCATTTCCAAGGAATGCCTCGGAGAGACAATCCCAAGCTTCTTTGGCGGTGGTGAGATGTTGAATGTGATGAATACCCTTTTCACGAACGGCAAGTTCAAGCATGTGTAGAGCGGTGGCATTGAGTTGAGCATCAACCACCTCTCTTCTTGTCAAGTTGCTTGGATCCGCGGCCTTGTATCCCGCTTGAATGATCCTCCAAAGCTCGATAGAGGCACTGTTGACATGAGATCTCATTGAGTGTTGCCAACTAGTAAAAGCTAAAGCATTAAGTTTAGGTGGAGGACCTAAAGGGTTTATGCAAGGATGAGGGATAGGTGGGTCGGGAGAGTACAAGTGGGGAACCCTCATGGTACCCGGGCTTTCCACCTTCGGGTGAGGTGTTGGATGAGGAGGGTTTAAAAGGTTCGGTTTTTTAACCCCTTTCTTTTTCTCTTTTTCCTCCTCGGTTTCACCGTCATTGGAGTTAGCGGAGTCCTCTAGTGGGATGGTCTCCGAAGGAACCTTGCCACTTGTGAGTTTCATGAGCAAGTCACGCATCTCAGCAAATTGGGTATCCATGGACGATTTCAATGATGTCTCCATCGTTTTGAGATCGGCCATGGATGCCGGAGTGGCTTGGTCCTTCGAGGAATCATCCTCACCTGTCATACTTAGGGTTGAAAATGATAAGGAAACTTTCCGTCTATTTCCCTAGAAAAAAGAAATGAATAGCAAAAAATGGAAAAAGAAACGGCATTTTGCGGAAACAAAACGAAAACGGCATATTCTAAAACGGAAATGACAAAGGAAACGATTTAGCAGTTTCCGACGGAAACGGAAACGAAGCGGAAAATTCCGGAAATATAAATACGGAAACTTTCCGTAAGACCATCGTAGGGATGCGACCATGGACAACCACAGCCTACCTGCAAACGAGGCCTGGGCTAATTAGGCCCATTAGATTAGACTATTAATAGCAAACCCTAATTAATCCCTAATTAATCTAATTAGATACATGCAGCGTGCGATCACACTCCAGACATGGAGTTGAACTGATGTGTTGCGAAAGCCTATGTGGTGCTTCATTGCTGCTGAAGCATACATTTTTCTAAGACTATATTTTATTAGCAAAATGAGTGTCTTAATGTCTATTTGGAACTATTTCTTTTGAGTTTTTGTGTGTGTCGAAGTGTTAAACTATGTGTGTGGTACTACACGTTAAACTGTCGCTGGTCGAGATTGTGAACAATTCTTGTCTTGTTAGCTATTTATTTATATGTTGGGGGTATGGACCAACATATTATACCGCTATTGTGTTCCGACAAATACTCCCTCCGTTCCAAAATATAAGGCGCGCTGTTTTTATGCTGGTCTTCGTTGTTTAACTTTGACCGTTAATACACAATAAATTATGTGGATCAAGAATGTATATAGGGTACCGTTAGATTCGTCTTGCAAAATTCTTTCATTTCATACATTTTCATATTAATTTTGTGTTCGTATTATAAGTACAAATTATGGTCAAAGTTGGACGTCGTTGACCAGCGAAATTAATGGGCGCCTTGTATTTTGGGATGGAGGTAGTATCCGCTTCCGTATCGTATCCGTCCCGTATCCATTCCATATTCATTTCCGAGGATTTCCGATTCCGTATTCGTTTCCGAGGTTTCCGATTTCGTTTTCGATTCCGGCAAGGCGAAAGGAAACAAAAACGATAATGCATGTTTCCTTCCGTTTCCGTTCCGTTTTCAACCCTACAAGAGAACCTTGCTCTGATACCAATTGAAAGGATCGTATGACACCTAGAGGGGGGTTGGGGTGAATAGGTGCTACTTCAATTTTAGTACTTTTTCAAATTAGGCTTGACACAAGAGGTAAATTCTCTAGATAAACTACAGTGAATTTACCTATATGACAAGCTAGCAACTAAGCAAGATACACAAAGTAAAGGCAGTAAACAAGGATAGAGGTAACCGAAGGTGAAAGCAAGCGGAGGCACGGACGTATTCCCGAGTTCCTCCTTTTTAGGGGAGTACGTCTCGTTGGAGAGGTGTGAGCTACCACAAAGGTCAACTCAACAGCCACAAAGGCTTCACCTTCTTCTCCAATGAACCGCACCACAAAGGTTTGGTTCACCTTCCACTATCGGAAACCTTCAAGGCGGATTCCGGAGCCTTTACAACAACGATCCGGGGCACAACCCACAATAGGATTGGGGGCTCCCGAACAGCTATAATCTGTCACAAAGACAATCAAGTAAGTACAACAATGAGCAAGGTTTTTCCAAAGGAAATCCTAGCAAAGGGGCCCTCAAGTGAATGAGGGGGAAATGAAAAACGGCTTGGTGAAGATGTAGATCCGGGCCTTCTCCTTCAATACTCCAAAGATCAATGAGTTTGGGTGGAGGGATTGGGAGATCTAGTGATTCTTGAGCTTGCAATAATGGTGTTCTTCAAAGTTGAGCTAGCTAGCTGGCTGGAGGTAGGTGGAGGGGTATTTATACCCCTCCCAGATTTCTGCCCGTTGGAGAAGAGAAGGAACCGGATATTCCGGTATAAGTGATGGCCGGATATTCCGGTCACCGGATATTCCGGTATAGGAAATACGGATATTCCGGTATAGGAAATACGGATATTCCGATGACCTTCAGAAACTTCGGCGATAAGTCCTTAGCAGAAATCTTCGTCAATTCATCTGGACCGGATATTCCAGTATAGGAGATACCGGAATTTCCGATGACTTCCAGAAACTTCAGCGCTTGGTCCTTAGCAAAATTCTTCGTCAATTCTTCTGAACCGGATATTCCGATGACCTCCAGAAGGTTTACAATCTCTTTTCTTCCTTCTTTTGGTGATGATGCACAAGAACAATAAACAACTAAAACCTGCATCACTTCACACCTAATTAAAACTTCACTTAGTGTTGTTAACTAACACACAAAACACGAGGGATCATGAAATGCTCTTTCACACTTTTATGATCACCTTACAAAGCCGTGTTTGGTGTCCCATAATCAACCATCCGGTATCCGGGACTACGATATTCTCATGATCTTAACTTGTAACTTACTGATGACGTATCTTGCAGAATATCAACAGGTTTATCCAGGACTATCTTATACTAACAATGTAAATCAGGAATTATGGCATCCTAGTAACACGTTACTTATGCCCATAGTAAGAAAAACAAGACCATCAAGAATCCATGAACCATTCCAGAGACCTGATTAGGGATATGGGTTTAGTGTTTATTATTGTAAAGATGTAGTTATGTTTTCCTCGTATTCTTCCCATTCAAAGCATATTACAATTATAGCAGAAAACATAAATTTAATCATTAACGTAAAGAAAGTAGATTAATAACAACCTTACTATTGCATCTAGGTATATCTCCAACATCCTCTAGGTTTGGTCCATGGTGTATATGCAGTGCACTTGGAAGTATATACAGTGCACTCGTAAAGGCACCCGCACTACACTTGGAAGTAAACCCAGTGCACTGATAAATAATTGCGCCCTACACTTTGAAGTACAAGCACACTACACTTCTAAGTTAACGCAATGCAATGGTAAGTACACACACTGCACCGAAAACATAAACATAAAAGTACATACAAAAATACATAGTACTCGTGCGAAAAAATACCAAAAATAAAAAACACTACCTAGTTCCCACACGGGACCCTCCACGTGCAATACGTGTCATCACTTGCCTGTTCTGCGCGGCACCAACTGTCCTACATATGACTATCAGAAAATGGAGTCGCTAATGGATCCAAAGATCCAATATGTTCAGTTAGATTGACGTGTTGCTCCGCATTGCTCCTATTTGATGCTTAAGGCGTCAGGTATGGGCCTAACGTGTGAAGTGTATTCAGCATGCACTGGTACAAAACGACGCTATGGATACCCCTCTAAGGAAACGACATCGATAAGGCGACGGTAGAACGAGCTTTGCGCGTGGAAAATGTGGCCCGCCATGCAAGCTGGCCCGCGTCCCGACAATCATCGGCAATGATCCTGTTTTCTTAACCGTTGCCATTATATTGGAAACTGAGTTTCTTGTGTAACCGTGTGCGATTTGTCGCTCAATGGCATCGTACATTAAGAGGGAACCGTTGGCGAGGTTGGGAATATACATTTTCTTTTTTTTAGTCTTGGATATTATAAAAGACTGTTGGTTTGCCCTGGTCCTTTGCTCCAACTTGTTTCTACTCCCCACTCGTGTCCTCCATGGCCAAGAGCATGAGCTCGTCGGGGAGATCGATGGCGTCCTCCTCCTGCCCGCCGGCGCCGGGTCAGCTCTGCCTCTTGTGAAGTGTGTGTGTGTGTTGCCATTGTAGAAACGTGATTCGTCGAGTGTCCCGTTCTGATCTGAACCAAGGCCAAATCTACTTCAAGTGTCCAAATCACAGGGTTAGTTCGACATTTTGACCAGTTTGAGTGATTTATGTTCTATGTGATGCTGATTTGGCTCTGGATTTGATTTTCCATTTCACAGTGGAGGCACGAAGAAGATTCGGAGAGCTGTGATTTTTTGGATTGAAGATTATGCTGAGATGCTGCTTGCTAATGGCGCCAAAGTGGAATCTGTAGAGCTAGAAAATGTAGCCATGATTGTCAGGAGGGAGAATAAGGAGATGCAGACGCACACTTCAGCTGCAGTAGTTGGTTTGGCATGGAGCCAAACAAACATATAAATTTAATCGACTACAGCTGACCCTATTGTTGTTGTGCGTAAGGAGTGGCAGAAAGGAACATAAATAGCTTAGTTAAATATTCTTGTGAGCATTGCTACAATGATTTTGTGTGTTTGTGTGCTACTGTTAGGTGTGAACTTGTATGCAGCTCTGAAAATCAGTAGAATGTAGTAGGTGTGAACTTGAATGCAGCTATGAAAATCAGTAGAATGTAGTAGGTGTGAACTCATGTGCTTCTTATAGGTATTTACTTGTATTTAATTATCGACGAACCTACCATAAAAATCTATCAGAAATACAAGCTTCCAAGAAAAATTTGTAGAGTGACAAAACAACAAAAGAAACGGTTATATCCACTTAAGCATTTTCGATAACGACGCGCAAATATAAAAGGGTACATAACCCTAGAAGAACCCTTACCCTCTCATTCTTCCCCTTCACTCCGGATATGGAACCCGGTGTGGCGGTGCCCTAACCCTTACCCTATCATCCTCCCCCTTCACCTTGTGTGGCAGTGGCAATCCCCTGAACCTTACCCTCTCAATCTTCCCTAATCTCGCGGATCTAGCAGTCGATGAGGAGGCCCGGGAGGTGAGGCCGGCGACCTTGCCGAGCAGATCGATGGATTCCGCCTCGGGATCTGCTGGCGCGGAGGAGAAGGTGTCCCGAGATGCGAGGCCGCCGTCAACGGAGAAGAGAAGATGAGGTATAAATCGCTCAGAGTTCCTCACGTGTCCTCTGCTCATGAATTGTGCTCTGTTTTAATTTGCCATTCGTATTAGCAACTAATGAAATGTTCTATTGGTTTTGTATTAGATTGTGAATTATTTGGTGACACTTTTCAAAATGAAGGAAACCACAGTACAAAGAATTTGGCGAAGTTAACATGCGACGGAGGCTTGCGAGCTCGGTGTGGTTTCTTGTTTTTGGCTTTTCCATCTGTATAGTTGCTTTCACCACCGTAAGTTTATTTATCTTTGACACGATTGAACTCTATGGTCTATTTATTAAATTATACTTATAGTTTGTACCTTTCTTTAATTGCAAATAAACAGAGTTTTTGGGATGTGTATAGCAATTATAACAAAGAGGTGTTTTGGAGAAGCATGAAACCACTACTCGAGTCTTGCTACCGGAAGACCGTTTTCAAATTGGAACCATTTTCAAAAAAACGAAAATTAATAAGAAAAAGAAAAAGGAAAAAGAAAAACTAAAACAGAAACAGAAAAGAAAAAGGAATGAAAAGAAACAAAAAAAGAAAAAAGAAAACCAGAAAAGAAAACAAAGAAGAAGAAAAAAGACAGACAAACCATACCACTATGGGCCGGCCCACTAGGTCGCTCCCGTTAGTGGCGCGGCGCGATAATAGGAATTGCAGTGAAATAGGTATTCACCCTTGCTCCATTGGACATTTCAATAACTGGGCCAACGAACGAAAACCTGTTCGCAGGCCGATTGCGCCCCGCTCCGCTCGAAAAAAATTACCGTAGCCGCCTGCTTGCATAACTTTAGCAAAAAAGATGTCTAAACCGAACAACAATGTAAAAAAAAAACGAACAAAGTGCTAGATATACATACACCGTCGTCATCACTGGTGACGTCAAGGAGATGTGTGACGCAGTCGGTGCCGTTTGCTGCAAACGAGGACCCGGCCACATTCGCTAGAAGATCGACCAGACCAACGCACAACCAGACGTTCACACTATGTAGTAACTTGGAAGAGTTGAAGCATGCAGTCGAAGCCCGAGTGGGTTAGTGCATCGATCGGAGGTGCGGGCGTCAGCGCGCGTGTGTGTATACAGAAACTGAAACGGCGCTTGCACCGGCCCTCAGAACAGAAGCGCCTGAGTGGCATGGCTATGCTATGCTATGCTGATCTGACCACAGAGGCGGGAGAATGCATCCCGAGGTGGAGAGTGGAAGCCATAGCCGAGACTCGTGAGTGCGCGCAGCCGCGTGGCGTACGCAACGACGGGCGGCGCCGCCCGGCGGCCCGGCTCTTGGCTCGCCAATCACGGCGTGTTTCGGCGTCCCGGGAGTCTGACCAGACCACAGGGCTCTCCCGGTCGCAGCCACACACGGCCGCCGACCGCCGTAGAATTATTGGGCCGTTACGTGACGCCGCGCAGGCTGTGCGTCGGTCTCACTATGATACCGTAACCAGTCGAATGACGAAACGATTGGGCCGTGGGCTGTCGCCCTCCACCTCCCGGCTGGGTGGATCGGTCAACATTGATGCTGGTTGCGTTTGCGCGCCGCGCTGTGTCCTGTCCGCACGGTTCTGCTCGCCTCGCCGTGGCCGCGCGACGTCGGCGGCACGCAGCCGATCACTCGATCGTCTTCTCCGGCCGTACGTCTCGCGCCTGGACCGGTCAAACTCTCACACTGCCTGACGAGCGACCAGCATCTCTGTCAGTGTCGCATATCGATCGCTTCATTTTCCCGCGATCTCCGAAATCTTGATAGGTTCTTCTTTCCATGAGACCGGCCGGTCGTACTTACAGCAAGCACATCACATGTCTCCTCCTATTTGGCACCATGTTCGATCGAAGATCGAGTTTCGAAGCAATATAAATGACCAGGGGCGGAGCCAGAATTTGAACATAGGGGGGGGCGAACGATGATGATCACATGTGTTATGTAATATATCATGATTTCAAGTATAAAGAAAAGAAGCATGTGATGTTTTTTTAAATAAAAAGCCTATCAAGTTATTAATATATGTTCGGCAATAAGCCAATAACACTAAAAATGACCGCAAACTTTAAAATTAGTAAGAAAAAATCGATATGTTTCCGCCTATTCGCATGTTTAGACATAGCCTACTATCACCATTCACCACCAGTTTAATCCAAATTCTCAACAGTACGTCACCAGATTCAGTATCAATAAAGTTTGTGTCAAAGATCATATGCTTTTCTAAAACAAATAGCTTAATCAATGCAAGTAGGGAATTAGGTCAGACTACAAATACTTACATGCATGTACCGTGTACATACCTTGACATCTTGACAAATAATCCCAGATGTGCGAACATACGGCAAGAAAGCTGCGGCAGCCGGCATAGGTTTCCGCCGGCGGCGTACTCGGCTGTGTGGCAAAGCCAGCAATCAGTTTCCGCCGCCGGCCGGTGTCCTCGGCTCCTTGCAAACTGGTAGCCAGATCGATCGATCTGATCGATTGGTGAGACCAGATAATGGCCAACGACCAGGGTCCACGATCATTGTAACTGGTCCATGGGCTGTCTTTGTTGTGATGGGCTTGGGTGTGTGCATAGCTACGTTAACATTGGGCTTAAATATTACTAATTAGCTGATTATATACGGCCATTAGCGCATACCTAAACACATACTAGTACCGGCACATGTAGTATTTCTATGAGGGGGGCGATCGGTTGGGGGGGGGGGGTCAGACCCCTGCTAGCACCCCCCTGGATCCGCCCACAGGATCCGTTCCATCGATGCTATACAGGGGCATATGCACTCGATCGTTCACGTACATCAGGACTGCGACCACTAGCTACATGCACCTCCTCAGTCCTCACCGGTTGCTTTCGGGGCATGTCTAGCTCCTCGGACGCACGATCCAATTAAGCGCTCATATTGGCCTTTGACTACCAGCCATGAACCGTCGCAACCACTGTCGGCTCGATCGCACACTGACGCCCAAACCCTGGTGCCCTCCCGGTCAGCACTGACGTGGTTGGTGCATCCACACCTCCACTCCACGGCCGGAAACCTAGCTACTGCAGCTGCCGCCTCTTGTCACTCATTCCTTCATTGGCCAGTGCAATGCCATCTCGATCTCTCTCTTTCTCTCTGCCGGCCGGCCGGTGAGTGGACTGGTCCAAGGACTAGTTTGAAATGCCTACTATTGCTTGCTCCATCGCTCAGGTCGGTTGCATGCAACTACCAACTACTACTACCACTACTACAAGGAACCAAAGGAGATTCTTTCTCCCATGGGAGGTGCATGCATGCATGCATGGTCTATTTGCTTCTAGGACTCGGTCACCTAGCTATGCGATACATCTTGTTCCTCTTCTCGATCACCTTTCTGTATTTGATTTTGACCAACCTCTCTTACCATAAAAAGAACATTAAGTATTGCACGTGCATTCTGCAAAAAAAACATCGAGACGCGGTGATTCCTATGGATCGAGTCTGGTCGATGTCATCAGACTAGTCAAATACCTGGCGCATGCTCTGCCGTTTTGTTATGTCAAGCTCTAGAATAACTGTCGGGTCTCTGATATACTAGCACTTGTTCGTCCCTTTTATATAGATTTATTTATCTCCCATGCATATATGAGGGTGCAGAAATTGACCATGCATGTAGGCCACTACTCCATGTTTGTTAGTTTTTTAGCACTGACAGCAATAGTCGTGCAGTAAGGTATTTGCTTTTTTCACATGCATACATGCTAGCTAACCCTTGCTGTTGCCGATATTTTTCTGAAAACCAGGTATATAGGACACTAAACTAGTACCTAGGTCCCCAACCAAATTCATTACAGAGCTAAGGTATGGACTGGTATAGATCGGTTACGTGGATCTGACTCAGACTCAACTTTCATCCATCTAGGAACTTGAACGAGTATTATTAACAATAATGCTAAGTAATATTCCATACAGTTACGGGCTTTATTTATCTGGGGCGTTAAAAGATTGCTTTTTTACACCCAATTTGACGACAATTAGAAAATCAAAGTATGGTCAATAAGACAATAACATGCATAACAACTCAGTCTCGAGCGTTACAAGCTGGTAATTAAGCTTTATCAAACTCACAATTAAACTGATCCTATATCCTATTGAGCTGGATTATGAACTTGAACCGAACTTATTTGGTACATGCATGAATCCTATGGCGAACCTCCATCGTCTTTCCCTTTCTCCACGCCAAAGATATCATATTATTACATGAGAAATGATGGATATATTATTCCCTCTGTTTGTGTGTTTATAGTCAAAGTCAAACTTTGTAAGGTTTGACTGAATATGTAAGAAAAAGTGTCAATATCTATAATATAAAATCAATATTATTTGAATCATTATAAATATATTTTCATATTATATGCATTTAGTATTTTAGATGTTGATTTTTTTTATATTTGGTCAATGATTTTGACTAACCTAAAATGCAGGGGAGTAGTATTATATTTTTTTGACGTATGAGTAGTATTATTAATAGCTCTGCATTGCACGATCTTTAAGTTGTATTTTTTACTAAAGCATGTAGATAATGACCGAAAAAATTGTAATTAAAATTCTTATAGTAGGGCAGTTTGTACTAATACTCTATCCAACTAGTTGACACAAAAATCTGAACTGATGGAAAAATGCATGCAATATATACATTTCAACATTCTTCTTTTAGATATAGACTTTTCGAGTTTAAACTAGGGACTAATCGGTTCCGATACCATATTAAATTGCATCACTGATGGAGAATTGCGGACAATATGTTTCAATATTTTCTATGTTACACTTTTCCGTAAACAAAAACAGTGCCCGCGTTGGTTAAGAATCTTGGTATCCCATATATATTCCTCCGTACTTTTGTGCCTTTTTTTGACTTGTGAGTTCGGGACAAGTGTGTCGTCAACATAATAATTTTTCTTTAGAAAAGAAAGCCAACACAATATTGTTCGAACCTGATCTTCACGTACTTATACTTAACCAACCACCAAACCACGCCACGTACGTCCTTAACAATATAAAGAAGGTGCAATGCTATCTCAGTGCCGTTACTAAGCCTCCCTTATTTTTCTGTCATCGAGCGGTCATCTCCCGTCCCCCCATTGTTTTGGGAGCACGACGGTTTCCATTTTATCACAAAGCAACCGAAAGCATGTACGTGGATGCACACATGTTAAACAAAGCATGGACAGCCCACGCATGTAAAGACCTCATCTGCAGCCTCCCATCTCGGAGCTAAGCTAGCAGCTCACCAACTAAACCCGTTGCCAAAAACGGCAAAAGTGTCCGGCACATCGATGCCCTACACGACCAGCTTGAGCTTAGCTTAGCTTATCCCAATCACGACACTGTTGGTCGGTCTGCTAGATATTAACCGGTCATCTTTTAAGCCTCCGGCAACCGCAGGACTCGATCGCAAACTCCGAAGCGATCAAAAGGTAAAGCTAGCGTAGAAAATATTACATGAAACGTTCCACGCACCGTCCTTTCTATCTTTGCTGTACCAAGATCAAACGGATATGTTTTTTCTCCACCGTTTTGGGTGGCGGACGAATGAGTTGGTCGTCAATGCATGGGTCCGGCCCCCTTTTTTTTGGCGACATTTGTTTGATTGGATGATGAAAGTGGGTTGTTGGGATCCTTTTGTCCATATTGGTCCGTGAATATGACTTGCGTGTGTGTAGTGTAGTGTGGAATGTTGCTGATTTGAATCTGCGTCGCCGATCGATGAACCAGGCATGCAAGTTCAGCTTTCAAAGTTGCTACATGTAAACCCGCAGAATATAAAAACAAGTTTTCACATAGCTTTGAAGTTGCTATGTGTGAGTGACATGCCCACACGTGCATGATGTATGTGTGATGAACACATATACAATCGAGAGGAAGTGCAGCTACTACCATGGAACACCATGTGTTGGAAAAATAAGACGCAGGAATATCCGTAAGTTATTTCTTCAGAATTTTGCATAAAACGCCAAGAACTTTCCAGTGAGCAGATAGCCAAATGGAGCCCACTGGCCGGCCTCCAAAATTTACATAATTTGTTTGGTCGTGCATACATGGACGTGCAAAGTTTGAACTTGCCAGTTCTAGCTTCCTAGCCTCTTGGAGAAAAAAGCGTTTATATTTTGTCTTTATGATTGAGCACTACTCAAGTGCAGAGAACATTTGTGAAGGCCGCCTTCTCGTTACTGTGGGTTTGTCGCTAAGCAGATGAACACATGTAGCGCAATGGCCCTGATCAAAGCCCTAAACTAATGCCTGCCCACACACTACCCCTTCTCAATGGCAACAAACCAAAATTCCTTTCAATCTCTAGTTAATGGGACATTGACCATCTATTAAATAAATAACAGATAACATATAAGGGCCTTGTTTGTTGCTTTGATGGGGGAGTGAGTGGACATAACACATAAGGGGCAATCAGTAACCTACCTAGAGCTCCATGATACGATATTTGCTACACAAGCAAGATTAGTCAAGTGCTGTGTACATGAGCTACTAGCAACGCTCTTAATTACTAGCAGCTAGCCACATAATAAATGGATGCGCTAATGTACCAACACTGGTCACGCCCCTTATCTCTATTACCTTTGATTATCGGTGCTACTTGTTTGTCGAGCATTGTATTTTAAAGTTTCTTTCTACCTTCCCTTTGCCCTAGAAGCATTGCTATGCATCGGTCCAACAATGGTGCCCCATGGTTTCATCTGAAATGACTATTTTATCTGTCCCTAAAAGTCATGGAATAGTTTTATTCAATTATAATGCATGGTTAGTGCAGTAACACGTGGCGTTGCCGTTGTCGTTCATGGTACATGTGTATCTTTTTGACGGAACCTCGTCAAAGGACGGGCAGCTCACGCATTGCATTATAGTAGAAGTGAATTGATCCAATTAATACGGAAAAACGGACCCAAAACCACACAAGGCTTCGGATAATTAAGGGGTAACCGAGTGAAAACCACACTCCACGGTCGCACAACCAAGTTACGCTGGGACCGGAGCACTGCCGCACAACGCGAACACTCGACACTAAGCACCACACTCGTCGTGACTTCGACGATGGAGAGAGAAACCATAATCCGATGGGAAGAAGAAGAGCGACACCGAGCCAACAACACCTGCCGGCCGACAGCGCCCGACACTGCTAGCATCCCACTAGAGAAAGCCATAGCCAAGCGCGCCAAACTAGGCACGCCTCAGGATGACTCCTCCAAAAAGGTAACAACATCAAAGACGCCGTCGCAATCCCGATCAAAACGATCCGAGACCGCTAGGATTGGATGGGGGTTGGGTCTTCATGATGATGCTATCAAAAGGGAACGATGCAAGAAGTCAGCACCGTCGCCGATACCGACAAGGTCGAGCAAGACTTTTATCTGGACTGCCCTGACCGCCAGTGTCGTCGGACTGCCGCAAGGACAGGCAACCCACACGAACAATAGCACCACACCAACACCGGTGCTTGGAAGCGGGAGCGGCCAAAACTGGAGTATCTCCTAATTATATTATGGCTATAATATGAAAGTTCACGTGTATAAAAAATAATATCAGCTTGTTAGTTTCGTGCATGACCCATGCCCCCATGCAATGATGACGATCATGTTACTTTTTGCCTCTTCTTTGGGTTGGCCTGCTCATCTTTCTAGCCACATGGTTCTCAAATGTTTGCACTATTAATTTTGGATAATTAAGTTATGTACTTGCCTTCTTAACAGAATATTCAAGCTATATGTAAGTGATATTGAAAATTATTCTGGTAGTGACTCATAAACTTCGTGGTAGCAAAAAACTCACGAATTCATGATGGGACTGAAAGTGTCCTCCAAGATAATAACTAACTTTCACTCAATGGTGTGGTCCTAATGGCACCATGAACATCTTTATAAGATGGAATGGTAACTTTACATTAGTACCTCATATTTTGTTTACACTTTATTGATTTAATATAATAGTACACATTGTACTGATAACCTTAATATGCTTAATATCTATGATATGCTTACCTAGTGCCATCATATAAATAATTGCTTCTCCCTGCAAAAACAATTACACAATTTCTTGTGGTATAGTCATCCTTTCCTAGATGTATTTGTTTTTTAGTGGAACTTCGAATCATTAGGAGTATTTCCTATTTTATCGGAAATTCACATTGGCTCCTGAGCTCATATGCTACTGATGGATTTTTTTTAAAAACAGTAGTAAAACATTTCAAAAAATTCTGAAGCAATTTGGAGACAAACATATAAAAATGTTCTACTTATGTGCCAAGTTTTATGGTGAAATGACATTTGGTCTGTTCTTTCAAAAAAGACAAATCAGTGGCTGAAATGGGATTTTCAAAAACATTTTTTTAGAGAACTGATTTTGTTATTTTTGCACAGAGCACCATGCATGTCATTTCATCACTAAACTTTGCACTTAGAAACCATGTATATGTTCGTCACCAATTTTTTTTAGAATTGCTTGAAATGTAATACTATTTTTTAATTTTGTGTATTCTATCAAGAGCATATGAGCTCGGGAACCAAAACGTCTTATTCCCTAGTTTCCGGTTCTACAACTGTCTAGGTTTCTATTCTACTCCCACCACTGGTAATTATGGCTTTGTTCCACGCAGTTCTTTGATGGGAAATTACTTATCAAACCACCTTTTGAACCTGGCATTGGTATTTGGAAAAAAAAAATATTGCACCTAACAAGGGAACAGAGGGAGTAATTTTTCTGAACTTTAATTGTTCCTATATATGTATTGTAGTGTTTGACTTGGAGAGGTCATGCTTGAAATATTTATTGGAAACAAGAAAACTTCAGGTGGTAGAATTCTAATTTGTCTTTCGCACATTAGCACCACCATTCTAAATGTTCCTCGCGATCAATTCCTATAGAATTGTACTAACTTTTCTATTACTTTGCCCCACTGGATGGGAGAGTATCCCCTAGGTGCTCGTACTGCATTCTCACATAGTGGAGAGGCCGCTAGTACCAAATACCACTGGCTATCAGTAGTGGCGCGGGGCAAACACACCACTAGTCGCCAAATTGCCACGACATTGCTAGGGAAATCTGCACTAGTGTTGTCCCGGTCCCAACGACTGATATACAAGGATAACTATATTATTCCCCACGCGTTACAACGAGAACCTTGTTAAAAGAAATGCATAAATAGATAGTACATAACTAATACATAAGCAAACGAGAGAGTGTTCTTGATTTTATATATTTTTAAGTAATACGTATGAACCATGTAACAAAATCATAAACTTTGGATAGGAGATTTCATTGTCTAACAAAAAAGTGAAGCATGGATTATATGAAATACAAAAATTAAGGCAAACACATGTAAATTATTCCAGACATGAATGACTTGTTGAAGTGGCAGGGATGTGTTGATATATGAATGCAAAAAATATATAACTTATGGCTGACGTGCACGACTTGCTGATGTGGCAGAGCTACATGGACAAGAAAAATAGGCAGTGGATTACAATTATTTAGGAACAGAGGATACAAGCAGTACGTACGTAGTAGGTACACTTCAAGTAGTGCATGCTCCATATTGCAGTTCCCACTTTCTAAACCACTTGAGAGTCTGTTAAGCCGGCTTGTTGTAGCCAGCAGCAGCTGGAGTATTATTTAGCTAATTAAGCTTAATTAAGATTTTACACATGCAACTACCAACAAGGTACAAAAAGTGAGCCTCATCATGCAAGATTAGACGGATAATGGTGGTGCTATAATTAAAAAAATGTCATAAGTACTCATTAGTCCTTGATGCTACGCCTAGTGGGGATGAACATAACTAACGATGCCATTAGGATTAGCCTTTTAGTTGCATGGTCTTAGAACTAGCTAGCAAGCTAGTGTAGTAGCTAGTGTCCCATATCGTTCTATCCATAAAGTCGGCGTGAAGATACACTAACTTAACCCACCATGTATGCACTGCCTTATCTAGCTAGTAGTACTACGTTATCATCTTGCCGTTCAATCTTGACTTCTCATCATGCTTTATAATGTTGCTCTAACTTTAGCAAATTACCATTTGATTTACATGAATAATTTACAAATTACGAATATACTAGCTTATTATTAGTTAATTCGTGCTTGCCGTGTCACACAGGCTCAGCCGGCCGCCGATCGATCTACACATGCACGGTTTGACACCAGCATTAACTAGTGGCGAGCTGCACGGTTGACACTAACATTAGATTATTAGTATTTAGTAAGCAAATACTAGCAAATTAGGCAACGCCACGGTCAATTAGTTCTTTCTTCATCCCACCGGAGTAGTTGAGGACTTGAGGGACACGCCAGGTTTACGTACTCTAGCTGTAGATCAGTGGAGACTTGAGGGGCATGCATATATGGAATCGGATACATGCAGATTGGTGTACTGTTCTACTGTTACAGTGTTACGTGTTGAGAGGTGCATGCAGATGCTGCCGCTAGCTACCTCATCGCATCTCCTCTTTAATTTCCTCCCCCTCTCTGGCGAGCAATGTCAACTTGCCATATACCGAACATTCCCGGCGCCACTTGCCGTCATTTGCAGGTGAGATAGACCACGATCGGAATTCGGATGCTCTTATTAATTCTTTCTGGCCCTAGCGGCGAGGAATCGGACGAGATCCAGCGTATTCTTAGTCAATCATTTCTAAAATCTTGTATTCTGGTACACCCTGCAATGTTAAGCAAGAATAGTATCTGCGCAGAGTATAGAAAAAGTGATTAATTAGCTCGGGCTCGTTTTCAGAGGATGCCCCTTGGCATAATTCCAACGGCATAAACAAAGTTGGCAGGAGGAGGAAATACATCATGCATTGGAATAACATTTGTTTTCCTCTTTGCATTTGGGTGGTGCGCGTTGTGTCAACTACTTGATAAAAAAAGTTGCTCTGGCGAAAAAGATGTGATATTCTTTTCTTCCTTTGCTTCCTTCTCTCAGACAGAAAGCTTTTGCAAAATTGCATGGTGGGAGTGTCAGGTATATTCCCCATTTTATTTTGTGGCATAATTCTCTCATGTCGTTTCCGTATGTGTTTTCCCGGGCAACATTTTATCTAACACAAAATGTCATAGAAACGTGAGGGCTTTAAAACTGAAGCAATCAAGACACAAGGAGAACAAAACAAGCGGGGTCACCATATAATTAATACTTTGTTGTTTTTTATTAAATTTTCAAAACTTTCAAAACATTATGTGAAAAATCCAATAATCGAAAAATGGAGAGTAGTCAATCTGATATATATTTTTAGATATTTTTCTCCAGCTGTTTAAAGTTTGGTTACCTTTTTTTAGATTCGGCCAAAATGTAGTTAAATTTTCAAATTTCTAAAAAACGCCTGAAAAACTCAAATAACTGACTTAGTAAAACATTTCTACAAGTTCTTGAGAAATGAAAAAAGGGAAAATATGTCACAACCTCCTTGCATTAGTCTCTTCACTCACGTAAATGAGGAGGTTGCTGAAAGGGAAACATTTCAACAAGTTAGGAAAAATATTCTCGAGAAACGAAAGAAGGGAAATGCTCTGACAGCTTCTTTTGTAGCTAAATCTGGGCCTGAGATTTTATTGGGTCTTATAGAAAAGACACTATTTTAATTTCCTAAAAAATAACAGGATCAATTAATTGTCTGCAATCAAGCTCGGATAACATAACAGGGACTATAAATCAAGAGAAATAAAATTAACACTATCTCCTTCCAAAAAAGATTTTTATTAAAAAAAGGTGGGATAAAGAATATAATCATGTTCCCTCCGAATAATCATATCTTCATGTTTGACAGAAAATTATATTCATCCTCTTTCTCCTACTTGAATTAGCTATAAAATAAGTTGCCATAGCATATCCTTCCAACAAGTCCTTCTCCTGACATCTTTGAATCCATTTTAAGTCCTCCTCTTTGTTAATTAAAGATAACAAAGATTTTAAATCTTTCTTCAGATTGTAATCATCAATACTCAGACAAATCATTTCATTTTTTTGGTCAGTTAAATCATTTTTTCTAACAACGTTTTCTTATATTTCCTTTATGAAATACTCCTTATTTATAGTTCCATCCCTTCAAAGTTTTCCTCTTTCTAGATTCACATTGAAAAACGTTTGCCCTTAAAATCAGAACACCATACTTTCTGAACCACATCTTTGAGGCCAGGCCTCAGAACCCATGCGAGTTCAAACTTCAAATGTATGGTAATTTTTGGCAAATTTAACCCAAAATAAATTACCAGAGGACATGGTATAAATTACCAGAGGACATGGTCTGAGCCAAATCTAGGAAGAGTTTTAACAAAAGCAAGAGGAAACCATGTCTCCCAGTATGTACTTTGTAGGAATCTATCTAGTTTTCCAAATAAGGGGTCCATGTGAGTATTAGACCAAGTGAAACATCTACCTGCTAAATCCAGGTCTCTCAAGTCCCAATGTTCTATAATCGAATTGAACATAAAGTAACACTTAGAGCCTTTCTTCTTTTTATTACTCTCACCAGCTTTTCTAATAATGTCAAAGTCTTTGGTCTCCAACTCATCAAGGGAATTTGCTACAATTAAACACTTGTACAAGTTCTATAAAAAAAACTTTCTTATCTTTATTCTGCAGGGGGGAGTTGTAAACAAAGATGAAATTCCAAAAAAAATGAGTTTTTATTCCTAAGTAGCATGCAAATGAAATATACACTACCACTAACCTCTATCACCTAAAAAACAGCATCATCCGCACCCAGAATCATGCCTCCAGCAAGCCCTCTAGGTCTTAGCACATGCAAGAAGAATTGCAAGACAGAAAATTAAACCAAGACATAGGAACAATTTCTTTAAAATTCCAGCAGGACAACATGATCAAGAACTGCATCTGTAACACTACTACGTCACCAACTCCTCTACTGTTCCAAATAAAGCCATACATGAAATTAAATATTTAAACTCTTGTTGAAATTTTATTTACTTTCAAGGCCAAAAAAAAATAACTCCCCTATTCCTCTCCCTCTACCAAAAGAATTTCTACATATATTCAGTCTACTCAAAGAAGCTAAACCTCTAACACAAGTATCAAATTAAACATCTAAATCACAAGTCCCACTACCATCAATACTAGAAACTTCTTTATCAGATAAAAGGTCAAGAATGGCCTCATGATCAAACCTATCAAATTTTGTTCCCCCATTGTCACTCATATGTTTGCACTTAGATTTAGCAGCTAATAAATCAAAACGAACTTCTTCAAAATCTATAACTGCTTTAACAGTTCTATTAGTTTCCTATATATTTATTCCTAAATTAATATCTACGGTAGAAGCAAGTGCAAAGTAGGTATTATGACAACAGTTAAGGACAAAAGGTATATACCAGCTGTAACCTCAAAATTCCTTTTTTTGCTTGATATACCAGCTGTAACCCCCTGCTTCTTTTTCTTTTACTCCTCTAGCTTTTTGTTCAACAAATATTATGAAGATTCAGTATGTTCCCCACCCACTGGTTTATCTGTCTTTCCTGTATCCTTCCTCAGTTTTGTGGTATCTTGTGTTCATAGGCCAATTCTCCTAGAAAAAGACTCACCATCTTCATCTGAGTCCATTATCTCATCAGGATGTATAGAATTAAAAGAAGATTGGATATTTCCTTTTTCATCATCCTTATTTTCACCCTCCTGCATACTTACAACAACTTCTACAATGTGAGCATCAGACTGTATCCTTGCTTTAGTATGGCTTCTTTTTAGTAGCTTGTTTTTTTAGTTTTTTGCCTCAGTTGCTTGTTTCAATAGCATCTTGTCTCTTAGTTCCTTGTCCATCTATCTATCTACATCAACCTAACTTGAAAGGCCTCTTCAATGTCTGCCAGGCTGCCATGCGGGCCATCTTTCACAGAAGTAGCCATATTCATCCCAATTTTATCAACTCTTTTGTTCCCTCCATATTTCCTCGCAGACCTAATTCTTTTACTAAGTCTTGTAGCATTGTCTTCCACATTTACTACATCTCCGTCCACAATTAGTCCTCCCGTCTCAACCACTTGTTCCAGTTAAAACTTGATATGATACACATGTTGGAGGTATGCCCTAGAGATAATAATATTGAGTTATTATTTATCTCCAAGTTAATTATTAATGTTTATATCTTTATGCTATAACTGTTGTGGCACTTGAATATTGAGTATTCAAAGGAGAACCCGCGTGCACGTTTAGAGATATGAACAAAACAAGTGTTCCTAATATTGCCTCTAAGATTAGCTTATCTTGTTGTTAGATGATCACGTATTCCTGATCATGAACTTTGTGTAAGTCAAACAACTATAAGAGCATATTGTTGGAATGACAATAGTACTGAACCGACCCAAGTGTATGATCTTGCTAAAAGACGAATCATCATAGATGAAGTTAGCAAGTGATTATGAAGTTTTAGTTAGCTATGTCGCTATATCATGAGAACATCTAGTGACCACACTCTTGACAATTATGCTCTAATTGTCATCAACCGTCTTGCTGTAAATGGGGATCATAACGGTGACTTTCCGGTATAACCTAAAGTGTGTAATGGAACTTAGATTATTGAAGAATGATACTTACTCCTCTAGACGATGGAGAGATACATACTCTGGGCCCTCTCAGTATCACCGATGTCAACCAATCGTCTGGCCAGACACAGTGTGATTTATCACAAGGATATTGGGGATATGAATGAGAAAGGAGAATGATATCGGTACGAGTTTTGTATGTGTGTAGTGATCAAAAGGTTTGATCACATAGTGCACATTGTCTAACCTCGTGATATCATTGGTATCGTGCAGCTAGGGGGATTAGCGTAACGAGAAACAACAAAAAATGCTTTCGTTATTTCGTAAATACACAGGAGCCATCATGGGCGTCCATGGTCCGGCTGTTGGTTGTGTCAATCTTAAATTTAAAGTGTTTTGTAGTCGTAGTGGTGTTTGAGAGTGGTCGGATTTATTCCGATGTCTGAGGAACAACTCCGATGAGAATTGGAGGTGTTCCGGAAAAGTTATCATGAGAGGCATATTATGTCAATGAAAAACTGAAAGCCTTTGGGAGGGAAAAGAGGCGGAAATGAAATGTCCCGGGATGTTAGACAGTGTCTCTGACATCAGTGGACAGAGTCGATGATTTTATCTAAAGGGGTCACAGGGTTCCAGAAGAGTTTCGGAGTAAACCCGAGAAAGGGGGAGTGCCGGAGGGGGGCACTGGGTGCCGTAGGGCTGCACCGCACTTGGTGGAACAGCCACATGGGCCCGAGGGCCCACCTAGGGCCCGCACACCACCTCCCCCCTTTTACTTTTATATAAATGGTGGGATTAATTATATCTCATATTTAAAAGAAGAGATAAAAGGAAAATAGGAGATTTAAAAGGGAAGGACTCCTAGTTGGACTAGGAGTCCAACCGAATTGCAGGAGGGGATCTGGCTGGCCTCCTAGGGCCGGCGCACAGAGGGGAGGGGATTCCCCCGTCCCCAAGGCAAGCCTCCCCTTCTCCCTCCTATATAACCCCCCACCCCCCCCCCCCCCCCCCATGGGGTTTTACAGAACAATTGCTCCCAGTTTTTAGGTGTCCTCTACCGGAGTTTTTCTCTCTAGATTTCATGTGTTGAAAAACCTCTCTACTATCTCATTTAGATCTAATCTAGTTGATTGAATCTACCACTACTACTATGCCAAAAGGCTGTCTCTCTTCGTTGGCGTCGAGTACTGGACGGCGGAGTGCTGACAGGTTGACGCAAGTGGATGCGTGGATACTAGAAGAGGCAAATCACGTGTAATCCTTAACGAGGGAGTCGGAAACATTATCACCTCCAGGCTTGGGCATGAGAATCTTCATCAGGCTTCAGTGACAACGTCATCGGCAAACGCCATCTTCCGCAAAATTCGGTGCGACCGATGCAGGCAGTGAACTGTATATCATGGAGAGCTTTCACGACTACAAAATGGTGAATAACCATGGCATGGTCGAACAAGCTCATGAGATACAGTGCACTGCGAGAGAGCTCGAACTACTCAAGTGTCCCCTACCTGACAAGTTTGTGCCTGGATGCATTATTGCAAAGCTACCTTCATTATGGAGGAATTTTGCCACAACTCTCAAACACAAGAGACAGGAGATATCGGTTGAAAACCTGATAGCGTCTCTTGATGTTGAGGAGAAGGCTCGGGCAAAGAACACTACTGAGAGAGGTGGTGAAGGTCAGTCTAGCGCCAACATGGTGCAGAAAAACCATAACCATGGCAAGAGCAAGCCTGCATTCATCATGCCTGCCAAGACTACTTCTTTCAAGAAGAAGATGCTGAACAAATCTGAGCTAAAGTGCTACACTTGTGGAGAGCCGGCCACTTCTCTGTGGACTGCCCAGATCGTGCAGACAAGAAAGGGAAGAAGCCAAGGATGTCAACGTCGTGACCGCTAGCAATACTGATGGGTATGGTAATTTACCGATTGTGCTTTCAGTATTTCAATCTCCATGTTGGTGGATTGATACGGGTGCTAATGTTCATGTGTGCGCTGACATTTCTATGTTCACTTCTTATCAGGTCGAAGATTCTTTCGTCCTAATGGGGAATGGATCACATGCTTCTGTTCGTGGTGTTGGCACGGTAGATCTGAAGTTTACTTCGGGGAAGATCGTGCAGCTGAGGAACGTGCAGCATGTCCCTACTATGAACAAGAATCTCGTTAGCGGCTCTCTTCTTTGCAGAGATGGGTTTAAATTAGTCTTGGAGTCCAATAAAGTAGTTGTGTCAAAGTTTGGACAATTTATTGGTAAAGGGTATGAGTGCGGAGGCTTGTTCCGCTTTTCATTATCGGATTTTTGTAATAAGTCAGTAAACCATATTTGTGGCAGTGTGGATTCGGATGCTAATGTGTGGCACTCTCGTTTATGTCATGTTAATTTTGGTTTAATGAGTAGACTTTCCAGCTTGAGTTTAATTCCTACTTTCACCATTGCCAAAGGTTCTAAGTGCCATAGCTGTGTGCAATCTAAGCAACCTCGAAAGCCTCACAAGGCAGCCGAGGAGAGAAACTTGGCACCTCTAGAACTCGTACATTCGGATCTATGTGAGATGAATGGCGTGTTGACAAAAGGTGATAAGAGATATTTCATGACTTTAATCGATGATGCTACTAGGTTCTGTTATGTATATTTGTTGCACACTAAAGATGAAGCTTTAGACTACTTTAAAATCTATAAAGCTGAAGTAGAAAATCAATTAGAGAGAAAGATCAAACGTCTTAGGTCAGATCGTGGTGGCGAGTATTTCTCCAACGTATTTGATGAATTCTGTGAGGAACATGGTATTATTCATGAGAGGACGCCTCCCTATTCGCCCCAATCAAACGGGGTTGCCGAGAGGAAAAACCGCACGCTGACCGACTTGGTGAACGCCATGTTGGACACTGCTGGTTTATCTAAGGCATGGTGGGGGGAGGCTTTGTTGACTTCGTGTCATGTCCTGAATAGAGTTCCTAACAAGGATAAAGAAAGACACCTTACGAGGAGTGGTCTGGGAGAAAACCATCACTTTCTTATTTCGTACTTGGGGATGTTTGGCGAAAGTCAATGTTCCAATTCCTAAGAAACGTAAACTTGGACCGAAGACAGTGGATTGTGTCTTTCTAGGTTATGCTCAGCGGAGCATTTGCTATAGATTTTTAGTGGTTAAATCTGAGATACCTGATATGCATGTTGATACTATTTTGGAATCTCGTGATGCAACATTTTTTGAGAACATGTTTCCTATGAAGGATATGCATAGCATTGCTAGAATTTCTTCTGAGATATTTGCTGAACCTAGTACATCTGTTGATCATTCTGAACAACCATGTTGAGGAAGTCCTTGAGAAGGATGACAATGAAGCTCCCAAGAGGAGCAAGAGACAGAGGACTGAAAAATCCTTTGGTGATGATTTCATTGTGTACCTTGTGGACAATACTCCCACGTCCATTGCAGAGGCATTTGCATCTCCTGATGCTGATGACTGGAAAGAAGCTGTCCATAATGAGATGGACTCGATTCTTTCTAATGGAACTTGGGAATTATCTGAACGACCCTACGGCTGCAAACCTGTGGGTTGTAAGTGGGTGTTCAAGAAGAAGCTAAGGCCTGATGGTACTATTGAGAAGTACAAGGCACGGCTTGTAGCCAAGGGCTACACCCAGCGCGAAGGCGAAGATTACTTTGACACCTATTCACCTGTTGCTAGACTCACCACCATTCGAGTACTACTTTCCCTGGCTGCCTCCTATGGTCTTATCGTTCATCAAATGGACGTAAAGACAGCTTTCCTTAACGGAGAGTTGGAAGAGGAAATCTATATGGATCAGCCTGATGGGTTTGTAGTAAAAGGTGAAGAGAGAAAGGTGTGCAAATTGTTAAAATCTTTGTATGGGCTGAAGCAAGCACCTAAGCAATGGCATGAGAAGTTTGACAGAACTTTAACTTCTGCAGGCTTTGCCATTAATGAGGCTGATAGGTGTGTTTATTATCGCCATGGTGGGGGCGATAGTGTTATATTATGCTTGTATGTTGACGATATACTTATTTTCGGTACAAGCATGATAGTGATAAATGAGGTCAAGTCTTTTCTGTCAAAGAGCTTTGATATGAAAGATCTGGGACAAGCTGATGTGATCCTGAACATTAAACTGATTAGGGATGAGAGTGGGATTACGTTAACGCAATCACACTATGTTGAGAAGGTCTTGAGCCGCTTTGGTTATATAGACAGCAAGCCTTCTCCAACACCCTATGATCCCAGTGTGACACTCAGAAAGAAAAAAGGAAACGAGAGATCAATTAAGATATTCTCAAGTGATCGGTTCACTCATGTACCTTGCGAGCGCGACGAGACCTGATATCTCTTTTGCTGTGAGCAAGTTGAGCAGGTTCATGTCTAACCCGGGTATTGATCATTGGCATGCACTTGAAAGGGTCATGCGCTATCTGAACGGTACAATGAGTTATGGGATTCACTATTCAGGGCACCCTGCGGTGCTTGAGGGATATTGTGATGCGAACTGGATCTCAGATGTTGATGAGCTCTACGCCACAAGTGGATATGCATTTATTCTTGGAGGTGGCGCAGTGTCATGGAGGTCTTGCAAACAGACCATTTTGACGAGGTCAACCATGGAAGCAGAACTTACTGCTTTAGATACAGCTTCTGTTGAGGCAGAATGGCTGCGTGAGCTCTTGATGGACTTGCCGTGGTTGAGAAACCATTACCGGCCATCCTTATGAACTGTGACAACCAAACGGTTATCATGAAAGTGAACAGTGCTAAGGATAACGCGAAGTCATCAAGACACGTAAAAGACGCTTGAAGTCTGTCAGGAAAATGAGAAACTCCGGAGTAATAACTGTTAGTTATATTCAAACAGACAAAAACCTGGCAGATCCCTTTACGAAGGGACTATCACGTAATGTGATAGATAGTGCATCGAGGGAGATGGGGTTGAGACCCGTGAGCGTTACACCATAGTGGTAACCCAACCTATGTGATCGGAGATCCCGTGAATTAGGACCTGGGAAGAACAAGCTAGTGGTTTAACAGAGGAGAGTTTTTATTTAACCCTCTCCGTGGAAGATGCATAACTCTCACATTCTGTAAGGCAGGTTGGCAATATGCCTTAATGTGTTTCTGTTGGCTATTCGTAGCAAAGGTGCTATCCTACAGAGCGACCTTGAAAGAACACACCTATATGAGTCCGACTGTTAAACGTCGCAGTCTATGAGATTTGGGTGATCTCTAGTAAGCTCATGAAGAGACCAGGGAGTATGACGCATATGCTCCACCCGCGGGGTAGGCTACTGGCAGCCACGTACTGGTTATGACTTTGAGTGAAGTCTATTGGCACCAAACTTGCAATTCAAGGTTCGTCCATTGTTCAAGTTGCTGGTAGATGTAGCTTGAAGCTCTAGGCGGAAGTTCAACTTAACAGTCTCTGCTGAAACACTGGTATATAAACAAGAAACGAGGTTTGGCAAAATCTCTAAATGGAAATTTGAGATCTGGTGAGGGATTGTTAGAATTTGGGCCAATTTGTGGGCAGCCCAAATAAGCAATTTGTGAAATCTCAAATTGGCCCATGTGCATATACATGGCTGGTTGTGGGAGGTGCTAAAGTTTAGTTCCACATTGCTAGTTGGATGAGAGTTGCACCACCTTATAAGGTGGAGTGTTGTGCTACTTGGTGTGCTTGTGAGAACAGAAGGCTCTCTCCCGCGCACTCCTCCTCCTCCTCCTCCTCCTCCGCCGCCCGCTCGCTCGTCTCGTCACGACACGCTGCGGGTTGCGGGAATGAGCCGAGCCGATGCCTATATTTTTGCTGTTCAGGAAAATCGAGTCGCTAGCGTACACGTATAGCTTAGCCAGTTCGGGTCACTCCCGGATCGTGGGCTGCTGTACCGATTCGGACGTGTGCGGCATGTTTGGCCCATGTTGTACCCGTTAGGGTTTCCCGAGCCGCACTATATATTGCCTTGCACTGCGTGCACCGTCACACACCGAACCAATCTAGGTTTTGCCACATCTCGCGCCTTGCGCCGCCATCGCAGTCTACTCCATCCCGAGCGCTGACGTGCACCGGCGTTTGGGAGAGCAGGTCTCCGGAACCAGTCACCTTTGTGATCCTATACTGGAGAGGGCGAATTAGCTTTTTGGGAAGCGCTCTGCGCGACTGCTCGCCGCTTCCACCACGGGTCGTCTTCCAGTCGGAGCTGTGGATCGTCTCCGCAGGCGTCGTCTTCTTCGACCTGTCGTCACCAACATCATCGTCAACAACATCACCGCTGCTCTCGGCGCGGTGAACCTGTCTGCATCGACTGCTGCTTCCTCTACAAACGTTCGGTACGTGCGACGTATTCCGAACTGTGGTTTTACTATGGATATGTTGGCATTTGTGTTGCTGCTGCTCATGTTGCTTAGTACATCTAGTATGTTCGTATTTAACATGTTAGTAGCTGTTGTTTTCATGCTTAATATTCTGAAATTAATCATGAAATCATTGCCTAATTTTCCAACATGATACATCAAATGGGAGTTAATTAAATAATAAAATTCTTGAACACTGAATGGGAAACCAAATTAAGCATGCATGCATGAAGTGGTTGTGAAACTTCCACTGATACATAAAGGTCCTTTTTCTCTCTTTCTTTTTCCATATCTGAGTAGCATCACTTCGTGCTGCTATAAACTCCATAATTTATTCGACGTTTGTACGGCGAACAGTGCCAAATATTTGGGGGTAAGAACCTTTAACGAGAAAGATAATCCCAGAGTGGCAACGCATTGGCAAACAGGGGCATACAGCATCGTTCCTTTGCAGCGCCATAAAGTTTATATTCTTCCCAAAATCGCAAGACACCAAGTGCAGCTTTTATTTCTCACCGAGTGCTTTGTACAGTAGATATCAGAGATCGTACGCTCCGCCTAGTTGCTTTTACAAAAGGAAAACGCACAAAAAGGAGCCATTGATTTGGATATGGAATGGAGGCGAAATGGTAGGAATGAACGGGGCACAACAATTGGCCCGCACGCTTGCATCCACTGGGGGGACAGACAGCGCTAGAGGGCTCAAAGCCACCTCTCAAATCATCAACACAGCGTACAGTACCATACGTACATCCATCCATGGATGGCTGCGTGTGAAGCACTTTCCGGCTTTCACCATCATCAATTAATAATAAGTAGTGATAATAATAATATATTGGGCCTCTTTTTGGACTAGTATTTACAGAAGGCCCCAAGACTTGTTCATAGCAGTACCAACCTGGGATAATTGACTAAGGAAATAATAAAGAGAAGAAAAATAACATTTCCTCTTCAATACTCTCTTCCTCTCTCTAACAAAATCAAGATGGAGTGGAGATGCATGGATCAAACAAGTCAATAGCAACAGCCTAGAGTTATCAAAACCCAGAATCCACACTAGACTTGGCCACCCCCACGGCCATCGCCGTCGTGCGCCATCTCCTCGTCGTCTCCCACTCTGATCAGCGGGGCCCTCTCCGAGACCTCGTCCTTCGTCTGATGCTTTCCCTCCACCGCCGTACAAACAGCGCCACCGCTGCTGCTGGAGCTGTTACTGTTCCTGCTGCGCTTGATGTCTCTGTCAACGGCATCCGTGTCGCCATTGCTGCCGCTGACGCCGCTAGCACCAACGGAGCTGGCCATGGTCATGAGACCTTCCTCCAGTTTCTGCAGCGCGTCGTCGTTGCCGTCCTCGCTGATCGGCACGTAGCCGTTGTTGTTGCTGTTACCACCGGCATTGCTGCTGGTACTAGTAGTTATTGCTGTCTTTTTGCTAGTGCTGACACTGCCTTTTGAGGTGTTGATGTTGCATTCGGCGTCGTTGCTGCTTGTAGTGGGTTTCGTTAGCTCCTTGGCGCGGGCCACCTCGACGTCCCAGTCAGTGGCGGCCACCGCGCGCGCCATCCACACCGCGCAGGCCGCCTGCGCTGCCAGTAGGCCGAGCCACAGGCCGGCGAAGCCAAGGCCGGCCCCGAAGGCTAGCGCCAAACCCACAGGCATGCCGACGAGGTAGAAGGACGCCAGGTTGATGCGAGCGCCGCTGGCCGGGCGCGCGCTCCCGCGGAGCACGCCGCACCCGGCGGTCTGCGGGAAATTGCCGAGCTCGCACAGCCCGGCGATGGGGAGCGCCACCGCGGTGAGCCGCAGGATATCTGAGTCCGACGTGAACATGCGGCCCCAGTGGTTGCGGACGGACACCATGAAGGTAGAAGCCACGGCGCCGATGACGAGGCCGATGCAGAGGGCTGCGCCGGCGGCGCGGCGCGCCCCCGCCGGTCGACCCGCGCCGAGCTGGTGGCTGACGCGCGTGGACGCGCCCTGGCCGAGCGAAGAGGGGAACACGTACACCAGCGACGTGGCCTGGATGAGGATGCCCATGGAGGCCACGGCGGCGCGCGGGTTGGCGAGGAGGCCCGACAGCACGATCATGAGCTCGTACCACCACCACTCGAGGCAGACCGCGGTGGCGGTAGGAACGGCGAGACGAAGCATCGCTCCCCAGCCACGGAGGCAGTCGGAGGTCGGACCCACCCACGAGTCCTTGTGGGCCCCCGAGATGGCGAGGAAGCACACGAGCGCCAGGAGCAGGTTGAGGTCAGTGAGCGCGACGGCGAGCGCGACACCGGCGACGCCCATGCGGAGGCGCACCACGAGTAGGTAGTTGATCGGCCCGTGAAGCAGCACGGAGAAGAGGGAGCACGCGGTGATGGGCAGCGTGAGGTTCTGCGACCGGAGGTACACACGCAGCGGGTGCAGGACAGCCAGCACAGCCAGGTCGGCCGACGCGTAGGCCGCGAACGTCTGCGCGGCGGCGGCCACATCCTCATCCTGGCCGAGCAGCTTGAGTATGTGGCCCGTGGACGTGATCCACAGTAGTGAGATGGGCAGCGCCACCGCGAGGAGCAGGAGCACGGTGCGGTGGAGGGCGAGGGCGAGGAGCTTGCCGCGGCGCGCGCCGAAGGCCTGGCCGCAGATGGGCTCCATGCCGAGCGCCAGCCCGGAGAGCACGGAGTAGCCTGTGATGTTGGCGAAGCCCAGCGCCAGGGAGCCGCCGGCGAGGGCCAGCTCGCCCAAGTGGCCGAGGAAGAGCATGGAGATGAAGGAGCGCGAGTACATGACCAGCCCCGTCACCGCCATGGGCACCGACAACCGGCCGATCGCCCGCGCCTCGTCGGCCACCTGGTGAGACACAGGAGCACACGTGAGATTGTTACCAACAAAAGTGTCGATCGGCCGAGAAAAGCAAACTATTTTCCAACAGCTGAGCTTTCCTCTATTAATTTTTTCTGGTTGCTGTTACCAGCTAGGCAGTAAAATAAGCAGACTGTAGCTAGCAGGTAGCTCAATGTCTACCTACGTGTGCATGCCAGTATGAAATTTACCGGGCGGGCAGGCACATGCGATGCATGTCTTGAGAATAGCAGGGTGCGTGTACCTTGGAGAGCGCGAGTGCGCGGCCGGCGTGGTGGCTGTCGTCCTCGCCGTCGTCCATGGGGTGGAGCAGGTGAGAGGAATTCTTGAAGGAGGTGAGGGGCGGCGGAAGCTGCTGCGGCGGCGAGGGGAGAGGACTGGCGCCGGTGTTGCACATGATCGGCAACCTTCTAGCTGCTTGCTACTCCCGCTCGAGGCCGGCCGGCTGAAAAGTGCTCGCTCCGGTGGTGGTGTTTGCGAGTGAGTCTCTATCGACCTCCCACTGTCGAAGAAGATATTAGCCGCTGGCTGCTGTCCACTGGTGATTGGTGGGCGGTGCAAGCTACAAGTACATTTTGACTCCCTTGCTTGAAAGCCTTTCTCTTTCTCTCTCCGGCCGTGGGAAGGCTTTTGCACGGGTTGGTTTGGCCTTTTGGTCTCCTGGAGTGGTGAGTGGTCGATCAGGAGGGAGGAGGCTCTCTCTTGTTTCTTGGTTTGGGTCGCATTGTGGGAGGAGAGCTCTATATATACACGCTTGCGCGGGGGTGGGGGAGCGAGGAGCAGTCAGCGTACGTAGGTGTCACTCCCAATTCGCAGACGGGCGGAATTGAGTGAAGTTGCCTCCGCATATATGCCCTGTCTCCCAAATTCCCTATCGTCTCCCCTGGCGGAATGGCATAAATTAGCACGTCTGATCTGTCGGAATAAAACGCATCCAACTTCGTCTCCCACACCCCTGACATCGACGCAGCTTAATTACCCACATTGCTTTTGCCCCGCCCCGTAATTATCATCATGCAAGTGGCTTCCTTCCCTGGTGGTTCGCTGCCAAACTGCAGTAGATCGGTAGGGTTTGGGATTGGTCGTTCTGAAACTCTGAACTTGACCTACACGGGTTAGCCTGCGCCGTGCGGTAATTCTACAGCACTCCTTTCAGTTTCTTACTTTAACATCTTTTTTACTTTTGCTAGCTTGTCGTGCAGAGTCATCTGCTGTAGGTGCTGTCGAGGTTTGGATCATGTCAATGATCTAGTAGCTACCCAGCTATGCATAGCTAGGAAAGGCAGCATTTTCACATACAAAGTACCGGCAGGCGGCAGCAGGAGCCGGGCCTGGGCGTTCAGAAATGATGGCTGCACTGTTAATTACACTGCACTGAGTTCACCCCCACAGAATGACAAAGATGAGCTAATAAGCTATGGATAAGCTCCGATCCATCTGGTCTCTGTGCGCGAGCCTGTCCCTTCGTGCTTACTGATGCAATTAATCACTAAAACCAGAAGAGCAGAGGCTCATGCTATGCATGAGTATATCTGCATTGCACTTACCTTGTCTGTATGTCTGCATTGTTCACTGCTACCTGGGCACAGCGATCGGCTCTACTGCTTGTAGCGGTCCCTGTGATTGAAATTAAAGAATAATTTCTCTCTTTTCAGAGTGGCAGCAGCTAAGCATTGATCCTTGGTTCTGGGTATGCAGTGCCAGATTTTGCGATCTAGCGAGACGATTCGTTCGAATTTAACCACCACCGCCCGCCCGGCCGGTATCTGTTCTGTGCAGCAAAAACATGCATGTGCTCACTCCCTTGCTCTGTCCTTGGCTCCTCGCCGCCTGTAGGAAGGCTGCGTTGGTTACTGATGATAGGATCACCTGCCATTTGAATCTCAAGATGGCAATAGTACAGCTGAAGAGGTTGATTGATTTATTTGAGCGCTTGAAAGTACGAAGCAGTAACCTTTCTCGCCATCTTTCTAGACCTGTGTTGGGCCTATTCCATTCTAGCCAAAGCTGTAGCTTGTACCTTGTAGCATGTTCCTTTAATTCCACTGTAACCAAGGGCATCCTCATCACTTCATTTGGGGGGTGCGCTTTGCGTTTGCTTCTTTCGCTACACGATGGCCCAATACTGGCAATACATACTGAATTTGTGCCTTGTACAACTTGACAGGGTCCCTTTCAGCCGCTGGCCTCCATTGCGGGCGTTCAAGAAGAATCCTCTTATTGACGCTCCACTTTGATGTCTACGGTGTAATATTCCAGTGTCTGGCTACACTTCAGCCTCAAGAGCTTATTGTGCACTGGTACTTTTAGCTACCTTTTGTCTCTGTCCCTAAATAGGTGTCGTTCCGTAGTAATCCATATGTCCAATCAAACTTTCCAAATTTCAGATCAATATAACGTGGACGCATAACAATATATGCAAGTTTTACAACCCGAACGAAACACCGTAAGACATTGGCAGACAATGTTCATCACATATAAGTTCTCCCAGACGGTGCTTGACCTTGTACATAATAAGAATGCTTATAGTGGGAGTAACATAGCAGTAGCTATTAACAAACATGCCACATCTGGAGAAAAAAAATGATGTGGCAAATACATATGTAATAACAACAACAACAACAAGCCTTTTTCCCAAACAAGTTGGGGTAGGATAGAGTTGAAACCCATAAGATCTCGAAACCAGGTCATGATTCTGTCACATGGATAGCTAACTTCCACGCAGCCCTATCCATGGCTAGTTCTTTGGTGATATTCCAATCCTTCAGATCTCTCTTAACAGACTCCTCCCATGTCAAGTTTGGCCTACCACGACCCCTCTTAACACTCTCATCCCGCTTTATCCGTCCGGTATGCAATGGCGCTTCCGGAGGCCTCCGTTCTATATGACCAAACCATCTTAGACGGTGTTGGACAAACTTCTCTTCAATTGGTGCTACCCCAACTCTCTCACGTATATCATCATTCCTAACCCGGTCCTTTCTTGTGTGGCCACATATCCATCTCAACATGCGCATCTCCGCTACACCTAACTGTTGGATATATATGTCGTCTCTTGGTCGACCAACATTCTGCGCCATACAACATCGCAGGTCGAATCGCCGTCCTATAGAACTTGCCTTTTAGCTTTTGTGGCACTTTCCTATCAAATACGTATGTAATAAGGAGAGAAATATTTGTGGTAACATAATATGGTTTTTGAAATTGTATATAAGATTGCCAAACCAAGATTCAATAAAAAAAATTGAAAGTTTTTATATTCTTTTAGTGTCAAAATTGTGATTCTTTGTGAAGCAGGTACCATAAATAATATTGGAAATTAGACTTTCACATTTTACACAAGGTATATCATATGAGAGGCACAATCCCTGAATATCCTAATTTTTTAAGCTTTCTGGCTATATTCCACCCATTAAACAAGTTTAATATCATTTATCAAATTTAATTCAAATTTGAACTATAAATGTGTTATTGTCTAACATGATTCTATGCAATAGCACAAGGAACAAACGTCGGAAAATTCACCCCTTAACTATTAATTGTCACATTGACAAAATTGGTCCTGATTTAAAAAACAAATCAAAAAATGAAAAACACGCGGGAAGTTTCCTTTTTTTACTAGTTTCAAGTAAAAAATCATAAACTTGCAGTACAGTTTTTTTGAAAAAAAGTCTTCACAAAATAGACAACATATTATGAAGATTCATAATTTTCAAGCCAAATGACCAAGATCAAGGTCATATTCATGCCTAACTTAGTACTATGATGACCAAACTTGCCACAAATATGGGTTTTGACATTGTAAGCAAGATAGCCAAAGCAATACAAGATTGATTGAAAGTTTTTGTATTCTTTAGTAAAAAAAATTGTGATTCTCTTTGAAGCAAGTACGACAAATAATATTGTAAATTGGACTTCACATTTTTCACACAAGGTATATCGTATAGGAGGTGCAATTCCTGAATCTCTTGCTCTTTTTAGATTTGTAGCTATGTTCCACTCATTAAATGAGTTTAATAGCATTTATAGAAATTAATTCAAATTTGAACTATAAGTGTGTTATAGTTTGGTTAAAATAAAGAAAAATCATACAAATGTAGTCTAGCATGATTCTACGAAATAGCACAAAAAAGTAGGGAAATTCACCTCTTAACCATGAATGGTTACACGGACAATTATGGCCCTGTTATGATAAGAATCACATAAATCGAGAAAAAAAGGAAAACATGCGGGTAGCTTCCTTCTTAGTGTACTAATTTCAAGGAAAAATCATAAACTTGCAATACAACAATTTTTGAAAAAAAGTATTCACAATATGGACTATCTTGTATGAAGACTAATAACTTTCAAGCCAAAAATGAGCAAGGTCATGGCCATATCCATGTCTAACAGATTGCTATGATGACCAAACATGGCACAAATATGAGTTCTGACATTGAAAACAAAATAGCCAAAGATAGATTCCAAGATTTTTTTATGAAAGTTGTTTTATTTTTCTTTTTTGTGAATCTATACCATAAATAATATTTCAAATTGGACTTTAAATTTTCACACAAGGTATATCATATGGGAGGCACAATCCTCGTATATCTTATGTTTTTTAAGAAATTAGTGGCAACATTGCCAGATGAGTTAAGAAATTCTAGTTATTGATCAACACTTATCGACCAATGTAAGCCACACGTTTATTATGTATACGTTATTTCAACATCGGTCGCAAACTTTACTCATAACATTGGTCGCAACCAATGAAAAAAGTATTCGCAAAAATCCACCTATAATACAATCCCATGAAGGAGTAAAGCGTTTACCTACACAAGGGGAGAGCCTAGGTAAATCTCATCCCTCGTACCATCTGGTGATCTTAGCGTCACCACGTGGAAAAAAACTCATATAATCGCACATGCTAGGGATGTCGCATGGTATCGATGATTTTACTCCTCAGTAAGACTGTGAGATGTTAGTTCACAGTCCTCCGGTCCGGACGGTGGTTGTTCCAGTAGGGATCCTCTCTTGGTGTTGACGGATCCGAGAAGACTACATCAACCGGGCCGCTGATCCCTCTGTTGCTCGTCCTACATACATCAGTCATGTCTACTACAAGCTTCTATTCTTGTACACTCTATTGGGCCTCCAAGCGCAGATGTTTGTAGGACAACAACACATTTCTCTTAAGTGAAATACCCAAAGTTTATTGAAGCACTGAAGGTGTAGGTTGAAAGTGATCCCTCACGAACAACCCTGCAGTTAAGATACAAGAAGTCTCTTATGTCCCCAACACATCTAATACAATTGTCAATTGTATAGGTGCACTAGTTCGACGAAGAGATGGTGATACACGCAAAACAACGGTGCCAGAAAAGAGATTTGTTGATAGGTGTGAGTGTTGCTTACCTAACCCCAACGAAGATGATAGGTATTTTGAATAAATAATGGCAGAAAGGTAACAAGTAACAATACTGAAAGTAAAAGATGTAACAATGCTTTAAAACAAGGCCTAGGGTTCATAATTTGACTAGTGACACTCTCAACATCATTAACATAAGTAAACATATGATATCCTTTCTAAACATGCATGATATTGGTCACTCGGAGTTCACTCTTATATATGGATCAAACAAGATGAGACTTACTTAGGGCTACAACAACACACATTAAAGTTCGCCTTTCTAATTGATGGACAGCCCCATGCTGTCACTTTGTGCAGCCAAAGATCATACTAAATAAACAGCTCGTGAGTTATGTCTATCTAATATTTCCATGCGGCACACACACTGTCACTTTGGTACTAAGAAAATTATACTAAACATGCATAAAGTTATCTCATGATTCTATTATTCAATCCAACATAGAACAAACTAATGATCAATATCGTTCTAATCTATAATCCATAGAGTCCCCACCGGCCTCCGGAGATTATACTAGACATTAATCACACAATAACAAGATCATATCCAATACACTAAGAAATAGAATGGGAAAACATCATATGATTTCACTGTAGTAACAAAGACCATGATCACAATCAAGATCACATCATAATAAAGAGAGATAGACACATAGCTACTGGTACAAGCCCCAAGCCCCGAGGGTGTACTACTCACAAATCGCCACCAGGAGCAACAAGGTCGATGAAAATGGCTCTGGAGATGTATCTCGTCCCGGTAGAGTGTCAGGACAGGACCCCGAACTGAAAATCCCAAAGATATCGCTTCGCTCAATTTTTAAGCCTCCACAAGGAAGAATTGTAACGTCAACCAAGCAATGTGTAATAACGCTTGGATCTCAAAGATCAAAATTGACAACACTTTCACCATCCATCAGGTTCATGAATACATTCAACTTTGGGTCCTCCTTAATGAAGTCCATCTTCACGACGAGGTGGATGACTCCATAACTTGGAACCTCATGGCTAGTGGAGAATACACCACAACGTCGGCTTACAATGCTTAGTTCTTTGGGGCTAGGGATGTAAGTGGTACGGATAATTTCCGCTCCGAATCCGCATCCGCGTCCGATTTTAAGGATATGGTAAGCAATTTTGGAAATCCGCGGGATACAGATGCGGATGCGGATATTTGCCAGGCAGATATCCGACGGATATAGTGGGATATGGTATGGCTGTTATCCGACGGATGCGGATTGTCCGCCATTTTTTATGGATTATCCGACCTTCCCAATTAGGATAATCCGATTAAACTAGCCCAACCCGTCGACCCAATATACAGTTAGTCCATTACTTTCATAAACTTGATGACTATCTTTACATATAATATTACCATAACGTAAACGCGTCGTAATTAATCATCGCATAGTGCGCATCCTACTGACCTCCTCCCTGCGGCGGACCTCTCTCCAAATCCGGCCTCATGAAAAGAGATGCTCATAATCACTCCGAATGTGAGTAGTTTCTTTTGTAAATGTATGTTTCGTTTGCCAGCAATTTAGGTACATATATCTATTTAACCTTTTTCATTCTTAACTAATACAATTAATTATTTGTTTGCGCGTATCTATCCGATTATTTTTATCCGTTTCCGGTCCGAATTCGCTCCATATCCGATCCGAATCCGTATACCGATATAATCCGTATTCGAATCCGCATCCGGTTATTATCCGATCCGCTCCGAATCCGACAAAAGAATATGGAAACGGATATGGAAAGAGCATTATCCGATCCGATCCGATCCGTTTACATCCCTATTTAGGGCCACTCATAAAATCATGAACAAGTTGGTTTGGAAGATGTGGGCACCTTCAAAGATCAAATTTTTCGCTTGGCTTGCTCTCCAAAATATGATTTGGACGGCGGATCGTCTTGAGAAAAGAGGTTAGAATGATTGTGGTGTTTGCCCTCTTTGCAAGCAAACCCAAGAGACGGTGACAGACCTTCTCTTACAATGTCGGTTCACCACGAGACTTTGGGATTTGATCAAGGATTGGCTTGGTACCCCTTCCATTAGGACCAAATGAGTGGACAACGGACCTCTCCCTCAAGTCTTGGTGGACCAAGATGACGTCCAAGACCACCCGAAACCGCAACGGTATGGCCTCCCTCACACTGTTAATTAGTTGGACGGTTTGAAAGGAGCGCAATGCAAGTGTTTCAACAACAAATCTGCCCCGACACCTATTCTCCTTGGGATTATTAAGGGCGATGTCAAGCTTGGGCACCGCGTGGGGGCAATGAATTTGAGCCTTATAATATTGGGAGATTAATCCGTTATGTAAACCGTGACTTTGTTCTTGTCATAACTATTCTCCTTAATTAATCCACTTTCAAAAAAAAATTGTGCATACCGTGCCATGGCGTGGCGGGGGGCACCCACCTCAATGTTGCAATGCTTGGAGCCATTTTCGAACCAAGGTATGCGGAGATTATAAGCAAACAGTAGACCAGGTGTGGGGATACATGTATGTATACGCACAATGTAGATGAACTGCGAATGAGACTAGTAGATGTTTATACTGTATAGTATGTTGATGGCACTTGTGTCAAGGAGAGACACGAGGTAATGGAGGCAACCAGCACAGGGGCCGCTGGTCAACTGACGGGCACGAAGGAGCGTGCCCGTCAGAAGCAATGAAACTACTAGGCTGGAACTGCCAGAGTACTGGGCAACTCCGGACAGTTCAAGACCTAGAGCGCCTGGTGCGCGCTCACCGCCCAAAACTGTTGTTCTTGTGTGAAACTCATCAGAATAAAACCAAGATTGAAAATCTTAGATGGAGGCTAGGTCTTAAAAAATGTCGTTTCCTTTCATGAGGAGGGAAAGGGTGGGGGCCTAGCTCTTTCTTGGGACGAGAGTGTAGTCGTTGATCTGTTTAAGATTAACCATCGTATTATTGATGTTATGGTTCATGATACCGAAAGAGCAATAAAGTGGAGATGTACTTTCGTGTATGGTGAGCCTCGCACACACCTGAGAAATGTGTTTTGGAAAATGCTGAAAGACTTGAAACCCATGCAAAAAGGACCCTGGCTAATGCTTGGGGACTTCAATGAAGCTATGTGGCAGCATGAGCATTTCTCAAATAGAAAGAGAAATGAGAGACATATGGCTGAGTTCAGAGATACCCTCTCCTTTTGCAACCTTCATGACCTTGGATTTCAGGGTTTGCCCTGGACATATGACAACAATTAGAAAGATGGTAAAAATGTTAGAGTTAGATTGGATAGAGCAGTGGCATGCCCAGAGTGGACAAGTATTTTCCCAAACTACGATGTCCAGCACCTCACCTCCTCTAGGTCGGACCACAACCCTATTCTCATCCAGCTGGACATCAATGTTCCTCTAGCGAAAACCCCCTTGAACCGCAGCTATGAGGCTTACTGAGAAAGAGAACCTACTCTTCAAAACGAGATACAAGCTGCCTGGGAAGGCCACTCCTTTGCTGCTGATCTTGGTGATGTAACCCGTAAGCTAAGCTCGGTGATGGACAACTTACAATCTTGGAGCAAACGTACAATTGGCCATATCCCAAGGAAAATAGAGAAACTGAGGAAGGAGCTTGAAAAACTCAGATGGAAAAGAGACAAACACAGCAGAAACAAGTGCTCCACCATCTCTGCAGAGTTGGATGAATTGTTAGAGAAAGAAGAAGTTTTCTGGAGACAACGATCCAGAGTTTCGTGGCTTAGAGAGGGGGACAGAAATACAAAATTCTTTCACAGAAAAGCTACTTGGAGAGCAAAGAAGAAATCTATCAGAACACTAAAAAAAGAGGATGGGTCGGAGACCCAAAACCCTGATGAAATGGAGGTTTTAGCCACAACTTTCTTCCAGAACTTGTTCACTGCCGATAACAGAGTAAACCCACATCTGGTTACTGATGCTATGAGTAGCGTGGTCACCACCCAAATGAATGAAGGGCTTTGTGCAGAGTTCACGGAAGAAGAAATTTATGATGCTCTAGCCCATATTGGCCCCCACAAGGCACCCGGTCCTGATGGCTTCCGAGTAAGGTTCTTCCAGAATAATTGGGACACTATCAAAATGGAGGTTGTCAACAGTTTTCGACATTTTTTCAGTTCGGGAAACATGCCTGAAGGGGTTAATGATTCGACGATCGTTCTGATTCCGAAAACAAAGAACCCGAATGATCTAAAAGAATTCCGCCCCATCAGCCTCTGCAATGTGACCTATAAGAATATCGCCAAATGCCTCTCCAACAGGCTGAAACCTATCCTGAAGGAGATTATTCGCCCGACTCAGAGTGCTTTTGTTCCGGGCAGACTGATCACCGACAACGCTCTAATTGCCTTTGAATGCATTCATACAATTCAACACGCAAATGACTCCAAAGGCACTTTCTGTGCTTACAAGCTAGACCTCTCCAAAGCCTATGATCGTGTAGATTAGAGTTTCCTGGAACAATCTCTCGTCAAGATGGGATTCGACAGGAGGTGGATCAGATGGATTATGGCTTGTGTCAAGTCTGTAAGATATAGGGTGAGACTAAATGGTAAACTACTTGACCCCTTTGTTCCAACCAGAGGTCTGCGTCAAGGAGATCCCTTATCTCCTTTCCTCTTCTTGTCAGTGGCTAAAGGAATGTCTAACCTCATTCAAAAAGCTATCGAGGCAAACAGTCTGGAACAGTTGAAAATTGTTAGAAGAGCACCGGGTATTTCCCATCTGTTGTTTGCTGACGACAGTCTTCTTTTCTTTAAAGCTTGTGCAAACCAAGCATCGGTGATCAAACAAATCCTTAACACTTATGAAAGGGGCACTGGTCAGCAACTTAACTCCTCGAAATGCTCTATACTTCTTGGTAAAAAATGTACTAAGGAAGAGGGTGAGGAGGTGGCTGAAATTCTCGGAGTCCAGTCGGTGGTTTTCGAGGAGAAATATTTGGGCCTCCCAGTTCCTGAAGGTAGAATGAAAAATGGTAACTTCCAATCCATCAAGGACAGATATGGTAAGTGTCTGTCAAGCTGGAATGAAAAACACACCTCTGGCATTGCGAAAGAAACCCTTATCAAAGCCATAGCTCAAGAATTTCAAAAAAAAAAAAAAAACCATAGCTCAAGGCATTTCTACCTATGCAATGAGCGTTTTCAAATTCTCCAGCAGTCTTTGTGAAGATCTGATGCAAATGACTAGGAAATTTTGGTGGAACGAAGATGATGAAAACAAACACACGCATTGGTTGGGATGGGAGAAACTAATACAGAAAAAGAATAGAGGTGGTATTGGTTTCAGAGACCTCAGCCTTTTCAACCAGGCCCTCCTCGCCAAACAAGCATGGCGCCTGATCGATCGACCTGACAGTCTTTGTGCAAGGATCTTAAAAGCGAAATACTACCCCTCTGCTGAACTCTCTGATACAGCTTTCATTAAAAATGCCTCCCCAAGCTGGCTGGGCATCATGCACGGCTTGGAGCTCTTGAAGAAAGGTATGGTCTGGAGAATCAACATCGACTCCAGAATTCGTATTTGGCGGGACAACTAGCTCCCGAGAGGTAACCATAAAATCTCGAGTAACCCATACAAATCTAGACTAAGATGGGTTAAGGACCTTATCGACCCTACCACGAGAGATTGGAGGGTTAACCTTGTCAAGTCTACCTTTCATGCTCATGACGCGGATGAAATCCTTAAAATTAGAATTCCAAAGTTCTCTGGAGAAGACCAACTGGCCTGGCAACCTGATAAACTAGGTTTGTTCTCGGTTAAAGTGCCTACAACCTTGCCCTATCTCTCAGATCAAACCCCTTGGGTATTGGCTCAAGTATCCAACCGGAAGGAGACAGAAAACTGTGGGATCTGGTCTGGAAAGCTGATGTGCCTCCGAAAATAAGAGTGTTTGCTTGGAAACTCGCCTCAAATTCACTTGGAGTCTAGCAGATCAGAAGCACCAGATTTAAAAGGTCCCCTCCGACATGCTCCTTGTGTGGAAGGGAACCGGAGTGTGCCTACCATGTTGTGATGTCCTGTACGAAGGCCGTGGCACTCCGACAAGCAATGAGAGAGTATTGGAATATGTCGAAAGAGGAAGATCTGAGGAAAATGGGAGAAGAATGGGCTTTTACCATCCTGAGTTCTCAGCCTAAAGAAATGAGAACAAAGCTCATGTTCATCTGGTGGAGAGCTTGGCATCTGAGAAATGATGCTATCTTTGGGAAGGGTGATGCTTCTATCAGGGGTTCGGCTAATTTCATCTTCAACTACCTTAACACTGTCACCCAAATCAATAACGGGTGGAATGAATTTGATCGAAAAGGCAAAGGTAAAGTAGTAGAAGGTAATGATCCTATTATTTCTGTTACTAACAAACCTACTGCTATACACGGGGAAAACCTGAAACAGGATGGATTAAGATCAATACGGACGCTGCCTTCAATCATGCAAACTCTATTGGTCACTGGGAGCCATCATTAGGAACCAGGAAGGGGAGATTATCCTATCAGCCTGGAGTCCTATTGAACGATGCCAATCCGCCGAAGAAGCTGAAGCTGTGGCGGCGCTGGAAGGCATTCGACTAGCCGCAGACCTGAACAAGAATACTGTTCTTGTCGGGGGGCTACCCCCGGGTAGGGTCATGATGTGGTAAAAGCTATACCCAGGTGTGGGCCAGGTTACAGTGGAAGCCGACATACCTGGACCTCTGAGGTGACCAGGGTGTGAAGTTGGTGCAAACCGACATAGGAGAACCGAGGTAACCCGGGCCAGAAGGGACCGAGGTACCATGCTGGTGCAAACCGGCATATGTGGACCGAGATATAGGATCCGAGATAAGGATCCGAGACATCATGACCGACATATGTATGTCGGTATCTTGTGTGTTTTCTTATATGCAGGGAAGGTTATTCAGGAAAGGGAATCCGGCATATCCATGCCGGGTTATAGCGATGAGGCACCTTATGTCGGACGGATGTCAGCGCTGCTGTCACATCCCGTCTGGCACGGGAGCGCGGCGTGCGGTACGGCGCATGTCTGAGGTGACTGGGCTTACCTCTGCTGACCAAGGACGCGCATGGGAGCAGGAGAAGGACACCGCTGACCTCGGCTGTACCTTGGAGCAGAGATATGGGACAGGACATGGGCAAGCCACGTCCTGTCCACTGTGCGAAGACAATCATGACGCGCAGGCGTGCGCGTCTGCAGTGCCGGTACGGAGATGTGACCGTTGCTAGTGGAGGGGTACTTCCGTAACTCGGTTTAGCCTATAAGTAGGGCTTCACCCCTCCTGCGTGAGGGACGATGCCCTGAGAGACATTTCACCCCATTGCTTCATCTTCTACCTTGTATTCATCCCCATTGTTGGGATCATACAGCTCGAGGAGCAGCGTTGTACGTGTGACACCGAGATATACAGAGAGAGACAGGCAGGAGTAGGGGTTTTACCTCCTCACGAGGGCCCCGAACCTGGGTAGATTGCGGTGTGCTCGTGTGCTTGTGTGCTTTTCTGTGTGTGCTCCTTAGCGCGCTAGCCCTCTCCCGGATCCTCCAGCGCCCATCGGCCCCACTCTTAGCCATCCTATGACATCTGCCGTGATACCACCACGACAGTTCTTGAAAGCAACTGTCTTAATGTCATCTCGGCGATCAACTCAAAGAACTTGGGAAGATCTCAAGAAAGCTTCGTGTATGTTGAAGCATGTCAAGCTATTCAACGGTTTCCTGCCTTCCGTGCCCAGCATACCCCTAGACAGGCCAATGTCGCTGCTCACCTGCTAGCAGCTTGCTGTACTAGTTCTGGAAATAGTGGTTTGATGCAATCCTCGGCTCCTGAACGCGTTCTGAAACAAGCTCTGCTTGATTGTAAACCTTCACTCTGTCTTTAATTTTATTTAAAAACTTCAAAAAAAAAAGGAGAGACACGAGGTATGCATGGAAGAGAGAGAGAGACAAGAAGAATTAAATCAAGTGGACACAAAGTGCATGTGCAATGACTCGACCGAGTACTTGACCATTTAACTGCCTGCCCTTTGCAGTACCACGTTATGATCATGGGCCACTACGATCAGTACCAACCAGCCGTAGAGAGAGCGATAGAGATGTTGCAAATAGGGAGGGTGGTGGTTAGCAGGGAGGGAGCAGCTTGTTGTAGGGGGGCACCCAGGCTCCCATACTCACAAGTCACAACCACGCACACAGCGCTCTACCTCACGATTGAACGCGTACGTCCCCTTCACCACAGCTGCAAAGCAAAACGACCATCAACACTAAAAGCGGCAGAATCACATCGGTGATACAGTCTACAGGTTGCGATGGTGGCATGCTGGCATGCCATGCTACAGCACCGTGCGTGTCGGAGCGAGGTAGCAGGACCCCGCGGTTTTTTTTTTTTGCCAAACATGGTACAAACCCAGACGCTCACATACACGCGTATACACTCACCCCTATGAACGCAGGCATGCACACCCTACCCCTATGAACACCTCCGAAATACTGAGCCGGCGGATCGAGTCTTGAGATTGACGAAGTCACCACGGACGCCTCGCTGTCGACGGGAACGTCGCCTCCCACTGAAAAATATTCCGCCTAAATGTAACACACAGATGTCAAACCTGTGTTTAAACTCTGGTGGGCTGAGAGTATAACCACCCTGCTAACCATGAGGTAGGCACGCTCAGCGTGGAGAAGCACCTATACGTACGTATGGTACGACCTTTCTCTCCTTTCCTTTGCAGCAGGCAGGCACATATACGGACACGCATGTGGCTTCCAATCCAGTAAAGCGAAGATACTTACTTCCTCCGTTTTTTAATATAAGATGTTTTAAATGTTACACATGTTGTCTACATGCATACTAAAATGAGTGAACATATAAAGAAAAATATGTCTACATACATTTGTGTGCATGTGAATGTGGACAAAAACTAAAACATCCTATATTAAAAAACGGAGGGAGTATCACGCACCGTCCGTGTTGATTGAACTGCTCTGCTCGAGATGAGATGACTCGAGTCGAATCGTATCATGTCGGATTACCAACGAGTGGGCCAGCGCTGTCATTGGCATGATGGTCTGTCGGCTTAATTTAATGCATCTAGGAGCATGTCAGTTTCATACTTTCATTCATGGCGGCGTTGGTTTTCTAGGCAGGCGCGGAGAGCCATCGCGGCATCGTCTATGCGGCTTCCCCACGCGGCGGCGTTAATGCCCTGCCTGCCTGTGGCGTCGATAAAGGCCGGATGTGCACCTCTCTCCACTCGCGCATTATCTCAACTTCTCTCTCGCACCCTCTACCACCGCCGCCCAAACCCGAGCCAAGCCCGTAGCGAAGAAATAACCTACAACGGCGGTGGGAGCAGCAGGCACACGGGATGAGCCAACGACGTCGGGCTGCAGAATCTCACCGTCGATCAGGCCACAACCCTGCACAACAACGTGTACCCACCACCGTCGGACATGCGTTGTCCAGGTGGGTGGGCGCCCAGTGTTGGCGAGATTCCCGTCCCGCCGGCGTCGATCCCGACCGGCCGCAACTGGGCGACCGAGGTCCATGGCTACTACCGGGGAAAGCTCGACGACGAGAAACGCATCGATCCGCGATGGGACCCGGACAACATCGAGCACTCGGCAACCGTCTCCCAGTGTTGTCACGACGAGGAGCTCGCGCACGGGACGGCCCAGGGGTGCCGCCGCGTGACAAGAACATGGAGGGCCGTGCCGGTGCACACCTTCCCCACGTCCATGGCGCACATAGCCTCCCCCGGCCCTCCTCTCCTCGCCCCTCCTCAACATTCAGGCCACCACCGCCCTCGGTGGCTCGCTGGGCACTGAGGACGACATCACAGTCATCTTCGTCACGACGCTGAGGCCCTTCCTCACCCCCAAGCGGGAGGTGAAGGCAGAGCCGTGCAGCCCGCCGAGGAGGCGCCCCCATACGCTGCAACATGTGCCGACACTCCCAATAGCTTTCGCCTAACGCTGTTGTCAGACATTGTATGAGGGGCACGACTAGAGATGCTCTTAGGTTGTACTAGCTAGTAGATGTAGGTCAGTATATACTTGAAATTTGAAGCTCTTGCACAGGGGCCAGCGAGGCAGCTAGTCACTGCCGGGGTGGTCGGTCCCTCTGGCGAGCACGGGAACGAATCAGCCGTAGCATCCGTTCGAGTAGGTAGTAGTATGTGCACAAGGGCGAGCTTGTACCTGTGATAGCTAGGCACAGTAGGTAGCATGGACGCATATACGCAGGCACAGTGGCCGGCAGGCGGCAGCGCGAAAAGGGGCATGGACGATGGCGCCCATGTGGTAGCTGGTATCGGGGGATCATGTCGCCTGTTACCCGGTAGTGTAGCGTGATCGGGCCCTGTCTCTCCCGCGGCAGGCAGCCCAGCGCGCGGTACTGCCATCATCGCCATGACTGCCCTGCCCTCGTGTCACCTCCACCTCCACAGGCCGCCGGGACCGTTGCTGCTGCACGGAATACCAAGCGCTAGCTCTCGTATGATCCATTCATCCGATTGGTCAGTGATTCAGTGGCGATCCATCAGCCCACGCACGCAGACGATCGATGCAGGCTGCGGTGCTGTCAGATCGAGGCATGCATGTTACCCCCGATTATTCCAGCAAGGAGGAGACGTGATGTGAGTAGAGATAATATTTACTGATGATCAGTACTTGGAAGCGACATGCAGCATGTGTCGCTTAGCCTACCGACCCTCTCCTCCTCCTCCTCCTCCTGCTCTCCAACACGAGGCAGACGGGAGGAGGGGTAGCCTTGTTGGATCCATGCCGACACATTCAACAAAACTTACTATTTTACATCCTCCGTTAGGGGACACGCCAAGCCATGCTGCCCGGCTACAGCAGTCGGATGGAAACTGACTCTGCGTCGCTCTCATGAACAAGACACCCGTACTACGTACATGCATCGGTTACGTACATCTTGCTTGCGAGACACTACAGGCAGTCTGCATGAAAGTCATCAAGGAAAGACACTACAGGCAGACGTTGTTGATCATCTAGCCAGTCTGCCACTGGGTACCTTGAATCCTTGATAGATCAATCCATCTGTCTAGCCCTCGATCTTCCTGTACCCAATTCCAAAATTTCGTTAGGTTGCAATTCATCACCGGCCGGCATGCAGCTGGGCCATCACCATTACACCAAATCTCAGGACCATCTCCATATATGCACGCCGCGCGCAAGGTCCACGGACAGCGTGCGTTGGTCCATTTCTGCAAACAAAAACATGGTTTCTAATTTCTATACTCATGTCAAAACAATCGTTTCTGCCAACTGCCTTTACTTCTTTTTTTTGCATGCAACGTAGGGAAACTAACACATAACGACAAGCATACTTTTACCGCAAGATTCATGCGCCTGTCAGGTAAAAACGACAAGTATAACCCAGGGCCACAAGCTGAACTAGGGACTTGAGATTCAGATCCAACAACTCTAGTCATCATGTGGCGTATATCGACTGTGTGACATCGGCATGTCTAGCCACAAACGGACTGCAAGCCACACTAAGTTATTTACCGGACCCCACGAGAGCCCGGACATTTTCTCTTGCCAATTAAGCTTGGTTCTTGACTTCTTGGGTAGATAGGGGGCATGCTTTCCCGTGGATGAAGTGACAAAATGGGAACATTATAGAAGAAGCGTCATCCTTTGAATCGAATTAATGCAAACCTGAGAAAAGCATCAGATGCACCTTACCGATAAGCCTGCTTTAACCCCGTTTCCAGAGAAGATCGACTTCTCCCTCTTCCTGGACATCTCCATGCTCAATCCACTTGTTCTGGCTTATACCATTGTAACCGCTGATCTCAAACATGACCCTTCATACATATGGCTGTACCTGATACAACAGTGTACATAATTACATATTAGGTCACATCTCACATATGCTAGGTGTATTTCTTTAGAGAAGAAGAAATGTCGCATAATCAATTGATAAATACTTAACAGTCATGGCTCGAAAAAATGGGTGCGTGGGGGGATGTGCAGTGTAAAAATCTCTACATCACCTGAATATCAGAAACGGGTTGGTGTGGGCGCACCAAAAATCAGAAAATCAAGTCGCAAATATCTTTACGGTATCAATCTCCTTTAACAAGACAAGGCATGAACAGGATATATTTCCAAGGGTGAATGCATCTGCTGGTACTTATATGGCAATTCTGCCTGGTGTGGCCATATATGTGTGTAATGCTTGTCTCACCACCGCCCCCACTCCAGCTGGACTTTGGTACTCCTAAAATCTGCTGTGTGTGACCACAGTTGCCCCTATCATTTGATCCTCTAGCTGGCACTTTGTGCCATGGGCACACAGGGACTCGCCTCATTGCCCTTCTTTCAGTTGAGGCTACATAATTTTGATCGATGATTTGTAGTGAAACTATGATCTAGAAACTGTTAGATGAGCACCATACTTTAAGTTGCTGTGTTAATTCCTCTACGATTTCTGTACAATGTCTTAGAAACCTATGGCAGCATAAATGCATAATCAATCAATGGAACAAGAAAAAAGGAAAGGTGTGCACTAAGGTAAAAAGAAATAAATTTTCGTACAAGTAGTTATCCAGAAATATATTCTGATTCTGCTAGTTAGTATTATACCACAAGTCATCGCAAATCCAATGAAAATCTACTCTAATAGTAAATAGCAATGCCATGAGGGTATTGTCTTGCTAACATTTTCAGAACATTTATTTCACTGTGGTATCGAATTGAAAGCAATCAGGTGTATTCAGAACCTTATTCTGGCTCCTAATGCTGTAAAGCAAGAATTTATGCTGGATAATAATGGATGGACATTTAAAAGGAAAAGGACAAAATTTAAAGTCCACAGAAAGAGAAGCACCACCTGTCTCCGTCAGCGATGACAGCCAGCATATCACCATATCCTCATCTCGGTTCTCAGCCACTTGGGTAATTGGTTCATACAACAACAGAAGGCACAATCACCAAGACTTAGCATATCACATCGAACAGAATCTTGCAGACCAGTTGAAATGGTAATTTTTAATATGGATAAGTGTTACGTGCTCATCCTTTTCATTTTTCTGAAATAAAGCTGTAAGGAAAGCCCCGACAGTATAAATAGAACCCAAAGTCGCATCCGTGAGCATTTGAACCTGGGCGGGTGGGTTTGTACTTTGTACATCCAATCCCCAAATCTTAGAAGACCCACAAACAACTAAGCAAAAACTGTATGTACAATAAATGTTTCCTCCATGACAGCATAGAAAGCAATAACATGGAACTATTTTTGGAATATACTCCCTTTGTCCCCTTTTCTACGTTTTGGCAAGCCAAATTGGCTTTCCAAAACGTCATACAAAAGGGGACAGAGGAAGTATTTACAAAGAACACAGGAAAACCTCTAGCCAACTAGAGCATAACTAAGAAAATGCAGCAGAGAAGCCGAGATGGTCCACAGAGAAATCATCAGCCACCAACCTACTGAATATCTCAAAAACTTCCACAATTGCAGCTTTGAACAGCAGTATGCCAATGAGAAGCAGTAGCCGTAAAACTAATAGTATGATCTTTCAGTACTTTTGGCCCCATCCTAGCACCATAGGAGTTAGTGACCCTGATTATTGCCACCAAACACACCCAAAGGCTGCAAATCTACTGCTGCAAAAAAGGCTGGCAAAATTGGCACATTCATATAATTGATCACAGTACCTCACCCAGAACCAGAACTCCTGATTTAGTACAATTCTTGCGTCAGGTCAAGTAACAATGTGGTAAGAAGTTAAAGTTATGATACGACAAACTTGCACGGATTCTCTTACATTCACATCCACCCCTACATCCCCCAATAAACTGCAGTGATTAGAGTTCTGCAGATTTATGTTAAAATATTGAATGTATCTATCAAGACAAGGAATGTGCTTTTCACATGATATAAAAGTAATTTGATCTCAAACTCCTTTATCGTAAGATAAGAATGCAACAGGGTGGCCAAATAAGTAACAAGTTGGCTACTAAAAGCAGCGACCAACTTACTACATTAGTACTTTAGTAAATTTGTTCCCACTAATTTTCCAAAAAAATATAGGATAAATAATGTTACAGATCGTTATGGCCAATTTGCGCAATGATTGAGTATACAAGCTCGAATGATGAAACAGAGTACACATCATTCGTGATCTGGAAACCAGGTTGATTTTATTTGAAAAAACTTAAACCATTTTCCTCACAAGATCTCAAGAAAAACAGCAAAATGGCGAATCATATATTTCTGGTGTCAAAATGGATAGGTGAAAAGGCAGGCACAAAGAAGAAAAGAAAACTTTCCAGCACTTCAATCAGATTCAGATTACTTACAACCAGCAGAAACTGATACATCCAAGTTCCATAGCGGAATCTCGTGCCCAACCAAAACTATACATTTTAGCTCGGCTAGAAGTTCCAGCAGCAATGTCGATGGTTAGTTTAGACATAACCATGGTAGATACTAGACTTCAGTTGCTCCAAGAAAGAACACAATGTCGATGGTTAATGGTGTTTGGTTGTTGGAACTTGTACCCAGATTATGCTTATTATATATAATACCTCTGCGTAGCTTCAGGCCTAGGAGACCAGTAAAGTAAATTAAAAATAGGACATTGACAATTAAAAAATCGAGCGACCGGCAAAAAGTCTAACATCGATGGTAGAATAAAAAGTCACATGGCAAAGGTACAAGGCGAGGATTTTGTTAACAAATGAATCACATGAGTTAAGTTTTGCTGGTTCAGTCCATGTAGTTCATGCACTGGTGGGCACAAGCAATGTAACAATATGTAACCTCGAATCATACTACTGAAATGGGTAAAAGATTCTTCGCTGCATAAGATGTAAAACATTTTTCTGTCAAAACAAGATGTAACAATTTTATGAACATTCAACAGTATTTTAGTTTAAAAAATCTAATTTGTTTCTTTGCAGGGAGAACCAATTAGGTAACATGGTACAAGATCCATAGAACCCAGCTTGTGAACCCATGGCATTCTAGATCTTTAGGCATGTACAAAGCACCAATAAAAGGAGATACTAAAATGGTAGCACTGTTCTTTACTGATTTTAACTTATAAATTGTCCATCCTAATCTAACTTAAAGGCCTCTATTGTATCGCATAAAAAGCACCTCACAATCACGTCCTGTTAATTGTTAGATAGAGAGATAGAAAGACAAGTGACATCAGAAGTATTTATTATTGTGACAGGGCTGCAGCTCGTGAAATGGTTTCCTTTTCATCTTTTGGTGACTCTAAGACTAACATTAGAAAATAAAAATATGTAAGAACAAGAAGCCATCACAGTGAGAGAGCCTAACTGGAACAAACTGGGTAACTACTGCCACGAGGATGGCCGGACTGCATGGCGTAGGAAATTGGGAAGTACAACATAGGTTAGGGCAGGGCGAACAAGAAGATACTAGATTGATTAATTTCTCGGCGCTTGATTGATAACTGATAAATATGTTTCCCTATATAGGAGGATTTAACCCCTAAGTAATAATCCAAAGGATACAGATCCAATCTCTAACTCTAATTGTATATATTTACTATTCAAATAACCCTTCTGCCTATTTAGATAATATTCTATATATATACGAATGTTGCATAATCCTATATACTTACACAAAACACTAATAGGTACAACTGTGGATACCCACCATAAATCATCAAAAAGGTGTGACCACAACTTCTGACGAAGAATTTTAATGAGTGGAACAGATAGGTATAGGCATCAGGGTTAATGAGTACTTACTGCAGCACGATGTTAATTAATACTCCGATGTTTTAGCTTTTTCTGATTCGCATGTATCTGTGTTTCAGTGTGTATGTTCACTCATGTTAGTACGTATGTATTCCATATTAAAATATCCAAAACATGTAATAATTTGGAAAGGAAGTATATATAATTATAAACAAAGTTTGGAATAGAGAATCTGAGATGCGAGAGGAATAAAATCCAATTGAAGTTCGGTTTCAACAGGCGGGTATAAACTGTTTTTACGGAGAGAAGTACTGACAAGGGACACAAAGCTGGAATCAGTGCATCATCTCTTTAGTTGGAACTAGGAAAAGAATTGTGTACCACAAATCAACTACCGCAAGTGATGTAAAAGAAATTTAATACTGCAGTGCATGGGTGTCCAAGGAAGGATGATTTGGCCAAGCACAAACAGACCAAAAGGGGGGTGAACCCTTAAAAGTTACAAGAAAAAGTTTCTGAAGATGATGCGTTTGTCAACAGAAGTTCACAGAATTTATTTCACACATTCGTGTATATATAGGGTAATCATAAAATGTGTGCACGTGATTTTAAAAGTGGAGGCATACCTGGCATCACCATATACTATATTAATATATCAAAGAACTAGGTCGGTATTTGTTAGCAGCCTTGTTCGGAAAATCAAAGAGGAAGGAGCCCTTTGGGCTAGCACTGGCACGAGCAGTCCTGCCGACGACCTGGGATGCACATTGAGTTATCCCTGCTTGTAATCTGCCTCCTAGGAGGAATGTAAACCAAACTCTACCTTTTCAATGAAATGAAGTGCAAAGGTCCTTTGCGTTTTCTCGAAAAAAGAATTTAAGTTCATATGAGAGAATTTGTGAACTCAGAAGGATCTCTCCAAGAGTCTAGATCCTAAACTAACTCAACACCACAATTGACTTATACAACAAGAAGGTATATCGATCACATATTCGGAGGTATGCAAGTGGTGGAAGCATGAAAAAAAATCATGAAACTGGTAAGGAAAATCATTTCATTTCTTTCAGGGCCAAGGAAATCTCTGAGTAATAGCACATTAACATGGACATATCCAGGAAAAGGAAAAATAAAGAACCAATGTTATAGTTCATGATGTGTAAAAATTCTTAGATCTGAATTATAAAAATAGTTTGCATTGGTTTTGTGGTTAATATGAAGCTGGTTTTGATAGCTCAAATTTCTTCTGAGAGTTTCATATTTGAGATGGAGTTGCATAGCTGAAAAATATACATAGTAAACTCATCGAATGCTGCCTAGAAACGGAACAAAATTAGTCCAACAAACCAACAGCTCTGGATCAAATAGACAAACTGCAAATATTGACACTGCTGACACAGTATATAATTATGTAACTGGAGTATGAAAATTATTACACAAGTAAACCCGGTGGGCTTGCGGCTCCACCCTATTATGCATTTTCCTGATGTATCAGTTTTCAATCCTCACCGTATAAAGTATAAAGTATAAACAGATTTTGTCCCATGGGCGAAGGCGAAGCATTGCTAAGACACCAACTCACAGGAGAGTTTTCCCAATTAGTGCCCGTTTAAGTCAAATATGGTTGCACCTCCTCAGCATAGCACCAACATGAAACTATACTCATGTCGTTGCATACTCCCATTAGAGCGTGGTGTCTGCCAGGGGGGTTAGTTGACACAGGGAAGAGACTGAGTCTACTAGGAATTAACATTTGCATACTGCATAGGGATCCAGAATACACAATAGCGATAGCGTACTACGCACCTACATTGTTGGTATAGATTTTAAGAGTGCTCTAGTCACACACACAATTCCATGGTTAGTAATCTGGCTATTATTATTGTTACTAACTTGCTAAGAGGCCTTCAAGTTTTTCAAATCTAATCATTCATAACGCAATTCATGATCAAATTGGTTCCCCAGGTACAACCTAATCAATTCATGATCAATTTTTACTACACATTTTAAAAGTGCACTAGTCGCACACACAATTCCATGATTAGTAATCTGGGTAATTCTATTGCTAACTTGCTAAAAGTCCTTCAAGGTTTTTCAAATCTAATCATTCAGAACGCAGTTCATGATCAAATTGGTTCCCCAGTTACAACCTAAACATGTTCGCTATCCCTTTGCTTGCAAGATTTCCAGGCAATCATACAGAAGTTCTGGTTTCCTCAGAAAAGAGAACACAGTGAATACAAGCTTTTCACAGCAGATGCATTATTCCAATAACCCTTTCTGTCTAACACAACAATAGGTAATAAATAGCCAAACTGGGAAGGAAACCATCCCTAGTACTAAGATCATTTCTGCCAAACCATATATCGACCTATACTGCCGAATTCCAACGCTAATTGACCAACCCAACGCAAAATTTCAGTTCATGGGGGCATACCTAGCGAGTGCACTAACTTGGGGTACTGGACCGCTGGACCTCCGGAACCCCGGAGCACGCGCCACCGGAGGCCACTGCCGCTGCAGATGGGGAGGAGGATGCGGCAGCTGGAACTTCTCGGCTCGCCGGCGACCGCAACCTTCGCTCGCCCATCAGTGCGCTCGTTCAGTTCGGGTGTGTTCTAAACTGGGTTGAACCAGGGGCGGCGCAGTGCAGGAACTGGATAAAAGGGTAATTCAGCCCGTATCTGTCGTGGGAGGTGCTGCAGGGCCGAATGTGCAGCCCAATTAGCTGTTTAGTTTCCAGGAGTTCTGCGTTTCCTATTTCTCGAGCTGTGTTCTGCATTTGGTGAATTGAAATGTTACAACATATATTGTGCCAACATCTAGTGTGGTTTGTTCCTTCAAAATTTATAGAACTTCTATGTTCTCATGTGCTCCAAGCGTCTCTTCCTGAGAAAACGACGTGTGCTTTGTCCGGTCTTGTTCTGTTTATCTTAACATGCCCCATCTGGTAGAAAGGTTGTTGAGTCTGCTTGAGAAAACTACTGAAGTCGTTTTCTCGTGAAGAGACCGCTTGGAGCACATGAGAACATAGAAGTTTTATAAATTTTGAAGGAAAAACCACACTAGATGTAGGCACAATATAGCGACAACTAATGTGGAATGGAGGGAGTAACAACTTAGCAGTGAACCATTTTCATAGGCCAAAACAATTTGCAGCCCGCTGGTCTTCTGATAGCTTGTGGCGAAAAGCGAAAGCATGAGATACATATTGTTTGGTCCATGCTCAGATCTTAACATCACATGGGAGAATGAAGCCCAGTAATGGGGAGTTCATCACGGAAAAAAACTCCAAAGATGTTACTAGCTGCTAAGCAGTACGCTTAGCCACCAAGAGGATTTCAGTTGCTGCTAAAATTTAGCCTAATAACTTTGGCATAGCGAAGCTGATTAGCTTCAGTTCCATTTGCCAGACAGGATGTGTGTTTAGTTTGTTCAGCACAAGAATAGTGATTTTCCCAACATGCGATTTCGGTGTCACCAGCCATCTTAGTCCGGATATTTGCAGCTAGGACTCCTGAAGGGAATCCTTGATGAGCTTCTCCGTGAGCGCTTTAGGAAGCCCCATTACGCTATCAATTGTACCAACCTGCACAGGGTTTGCCATGTTGAGATGCAGTGACACCTTTCGCAGACGTAGAAATACATAGTCCAACCTAGAATCAGAACATGTAAGGATGCGACTCACAATGGATTCCACGAGTGGTGAAGTCAGCGGATGCTCCACTAGGAGGCCACCAGCTACGTAGAAGACATCACCCTCCTCAATCTGAAACATACACAAGTGAAATGTTTCATTGAGAAATCAGATGATGAGAGGAGTGCAACATATTCCAAAACTTACACTTCGTTTTTTGAGAAACCAGGAAGGAGCACTGCACATCATACCAAAACTGAACTAATGGTTGTGTTTTTCCAACTTACCAGGCTATCAACAACTTCATCAGGTATCTTGTGGAAATAAACCTGTTCAGGACAATCATAGTGGAAAGTGTGAGGCCAAAAACTCTGCAACACAGAACTCTATATGATGGGAACATGGGATCATAGCTGGATTCTACGTATTCATTAGGATCCATTTCATATTTTGTGCCAATGATACCTTATACTTCAAAGTTCAAACTTGTAAAGGATTATCTGAGCATTCGGCTAATTTTTAATAGGAATCTACAAAGTTAATATACTACTTCTGAACTAAACCATGATACGGGTAAATCTCAATGCTAATTATCAAATTAGTCTTGAAACATCAAGATGGATTTCAACTTTATGAAAGAGCACAAGAGCATCTGAACATTAAGATTGAATTGGCCACCATTTTTTCGAAAGTGTGAAACAATCCTCATACAGGTCATGTTCATGTTAGGTCACTATTACTTTATCAATTTACAGGGACTGAAAACTGGACCAGATTTTAACAGGAAGCTAGCATTACGCAAGATCATGTAACTGAAAAGCTAATCTGAACTAAAATCCAGAATTCATCGGCTAGGCTGCTCCTTCAGAAAAAGATGACGATTTCAAATGAAAACTGATTTCTGTGTGAAAGAATGACTTTGGTACTCATTCATGACTGGAATATCAGAGGAATAACATTTGGAAAAGAAAACATCAGAGGAATCTGGCTATTACTTCAGATTTATCCCATCCTTCCCTTCTAGTACCATTCTTCACATCTGTAACAAGTACAGATCCAATTGTTGCAGCATGGCTTTGGGAGTATCCTGTAAGCAGTATGTGGTAAATGGACAAGTCTAACAAACCATCTAAGTAATTTGAGCTCATCGACGAAAGCTGATAAGACAAACCTTGGATGAATTCACGTGCTTCTTCTGGAGTGGTAGGTTTTTCGCGAATAACTCCATCATGGACCACAACCTCCATAACGAAAAAAATATTAAAACAAGGTGAGGGAGGGGCGAGAGAGGGGCAAACAAAAACAATGTTTAGGTCTTCAGATAGATTCAACTATATCGACTTTAATCACTGGTGTCATAACTTGCCTAGAAACACAAGTTTCCCTATTCCAATTTTAACAGAATTAACTTGTATCGAGCAAGAAGATTTGGTTTCTGAACAAAAGACCCAGACATACCCTGATTATAATCATCTAAATTTTATACCGAATTCCCCTTAAAAAAATCATACCCAAAGACCCGAACATAATTAAACCGTGGATGAAAATGACTCAGTGACATATCAATATGGTCCACGAAAAAACCAATTTTATGAATCTTCACTTGGATCCAGATATTATGCGGAATCTTTCGACCTAACTGCTATCCTTGTTTGCATAATATTTGGATTATCTGTGGAAAATACTCCAAACACCAATTTATCCCTCTTGACATGGATTATTACCTGAGCACTCTCTGAACATTTAATATCAAATGTTGAAATACAACAGACATGCTGGATGATTGGTGCTATTGTCCTTCAAGCACCATATGTGCCTAACTCCTAAACCAAATTGTGGCCAAATAAATCTCTACTATGACACGACTGGACCATATATCCAGAAACACCAGAACCAAAGCTAGCAAGGCACTAAATCTTGAAATTCAGTGGTAACATAACCATGTAAGTACAGTCAGGCAATAATGACTGTTTCCGGGATTACTCCCACCAGATTACATATATCAGTGTAAAGTGACTACTATTCTGCTATATCCACATGAATAAACATCACAATTATGACTAAAGACTGCATTCAAAAGGGCTTGTGAAAGGGAATTTAAGCTACATACTTGGTCAGCAGTGATCAACAAGGTAGTCTCTTGAGAGTCAACAATCTCTTGCATCATCCCATTTTTCCGCATCTTCTCCAATATTGCATCTGCCTACAGCATTGATATAGCATTGTCAACACTAAATAACCGAAACATAACAAGATCTTCAATTGGTACAATTTAGCCATTTTTTTTTTTGTTGTTAAAAGAAATATATGAATAAGGTGCCAAGAAATTGACACAAATCCCTTTAAACAGGTAGTAACACATGCTAAAGACCCTTGTTTCTGATTAAAAAAAGGACAAACCTTTCCAAGTGCCACCCTGCTATAAATTCGTTTTTATCACCATAACTAGTCAATAAAAAACACAGCTGCGAAGCAAACTTCACTCCTACCCGAGAAATTATATATTCGCTCTCGTAAGAACTTTTCTGTCTTTCCAAGACCAATAAACTGAACAAATTTTACAAAGATAGCAGAAACAATTCCTTGAGTAAGAGAAGAAGGGAGAGAAATTACTTTCGCGTGAGCCAAGGCGACCACGAGCTCCTCTGGCTTCTCCATTCTGATCTCCTTCTCGTCAATGTCCGCGCTCTAAATCCAATCGAGGGAAAACAAGAAAACAAAGGAGATAAATCACAGGGAAACCTTCTCCAGAAAACGAGGGGGGAAATCACCTACAAGTAGTGTGAACTTGTATCCCATCTCGGAAAGAATCTGACGACGCGACGCCGACGAGGAGCCGAGGATTAGCTGCATCGTTAACCAAAACCAAGGTACAGGGGTTACGGAACGAGATTGGCCAAAGAGGGGTTGGGTTGGGGGGGGGGGGGGGGCGGCGGCGGTGCTTGCTTTGCTTACTCTGAGAGCCGAAGAGGCGGCCATTGTCGAACTCGCTGACACCAAGAAACAGAGGAGGGGAAAGGAGAGGGTTTCGTGGAGCAGATTTTCGGTTTTTCTAGCGTTTTTATATTTTTGTCAAAACACTAACCAGGGTGTGCGGTCTGTGTGCTTCGTGATTCGGACAGATCAGGCGCTGGTCCGAGGAATTTAGTGCCATTTCGTACAGTTTGATGGGGGAAAAAAAACCTAATTCAGCTCAGGGAGATAGATTTGGTGGCAGTCCAGATTTCGGTTTTTTTTTTTTTTTTTCGAGGAACTTCCAATCTATTCATCAACTGTCAAGGCAGTACAAAGAAATCTAGAAGCAACAAAAATTACATCCAGATCCGTAGACCACCTAGCAACGACTACAAGCACTAGAGCGAGCCGAAGGCGCGCCGCTGTCATCACCCCTCCATCAACAGAGCCGGGCAAACCTTGTTGTAGTAGACAGTCGAGAAGTCCTCGTGCTAAGGTCCCACAGGACCAGCGCACCAGAGCAGCAACCGTCGCCGATGAAGAGAAGTATAGATCAGAAGGATCCAATTTGTAGACACACGAATGAAGACGAACGAAAATTGGATCCAAACGGATCCACGGAACACAACCACCGACCGAATCCCGCAAGATCCGTCGGAGACACACCTCCACACGCCCTCCGACGACGCCAGAAGCACCGCCAGAACGGAGGCTAGGCGGGGAGGACCTTATTCCATCTTCAAGGAGTAGCCGCCGCATCATCTCCTTGAGTAGGACACAAACCCTAACAAAACACAAAAAAACATGTGAGAACGAAGCCCTCCCGCGGCAATTACCGGCATCCACCGCGCCACCATGGCACTAAGGCCACAGAAACGAGGTCGATCGGCAGCGGCGCCGGCAGGAGGCAGGGAAACCCTCGATCGCCTCTCCTGGGAGCTGCAGCACGAAGGGGTATCGTGCGGTATTTTTTTTATTGCTTGGGATACAACGCATCCACCACGACTCACATCCCCAACACGACGCGAGACAAGACAATGTTGGATACAAAACTTGCTTATTACGAAATATGGAAAACAGTTGAACTACTTTAACACAAAACACGTCACAAATTATCCAAGCTTAAGTTTCTTAACAATCAGCCCTTTTCCAAAAATTTGACTTTTCCCAGTAACTTAATCAAAATGTCTCTAAGTGATATTTAGCGCTGACATATTCAACTTCAATCTTATCTTATTCCATACAATCCCAGATATAACATTGTGTATATATCAATGTGTTTGCTTCGGTCGTTGTTGTTGTTGCAATATATTCTGCTTCATGTGATGAGTTTTTTCGTTCTACTTCTGTGACGGTTAAGACATGATTCTAGTGTCGAGAAAAAATGCCACATTGGTGGTGCTTTTGCAATTGTCAAACATCTTCGGCTACATCACTATCCCTATATCCTGTCAATCGAAGTTCATGTTTATCTTTATTTTTCTCATAGCGGCATTCGAGACCCATGTTTCCTTTGATATAACGTCAAATCGTTTTCACGGCAGCCATGTGTTCTGACATAGGGGGCTTCTATACACCTGTTCACAATCACAACAAAAAATGCAAGATCCGGCCTTATGTTAACTAGGTACCTTAGACTTCCGACAATGTTACTATGGTAGATGGTTTGATCAACTGGTGGTGATGCACTTTGCTTACTCAATTTGAGACCAGCTTCAATTGATGCTCGAGTTGGATTACAATCACACATCTGACGTTCCTCGAGATGATCCACCAAGAGTTTTCACCCACACCATGACTCGTACGGATTCATGCCAACCGCACTCTTTTTCGGCGCTCAATTCAGCAAGTATATGGTCATCGTTACTGCTTCTCCCCAAAACCTTCCCGGTAGGCCTTTTCTCTTCAACATGCTTCGAGCCATGGCTACCACCATTTGGTTTCGCCTATCTACCACATCGCTCTGATATGGAGATTATATTATTTCACGTTTAAATAAAGCTTGACCCAGTGCAACTCATAAAACACGGTGAATTCTTTTGATCTGAATCGCCCTGCCAATACGAAATGCTTTCAACTTGGTTTCTGCTTCGACCTCTATTGTGGTCTTTATCAACTTGAAAGCTTGCAACACTTCGTAAAAGGCGAAAAATAAAAGAAAGAAATGGTGAGAACTGGGAACCCAGATGACACAAATATTGCCACACGGTGTGGAGGTGGATGGAGAAGACTCCGTACGAGACAAACACCGTGAGTCACCATGCCGTGACAACAGCTGGAGTCGCAAGGAGGGTCATGGCAGCGACCGAAGAAAGAAGCGCAAATCTCACCATTACGACGACGTGGACGGCGCTGACTTGGTGGCGGCCGGATACGTCGACTCACGCGAGGAGCACGGTCGCAGCGGAGGTCGTCAGGACGACCGCAGTGGAAGCCGTCATGACGACCGCAGTCGCGACTACGGACAGCGCAGTGACGGGTACCGCAAAAGGGAGTGGCGAAAACCCGCGAGGACCCGCAGGACGAGCGCACAGTCGACGAGGAAATAGAAGAAGAATGTAGGTTCCATATGTTCAAAGGTGAAGATGGAAAACTTCACTCACGACACTTGTTAAAGGACTGCAGAAAATTCACAAGGCTAGCGAGTGCATACGTCAGACGCTATAAGCCTCAACCTACAGCACCTCCTGCGTCGGTACCAACAGCCGGGAACATGGCGGTGCTATCCATCACCAGACACGCATAGAAGGAGCCGGAGCGGCAGCAGATGAATACCCCGTGCCTCGAGGGCAGATGAACATGATCCAGAAGGGACGCCCCTCTAACAGAGAGCAAAAACTCATAACTCGCCAAGTCAATTTGGCCACCATGGCACCGCCCGCTGTACCTGAGTACCTGAAGGGGTCAGAAACCAGCATCACATTCTCTCGCGAGGATCACCCGTCGGCCGTGGTTCATCCAGGGCATGCCGCCTTGGTACTCGACGCTCAAATAGGTGGCTTCGCCATGTCCAAGGTCTTCATGGACGGAGGGAGTGGAATCAACATCTTGTTCGCTGACACTCTTCGCAAAATGAACCACTCAACGGAGAACCTGGCAAAATCAGGTAACACCTTCCATGGCATTGTACAGGCAAAGCGGTCTACCGCTCGGCACGGTGCAGTTCCCAGTTGTCTTCGGCGAGCCAGGAAACTTCAGGACAGAGAAGATCGACTTCGAGGTCGTCGACTGAAAGTCACAATACCACGCCATCCTGGGACGCCCGACGTTCGCCCGGTTCATGGCGGTCCCGCACTACGCTTACCTTAAGCTGAAAATGCCAGGACCTAATGGTATCATCACGGTGAGTGGAAACTTCCAGCGCTCGGACAACTGCGACATGGAGTTCAGCAAAATATCGAGTTGTTCGGCATGCAGGAGCAACTCGCAGATCTCTCCCTCACTAACGACCGCACACTCTTCCCCGAAGCCAAAAAATCGGCACCCGACAGTGCCTTCAATGCCACAAATGACACAAGGTCGCATCAGGTGCACCCGACGGATCCGTCGAAGACGGTCAATGTGTCAACAAGCTTAACTCCCGCATAGGAAGGCGCGCTCATCAAATTCCTCGTGAGAATTGGGAGATCTTCGCCTGGTGTCCAGCCGACATGCCAGGTATCCCCAGGGAATTCGCCGAGCACTCTCTTCAACTATTTCCAGACACGAGACCCGTGAAGCAAACAATGCGCCGCTTCTCTGAGCCGAAGCGGGAGGCCATAGGACAAGAAGTCGACAGGTTACTCGCAGCCAAGTTCATCCGCGAGATCAAAAAGTCGGACTGGGTCGCCAACCCAGTCCTAGTACCAAAGAAGCACACAAAATCCTTCGCATGTGTGTCGACTTCACCGCTCTCAACAAGTGCTGCCCCAAAGACCACTTCCCGCTGCCGCGTATCGACCAGATAGTCGATTCAACTGCGGGCTGCGCGCGTCTATCCTTCCTGGATGCCTACTCGGGCTACAACCAGATAAGGATGAAGGTCGAAGACGAGGACAAACAGCCTTCATAACGCCATACGGCGTCTACTGCTACACCACAATGCCCTTCGGGCTCAAGAACGCGGGTGCCACGTACCAACGCATGATGCAAAACTGCATCAGGAGCAGATCAGACGCAACGTCCAAGTCTATGTTGACGATATTGTCATCAAAACAAAGGAGGAGGACACACTCCTCGATGATCTACGCGAAACATTCACCAACCTCAAACGATACCACATCAAGCTCAACCCCAAGAAGTGTGTCTTCGGCGTGCCAGCCGGGCAGCTATTGGGATACCTTGTTTCGGCTCGAGGCATTGAGGCGGACCCGGAGAAGATACAAGTCATCCTGACTATGGAGCAGCCGACCAAACTTCGAGAGGTGCAGAAGCTAGCGGTCGGGTGGCCGCGCTCAGCCGATTCATCAGCAAGCTCGGCAAAAAAGCGCTCCCATTCTACCAGCTGATGAAGAAATCAGACAAGTTCGAGTGGACGCCAGAGGCCCAAGCAACGTTCATCGACCTGAAGCGCACACTCACAACCCCTCCAATCTTGGTGGCACCTCGGGAGCGTGAGCCACTTTTCCTATACGTATCAGCCACCAACAGGGTGGTCAGCACCGTGCTCGTCGTCGAGCGCATGGAGGAAGGACATACCCATAGCATACAGAGACCCGTGTATTACCTCAGCGAGGTCCTCTCCATATCAAAATAGCAGTACCCGCATTATCAGAAGCTGGGTTACGCCGTATTCATGTCGTCACGCAAGGTCGCACACTACTTCGCCGAGCACCAACCCTGGACGGCGACATCCTCACCAACCCTGACGCGACTGGGCGAGTCGCCAAGTGGGTCATCGAGCTGGGACCTCGCGACATCAAGTATGAGCACCCGAAAGCAATCAAAGCGCAAGTCCTTCCTGACTTCACCACCGAGTGGATCGAAGCCCAGCTGCCAGGAGTTCAGATGTGTCCAACTCCTGGACCATGTACTTTGATGGGTCGAAGAAACATGAGGGCGCAGGCGCAGGTGTCGTACTCTTATCGCCAAAAGGGGACAAGCTCCGCTACGTTTTGCAGATGGATTTTCCAAAACCCTCCAACAACGAGGCGGAGTATGAGGCACTACTACACGGCATGAAAATGGCAAAAGCTTGTGGGTGCACTCGACTCATGATATATGGCGACTCGAACCTTGTTGTGCAGCAAACAATGAAGGCCTGCGATGCTACTGCAGACAACATGATCGCATACCGCGAGTTGTACAATAACATGGAGGGCAACTTCGATGGTTGCGAGCTGCGACACATTGGACGTGAAAGCAACGAGGAAGCAGATATGTTAGCCAATCTTGGCTCACCAAATCACCAGTTCTACCCGGTGTATTTCTCGAGCACATTGCGCACAGATCTATCAAGGTCAAGCAAACAGCAGAACCATCGGCTCCAGCCGCCGCGAACAAGGATGATCCACCAAGTGCAGAGGACCAGCCGGTCGAAGTTCTTCTCATCGAGCCAACCTGGACGCACCCTTTCTCGCCTACATGCTGCGCGATGAACTGCCAGAAGACGCAGTGGAGGCACGGCGCATCACCCGACGCGCCAAGGCGTACACAATCATCAAGGGAGAACTCTACAAGCGCAGCATATCAGGGATCCTCCAGAGGTGTATCGCGTTCGAGGACGCCAAGGCCATCCTTCGAGACATCCACGCAGGAACTTGCGGACACCATGCGAGCAGTCGAACGCTTGTAGCCAAGGCCTTTCGGGCAGGCTTCTACTGGCCAACAGCGCTAAAGGACGCAGAGGACATAGTCAAAAGGTGCATCGCTGTCAGAAATTCGCCAACAGGCCACTCGCAGCTGCATCAGAGTTGAAAAACATACCACTGGCTTGGCCCTTTGCCCAGTGGGGACTCGACATGGTTGGGCCACTCAAGAAATCCTCGCGTGGAGGGCATACACACCTCTTGGTGGCAGTCGACAAGTTCACAAAGTGGATCGAAGCGGTCCCCATCACAAACGCGACCGCCACGACGGCAGTGAACTTCATCGGTCAATCATCTACCGCTACGGGGTCCCTCATAGCATCATAACCGACAACGGTACGAACTTCATCAGTGGCGCATAGCGCATCACGAGGAATTCCGTGACTTCTGCAAAAATCAAGGCATCAAGCTCAACTACGCATCAGTGGCGCACCCGCAGTCGAACGGCCAAGTGGAGAAGGCCAATGGGCTTGTATGCAGTGGAATCTAGAAGTGGCTGTTAGTACCACTCAAACGAGTTGCGGGTGCCTGGGTGGAAGAGCTACCGGCTGTACTTTGGAGCCTACGAACTACTCCAAACAGGTCGACGCAATACACACCATTCTTCATGGTGTACGGCGCAGAAGCGGTCTTACCCTTCGATGTACAGTTCGACGCGCCCAGAGTCGTCGCTTACGACGAAGAAGAAGTGGAGGAAGCACTCGAGGATAGCGTCGACACGCTGGATGAAGCACGCGACATCGCGCTCGCTCGCACAGCTGTCTACCAGCAAAACCTCCGCAACTATCATGGCCGTCGACTGCGCACCAGTCCTTCATGGTTGGTGACATGGTGCTCCGACTAAAGCAGAAGAAGGTGCACAGCTCGCCTCCCCATGGGAGGGACCCTTCATCATCACATAAGTCATTGACGGCGGCGCATATCGACTGAAGCACGCGAAGACAGGGGAACTTTCGCACAATCCTTGGAACGTTGCGCACTTGCGCCGTTTCTATGCTTAGATTGTTCAGTCAACAAAATGTAATAGGCGATATGTCGGATAGCTGCAGGTTTTAGACGCGCTCTTTTCCTTATCAGGGTACCTAAGGGGACTGGAAGGTTTTTAGTGAGGCGGCCTGCAGCTTAACTTACAAAAAGTGGAATACAAACATTATTCCTCTATGTCTTTCTTTATTATTTGCATAACACAAAAACAAAAACCTTGGCCTCACTCGAACACTCGGGGGCTGCGCCAAACAGGTCTAACAAAAACAAAAACCTTGGCCTCACCCAAACACTCGGGGGCTGCGCCAAACAGGTCCAACAAAAACAAAAACCTGGGCCGCACCCGAACGCTCGGGGGCTACGCCGTAAAGGTCAACCATAAACTTAGCCACACCGAATGCTCGGGGGCTGCGTCTGTCAAACGTGCAAAATCAAAGCACCAAATATTTATCAATTGAAAATTGCATTTCTCAGATTTAAATCAATTAAGATTTGATTTCATAATTCCACTACAAATATGTATATGAGTAACTTATCATCATACACTATTTGAAGCTTTACAAAATCTACTAAGTCGTTATTCTTTTGTAATATCACTATCGGGTCCTTTTACCAAACCCTCATGATCAATTACACCTTTTAATTAACTGCCTTTATGAGAAAACTTTTATCAAGTTTTCTCTTTAACTGCCGGTGGCTAAATAAAATTTAGCACTTTGGAAACTTTCCGGCTTAATGTACTATATATAGCAATGAGATAAGCAAAATCACATTAAATATGATTTGATCTTATTCCTCTCTATTTGCTCATCATTGACTACGAATGTCAATGTGTCTTGCAAATATCACGCTATGAATTCTTGATCAAATTTCTTTGACTCAAGACACAATTCGAATTACCTTTCAGAATTGTACTTAGCACATTCATACTCATGTTTATTAAACTCTTAATCTATCTCATAGACAAAACTTTAATAAGACACTTTCCGACCTTTATTTAAAACTCTTTTAAATCTTTATATACATTTTTGAATTCGGCCTAGCCTTATCCAACAAATATAATATCAGCTCCCACTGTCTTTTAAGTCCCTTCGATTTATATAATGAAAATAATTCTTAATTCATTAATACGACTGACTTTCAAACACTCATAATATAATTATCTAGATTATTCTCATAATCCAAACTAATTATACTTAGCAATCAACTTTTGCTACTTTGGTCCAATAACAGCTTTGAGCAATTGATATGATAAGTTTTGCAACTTCTCACTATCATTTATTCGTCCTTGATAAAACAACTTTAATCAAGACTAGCTCTATGAATATTAGATATTCATATCTGTCCTTTCTTTATGAAATATTCATGCCCAGTGATTTTACATCACGTCCAAACTACTCTCAAGATTGAATCTTGGAGCTACATGAATTTTCCTTGGACTCCTTTATGACATATACCGTCATTTATGAGTATTCTTTACTCTGTTTGTAATTGTTTTGCCTTTAATCATGTTCCAGGACCTTTTAATAATTCAACCACTAGGTGATTTAATCATTAAATTCCTCACATGACTTTTATCTTAATACTTAATTCGAACCATGTATAACTCACATGTGTTCCTGGACAAAGTAATGATATGGAAAACATTTGCATGTTTCTCCTCTCATTCTAACACTTGTCCAAAGACTCCCAGTCTTAATTTAGTATTTTGATTTCCACTCTCTCTTCATGAGAAGACACTTTTCTCCAATTCTAAAGTCAACAAGCATTTAGAATTTTGTGTGGAAAACATCGCCAATATAAAATTTGGACTTTACTTTTATGCAAAACATTTATTCAATTCGAATCAATACTTAGATTCACAATCGAAAAATTCTTGGAACTTTCTATCAAAATAACTCCAAGTTAAAATTGATATAGGCCCCTGGATACAAACAAAATAATCTATTTACTTTAGTGGGTAATTTGGAATTCTATTTCACATCACATCAGAACAAGACCTTTTGTTTTAATTATTATAACATCTCCTTTTAATCTTTATCTTGCAAAAGATTTTATTACCATGATAATTTCGAATCATCAAAATTCATCATAGTAATTTGACTAAGAAAACTTTCTTTCGTCAACAATGTTACAATAATTTATTAAGTCCTTTTAATTTATTTTCATCAAATACCTTTGATTACTTTATTTTGATTCTCACATTCTCCCACTGAATTATATGAAACATTGAAACTTCAATAATTTCATTAACTCTATTTCATTAATATGCAACTTCATATTAAATCTTTAATAGAATTGAATTAATGGGTAGACTCCACTCCTTTATGTAAATTTCGAAATTTACTAGTGCCTAGCACTTTGCCAATTTCGAATCTACCAAATGCCCAGCATTTTGTGGATTTCGATTTTCAATAAATGCCTAGCACTTTATGAATTTCGAATTTCTCTAAGTGCCCAGCACTTTGTGATTTCAGTTTTATCGATTTAATTTTAGAGATAAACTTTAAGAGTCTCAAAGAGAACCAACGAAAAGTGTAACTCTAAACTTAAAGATTAAACCAACTTTATTATTACTCAAAACTTTAAGTAATATCTTGAATCAAAACAATAAAGACTTAACAAACAAAACTTAATGACATATTACAATAAAGAAGATAAAACCGAATTCATAAAATGAACTCCTTCACATACTTTATAATTCGAACACAACTTGTTCCAGAAATATAAAATATTCATTACAAAATGATCGAACTGAAAATAACTCTTATTTAAAGTCCTAGTGAAATCTCTTCATTGACTTGGATTGTAGACATAGCGGTCACTTTGCATAAAATGCGATCTTCCACTGTGCTACACTCCAAGCGTATCATAAACGTCACCCCAGAATTTCCTTTTCTTCCAGCATTAGCTCCTTCCAAAGTACCTGCCACTGGTGCAAGTGCGAGCATCAATTAGTATCTCATACCAATGATCATAATTGCTGAAATTATGTCAACATGTATAAATGTATTATACCTGTCCTGGTCCAGTTAGATCCCCATTCTGAATATCAGCTTTTGCTTCCTTGAGCAAGGAAAACAGCATCCGAACCGGCCACTCATCCGCCATGCGATTATACATTGCCACAAAGGCATGATACGCAGGTGGTAGTGCCGTCAGTATAATGTCACTGAAAAACTCATGACCAACTGGATAACCAAGTTGTCTAAGTTTCTCCTCTATAGCAGTTATCCTGATTTCAAACAGTTGAATGGGTTCACCCAACTCAAGCCGAATGTTTTTCAGTTCCCTGTTTAGATTGTAACGCTCAGTGCGCACTTGAATTATGAACTGAGCTTTTAATACTTCCATGAGACGGAAGGGACGAAGGTCCGAAACCGATCGCCCAGCTCGGGATCAATACAAGCGTGCATAAGCTCCTTGACAATACACTCTTCACAGAATAAATGTGGCCCACCATGGGCTTCATTATCTGAGTCAATGGGATTCAGAACTTGTTCCTTTCCTGTGTTCCTCAGAACACTCATCATGTGGTGAAACCACTCTCCAAAGTTGTTTCCATTTGCAGCTAACGGTGCACGACTCAACATCTGATTGAAATGGTATTTTTCAAAGTGGTCCATACTCTACAACAAAACAAGTTTATTTAGACTCATAGTTTATTATCAATTTTAATGCACTACTTTAACTCAATATAAAATTAAGTCCAAGATATGCTCCCACTAAGCCCAATAATCCTCATGATTGGCGCTAAGCGATTCAGGACCCGATAACCCGACGAACCAAGTATGGATACATATCATGGTCGTGGCCAACCGGTAGGCACCATGCCAGTTGTAGTAGCTACAACTCCTGTCTGTCTTTCGACGTGTGTTCAGAACTCATAACTTGTTATGCTAGGACTTCAAGACAACCAACCGATCATGTTGCTGGAACGGTTCCGCCCGCCTCCCAAACCCTTGGCACACATTACTCGTGGATACACGGCGCACGGTGACAAGCATCTGGTTTGACGGTGCCACGGTTGGAAGAACACGATCTCCTTGATATTTTACTTGAGGATTCACCCTAATAAATGTCTACTGCGCAATCAAGGTGCAAACAACAAAGGATAAACATCACAGGCAATTAATAATAATTCATGTGTTCTGGTATAGCCTTTTGTTGTTCTCCGAAAGTTCTTGACGCTCGTCCTTGAGGATCACCATCTTCATGATTCCGGTCACAACAAAATCCCCGAAGGAAAATTGCGTAGCCAAGAACTCGCCAAGTACTTGTCGCCAACATACCGCCGGCGCCTCCTCCCGGTTCTCCACGATGAACTCTTCTTCGTTTGATTGTCGATGACGAACTCGATCAATTGTCTTGGCGCCGCCATCATGTTAAAACACCGTAACAAAATAGCTATACCAAAACACATGCACACAATCCTGCAAAACCAAGTTAGACGTTTCTAACGTTTGTTTGCAAGTTTTACGTGGCCTTGTCGGATCTACGGAAGAACCGTCACTACCTACGAATTGAGGCACATTTAGGCTAGTTGCTAGATTAACTTTGCGGGGTGAGTGAGGTCCCAACATTACGAAAATGTTGCGAACCCCACTCTAAGCGATCGCACTGCGCGTGGCCCCCGTGAGACGTCCAACCCTCATGCCCTGTCCATTATAAATTTCTCATAACTCGACAAGCATACATACAAGCCACGAGAAAGGCATCAGGTAGCTTTACATACAAAGTTTGTACAAATTACACTCAATTTACTCTGCAGGTTCTTCCTTCGGCTCCGCCCATTTTTTCTCTTCTTTCAGAACCTGATGAATAAGGACCAGGGCATCAGTACGAGTCGCTTCGTTGTGATCCAGCATAGGCACAGGACCACCACCAGGACTGGTGGCGGACCCAGCGCGATTTTCTTCATGTCAATATTGGGCAGGTGAGCCCGAACTAAGGCGAGTGCAACATTGGCCCCGCTGATGAGCTGCTCTCGAACAAATTTCTTGATGGCCTTGCCTTGGTGAAATTTCTTTAAAAGATCAGCCAGGCTCTGTGGTTGCTCGTTCAACGGAAAGAGGGACCGGTGCACTCGAGCCAGGGCCGACCTACAAGTCTCCAGCAGAATAGCCGCACGCCAAGCACGGTCTTGGAGCCTATCCAGCACCTCACCTCTCGCCCTTTCCGACCAGAAGGGGTGGGTGGAGTACTACGAGCTGCCGGCATAGCTGTCCAACTGTTCGCGCAAGCATTACTCTTCTGCCGGCTCGTCAAAGCAAACACCTGATCAAGCACAACAAAAATCATTACACAGTCGAACTCCATAAAAAGTCGACAACCTGCATCGGGTGTACTTACACTCAAGCTGCAGGTTCACCTTGTACAGCTCTTCAAGAAAAAAGACCTCCCGGGCAGTCGCCGGTGAAGGCCTCGACTGCAACTCGGACATCGCACTCTGTGTTTCCTTCAGCTTATGCTCTGTCTTCGAGAGCTTCAGCTGCAAGAAGTCGATGATCTTCTGGTCATTCTATTGGGTTGCGGGTAAAACTTTAAAATTTTCCATAACCTTGCCGCCAAAGATCTATTCTATGAAGAAATGCTGCACCCCATAATGCTAGATCTAGAATACTTACAAACACCGTTGCGGAAGATCTTGTGTTTGTCGAAGTAGATGTCGGTGAAGCCTGATGAAGAATCTCACGTCCACGCCGGGAGGTGAGATTGTTACCGCTCTGTCATCAAGGGACTACTTGCGCAGCCCTGCTCTAGCAGTATCCACACGTGCACCACGCCAACCCGCCAGTTGCATTCGCCGCCTAGAGCTACTAGCACCGACGAAGAGAGACAGCCTTTCGGCGTAGTTTAGGTGGTAGATCTAATCAACTTGATTAGATCCATATGAGACTGGAGAGATCTAATTCTCAACACATGAGATCTACTAGAGAGAGATTAGATCAATGTCCAATTAGAGCGCCGTCTAATTAGAGCATCGTCTAAATGCACAATATCTCAAGAGAGAGGAACTGGCACAAAGATTGGATTCGTTGTTTCTCCCATGGGGGAGGAGTATATATAGTGGGTCAAGGGGAGGAGGTGCTTGGGGAAGGGGCAAGCCTTTCCCCCTTGGTGCGCCGGCCCAAGAGGGCTTGGCTCCCTCCCCAAGTCGGTTTGGGAGGGGAGTCCTTGTCCAACAAGGACTCCCTCCCTTCCCTTTTATCTTTTTGCCTTTTTCCTTTATTCTTTCCTTTTCCAATTCGGACTCTTTTAAATCTCCAAATCAAACAAGGAAAGAGAGGGAGAGGTGGTGGTGTGCTGGCCAGGGAGGTGGGGCCCATCCGGCCAACCCACACCAGGTGCGGTTCGGCCCCTGGGGCTCCCCCCTTCCTCCTCCGGCACTCCCCCATATTGGCAAACCTCCGAAACTCGTCCGGAACCAAATATACTCTATAGATAAAATCATGGACTCTATCCACTGATGTCGGAAACACTTCTCGACATCCCAAAACATCTCATGTTCGCCATATTTCTCTCTCAGGAAATTCTGCCCTAATCCGGCATTATTTCCCTCTCATGATAACTTCACCGGAACACCTCCGAATTACTCCGGAGTTGTTTCTGTGACATCGGAGGGACTCCGACCTTTTCTCATAACCACAAAACTACAACTTTATTCTCTGAGCAAAGGATTGACTCACAGCTTAAGTGTGTGACCCAAAAGGTCCAGTAAACACAAAGTCATGCCTGGGAGCTTACCAGACAATAACCAGCATTGGGACCTAGATGGACGTACTAGCTCCCGTGTGTTTATGAGTGAACGACAGAACCTGTGTGTTACTCATTACGCTAATCCCCTTACGTACACGATACCAATGATATCTCGAGACTGAGACAATGTGCTCTAGTGTGATTAAATCCTTTAATCATAACACATCTAATTCTCGTACCAATATCATTCTCTTTTCTCATTCCGTATTTATATTGTCCCATGATTAATCACGCTGTGTCTGGCCAGACGATTGGGTGACAATAGTAATACTGAGATGGCCTAGAGGATGTATCTCTCCATCATCTGGAGGAGTAAGTGTCATTCTTGAATAATCTCTGTTCCAATACATTACTCTAGTTCACACCCAAAAGTCACCGTTATGGTCCCCAGTTACGGCAAGATGTTAGGTCACAATCAAATCATGAGTGTCGAATAAGCGGTCACCAGATATTCTCAGGGCATAGGAATATAGCTAATGAAAACAAAACATATGATCAATTGCTATCTTCATCGTTGACGATTAGTCTCATAGCAAGATCATACAGTGGGTCGGTTCAGTACTATTATCATTCCGATAACAAACTCCTATAGTTACATGACTTACACTAAGTCCATGATCGGGAAAACATGATCATCAGGTAACAAGATAGGCTAGTCTTAGAGACAAGACCAGGAACACTTTTACTTGTTCGTATCTCTACACCTGTATTGGAGGTTTTCCTCTTGAACACGTTGGAATTGCTATTCAAGTGCCCAATACAGTTATAGCATAAAGATATAAATAATAATAATAAACTTGGAGATAAATAATAACTAAATTATTATTGTCTCGAGGGTATATCTCCAACACATTCTTACTCCGAGTGTTCGACGGGGAAGCAGCGTTTTTGGAAGAAGGGCATGTCGATGCACCGGGTGCTCCGTGCTACACAAGAGTAACCCAAGGCATAAGAACACAACAAGACTCGGGGGTTGCGCCCCTCAGTTAGTCAAAATCAAAGGATATTAGAATCACTGTATGCATCCATCAACTAAAACCCCATGCTCAGTTTGGAGCCCGAAAATAGCGGGTTCATTTTACAACTAGAAGCAAAAGGAGTACAAAGCAAAAGCAACAAACTACTACAAGACTACTCGCTGGTCATCGACTTCTTGGACGACGCTTTCCTTGCCTGGACTTTCGCAGCCCTGTCCTCCACAGTCGCCACAAGCTACTGAGCATACTTGCGAGCCGTCTCCATCCATCTGCCCAGTGTCGCAGTCTTGTCGTCGGGTCCTCTGGGGAACGTCGACCTTGCCTTGTCGAAATCTCCTTCGAAGCCATGCGCGAGCAACATGAGAAAAGTAGTCTGGACACCACTTACCATTTTCTCGCGACTGAACTTGGCGACGGCAGCACCCTCTGGATTGAAGATCTCCACCAACTCATCAAAAGTCGACGGTAGCTCGTCCTCGAGGCAGAAGCTGCAATGAAGAACAGCCAGGCACTCGCTACTTTTGTCAGCATCTGTGCAGCCCTCCTGCTGGCAGTCTCCGTTGCAGCCACGCTCTCCTCGAGTGAGCCGCCAATGCTTTGCTTGCCGGAGGCAGAAGGACCATCCATTACACCTGTCGGGACGTAAACAATGTCATGCAAAAACTCGTCACCCAACTAAACACCATGCACGAAATTCTCATAACAGTCAGGGAGCTGCTGCAGGAAGCGAGTCGATCAATCGTCCGACCCTCCCTCTCCTTGGCTACCTTCAGACTCTTCTCCAGATCAGCAACCCGAAGAACAGCGTTGTTCCTTTCTTCCTCGACGGCAGAAGCGAATTCTACAAAAAGATAAACCATCTTCATGAGCACCCAGTAAAAGGTACACCCTGCAAAATTCACTATCTAACAAAGCAACTCACTCTTGGCATCCTCCAGTCGTTGTTGAAGAGCGGCAACTTCCGTCTCCATATGGATGTACTGGGAGCCAGCCTTCACCAGCTGGCGCATAAAATGCTACATGCAGAAGAAGCAAAGAAATAAGCCTTACCTGCTATTTTGAGCCTATGAACAACTACAAGCAGTTGTACATAGCCTCGGGGGCTACTCCCATCGGGAGCGCTGCCGCGCACCCGATAAAAAGCAAAATGACAAAAAAGGGACACTCACGTGATCCATGGAAGCAGAAGTCGAGGCGTTGGCGCCTACGGCCGCGGGTTCATCCTTGTCGGCCTCGGATCAGGTCCTGGTGGCACCACAGAGGCAGTTTCATTGCCCACCAACGTCTCCTCTGGGTGGGCATGAGCCGTTGAGGCGGCGCTGCTCTTGTCCACTGGTGGGGGAGGTGGAAGATCGTCATCCGAAGGCTCGCTACAGTCGACACAAAATTCTTAAGAACATAGAGACCAGAAGCTCTACAACAATTCCGAGGAATGGTACTGCAAAAAACTTACTCGTCAACAAGATCCACAAATCTGCTGGGGTCCAGGCAGCCGACGTTGGTGCGAGGCCTCTTGACAAAAAGTGGTGGCAACGAGCGTAGCGGAGCCGCTACTATCGGATCCGCCATCGACCCTGCCGCGCCTTGCTGCCCATCATCCACCTTCTCCTCGGAGTCAGCCGTGTCTTCCTCCACCTCACGCTGGCGCTTTTGCACGCCATCAGTCGTGTGGTCCTCAGACTCGCCCTCTTCCGCTTCGGGTGTGTTGGCCGTGGCGAGAGACGTCATGTCATCATCCGAGTCCGTCGCGAGGGGTTCGTTGTTCGGCACAGGGCCATTTTCTGGCAGCGGAGGCATGGACTCGAAGACCTCATGACCCTGCACAGAATCCATCAGGAGCATTTAAAGCATAAAGTACATATAGATTTGGCCAAAAATAACAGCAAATAGTACCTCAGGCAGAGGATTGCTGGCTTCATAAGGTGAAACCGGCGGCTGGATGTCGCAGGGCTCGTCCGCGCTGAGTATGGTGAGTGATCTCACCGTCTTCTTCACCTCACTGGAGGACAGCTCTTCCGCGTGCGCGCGAGTCGGGTCAGCCACACCCGCGTACGCCCACATGCCGTGGACTCGAGCTTGGAGTGGCGCACACTTCTCTTCACAAAAGTGGCTAGCAGATGGATGCCGGTCACCTCCAACCCGATGTTGGTCTGTAGCCCGAGCACCTTCTCAAACAGCTTGTCGCCTCGGCGTTTTCGGCTTCAGACAATGGCGCGTTCCAGGATGGCCTCTTCAACGCTGCGGCGTCGGCATTGAAGGGCGGCAACCCGCAAGCCTGGTCGCCTGTGGTCTCATCCTTGATGTAAAACCACTTCTGACGCCACCCTTGGATCGACTCGACGAACTTGATCTTGAAGTACTCGATATCTGGTCGAGTCTGTACACCAAATCCGCCAGGGCCCTTGACGCTATGCTGGCGCTTGACGTTGAAAATCCGCCGAAACAAGCCCCAATGGGGTGCGATGCCCAAAAAGCACTCGCACAGAACAAAGTAGCAAGCAAGGTGTGAAATGTCGTTTGGGGTAAAATCGTGCAGTTGCACCCCATAAACGTGCATCAGTGCACGCAGGAAGTCATGAACAGGGAAGGAGAATCCCTGTTCACAAAATCCACGAAGCAAACCCTTTCGTTTGGGAGAGTCGCGGAATTACCTCGGCTCGGGGATGCGGATCTTCTTCTCGTCCGCCGGTAGGAGCCCATTGCCCCTCAGCGCGCTGAGCATCCGCTTGCTCACTGTGGACTTTGTCCACGCGCCCTTCTCCTTCTTCAAGGTGCCGACGGCGGCGCTGTCGACGGCGCTACCAGCAGAGGCATTCACGACGCCCTTCCCCCTCCGGCCCACCACTTTCGACATGGTGGCAGAACGCGATGCGCGAGCTTGAGAATGAGACTATGGTGGAAGCGCAAGGAAGAAGAAGGCAGAGGCGGCGGGGAGAATGGCAAGTAAAATTACTTTACCCCGCCGGCCCCACACTTATTCACACAGGCATCCAATCCCCACCGTTGATGGGAGATCGTGCGCCACAACTCATATCTAGCCCTACACGTGACAGCCATGGAGGGAAACCGTCGCCGGCCACTTTGACCACTACGCACGGGAATCCAGGAAGTTATCATCACGTCGCCGTGAAAACCGCGCCCGAGCGGTCAATTCCAGTCCAAACGGCACCACCCTTGGTCAACACTGCTAGGTGGGACCCATGTGTCATGTCCCATCTATCGCGTCACAAGCGTGCCACCGCGTGTCAGATGGCGCAGTCGCCAAACAAGTCATCCCTGACGTCATCACAAGGACATCGTTCAAAATGCAGTCGAGTTCCTTCAAGGATCGACTCCAAAAAAGAACAAAACAACTACGCAAAACTGGTCACTCGACCTATTCGTCGACTAAGTCATATAACTCCCATCGGGAGCGATTCAAAATTTTATTGACTGCAGCAAAAGGTTTCAAAAGTTTTGAGATTATCCTCAACTGCAAGCAATTAAGCACAATCTCGGGGGCTACTCCCATCGGGAGGGCTGTCGCGCAGCCGATAAAACAGAACTCAGAAACATTAAGTTGTCCAAAACCGTCAGTCGAAGCTTACTCGACTCAGATCGAAGCTTACTCGACTTGGCTGCTGAGCCGCATGCAAATATCGGTCACAAATCCCCGAGATTGCGTCCGCCGCATATATACCTCGGATGCTGCACGCACAGTGTAAAGGTAAGACCCACCGATCCGTCGAGTCGGGCCAGGGTCCGCTTCCAATAGCGTAAGCCCTGTAACTTTCCGTGTCAACAGACATGAAGAAAATCCTAGCGGACGCGTTAGGTAGCAAACTTATGCTGCATGCCAACTCTGTAAGACCTCCACGGCCTGAGTCGGACCTGACCAGCTTGTTCCGGGTTCGAGTTCGAGGACTCGAGATTGAAGTAGGCTAGTAAGGTTTTGCCCAGAAGTGCAGTTAACTGGTCCCGATCCGTCGAGTGTACCAGGCCTACTATGTCATAATCCCTAGGCAAAATAGCAAAGCATCAGTCGACAAATGTTCCACCCCGCATGCACCTTCGGGGCAAGCTCGATCTCAAAGCAAAATAAGCATCAGTCGACGTATATACCGACTCGGCATGCACAATCGAGATATTCTCGGCTTACATATACCTATTGAGCAAATAACTAACATAATTATGCATAATCAGACCAGCAGGTACTCTACAAAGCAAGATAATCAAGACGTGCACTTACGGAGGAGTCCCTGCCCGATTCTTCGAGTCGACCAAGCACTCGGGGGCTACTGATGGGGGCCTACCCTTCAGGTGCCCCACCATGAGGACACCTGGTGCACGTACAAGCTAAGGCCCACGGATAGGCCTGCCAGCAATCAACGATCAAGGCCCACGAAGGGAGCCATGAAGATGGCGTACCCCCAAGATTAGTAAACCTTAAGTCGGTAGAAAACTACCTTACCTGTAAACCTAGTCGGTTGCGAATCCCCGAGACCAGCCTCCTATATAAAGGCAGGGCCGCCGATCTAGGGTACACAATCCTCATACCACCAAAGCCCTTGCGAGATCGTCATCTCACTGGGACACCATTGTACACCTCATATATCAATAACCAGACAAGCAGGAAGTAGGTGTTACCCTCGGGGGCCTGAACCTGGGTAAACCTTGCTTGTCAGCCGACGGTACTACCAACGCTACCACGTCTCTCCCCCTTAATCTCAACCCTAGGTACCGAACCATGGGATTTGATGTGTTAACACCACGTCAGTGTGCAAAGGAATCATTTTGGAATCAACAATTTTATACCTCTTGTTGATCAAACAATTTCCTCACCAGAAGAAGATTTGAACAATACTAGTTGATCAGGCCAATCTATACGAGTGAAAACCAAAAAACTGCCTGTCGGGTTGCTCCGCTCGAGCGAATCCACAGGCGACCAAATCCTGCGCCAGTAGACCACGCTCGCGAGCTCCTCTCGCCGCCGTAGCCGGCCGCCGCCGCGGCGGCGCTGCCCTGCGCCAAAGGCAAGGGGTGTGATGGTGGCGGCTCCTCGGCGACGTCCTACGAGCGGGGAGGCGACACTCGCTGGAGTTCGGCGCGGCATGGCGAGACTGGCGAGATGGTGCAGCGGTGTGGCGGCGTGGTGGTGCGGCCTGCCGGCGGCGGGTGAGCTCGTGCGGGCCAGATCTGCGGCTGCTTTGCGGGCCCGATCTGGCCCCGCCCTGGGCTTCGGGCGGGCGACCACAGGGCGGCGGCTCTGCAGCGCGCTCGTCCCTTGGCGACGGGGCGACGACCAGGTGTCGTGCCCTGCTGGCACGGTTGCGGGCCGGCCGTGAAACCATGGTTGTAAGGAAGCTAGCTAGCTCCTTTGAATCCTGTTCGGGGGTTGACTCCGATCTGATTCTTTGGGTCCGGCTAGTGGCTGGTTTGATGTGCAGGATGCTAGAGGAAGGTCTTGTGGAGCAGACTCAGTGAAAACCTTGTTCTCGGTTGTGGCCAGAGCCGGCGATGGCGACGCCTTGGGCGTCGTCTCCTTCATGAAGGCATCATCGCGGTGAAACTCCCACCTCTAGCTACCTCCAGGGGAAACCTAGATCTATGGATCAGATGATGGCGGCGGTCTTGCGTCGTTCCCTCCTTGGGGGCATCATTTCTGGAGTTGTGCATCGGCCGGAGGGACCGGTGAATCGATTTGGTGGTGGTGTTCAGTTTCGCGTGGTGGCTAGCGCGGCAACGACGATGGTGTTGAGCGATGGCTTTGGTTGCGGCAAGACCTTGTTAGTCGGCTTCTTGTTCCGACGTGTCCGACTCGTCTTCCTCCCGGACTCCCTTGCTACAAGTCGGAGCTGCTGACCGGTGTGTTGAGCGGCAACGATGACATGTGCGGGAGGTCCGTCGTGAAGACCTTCGTCGGTGCTGGTTATGCCCCTCCTCTTCAAAGCTCATCCTCAGAATCGGAGCTGTCAATTTCGGCGCGAAGGGTCATCTGTTTGGCATGTGCCAGCGGGGACTGCTCGAGGCCACTATGGTGAGGTCTCCTTTGTGGTCGTTTCTTCAGTGAAGTCGAAGTCATTGGCTTTGAGAGCAGTGATGACGATGACGCTGGTGGGCAACCTCGACGACGATCCTCGTCTTCAGTGGAGTGTGTGCTTGGTAACCAGGGTGGCCGTGTGTGCCCTTGCGGCGGTCGTGTTCCATGACTGCCAGCGAGGGTGTCTGTACTGGTTTTCGGCCGGTTTCCTCTAATAAACCGACCAACTCTCTTCTGCTTAATTAATAAAAATGGCAAGTCTTTTGCCTTGTTAAAAAAAAACAGTACGAGAGTTACTAAATTTTTTGTTTCTTATTTACCTTTTTAGACACTGCGCTCATTGGATAATAATAGCTTGACATCTTTTCTTGTGATAATCTTGAGATTGCCCTAGAAAAAGATGGAAAATCTGACATTGATGCTAGTAATCTGTATGTTGAGTTGAAGTTTTTAAATATTTCATTCCAATAGAATTATTTTCCGAATGCAAGCATTGCATACATAGTTTTGTTGATCATTCATGTGACCGTTGAAACCAAGGTATGAAGCTTTTCTAAACCGAAGCTAGTGAAGTGTTATATGCTCGTACTAGGATGAGACAACAATGACTTAACGATTTGGCAACAATAGGACTTAAGAGCGAATTGTTGGGAAAGATTGATTATGAAAATATCATTAAATATTTTCATTTCAAAATAACAAAAAAATGATAATGATGTTCAAATAAACAGTATGCCACCGGGAGTTGAATATATATGATGTTTAACCGGGAGTACGTATAACTGTTTAATAATTTTATAGTGAGATAGGGGGCATTTTAGATTTTCGAATAGGGCACCAGATTTTGCCGGCTCGGCCCGGGTACCAAGTTCTTTCTGTGCACGCACAACCATCTTCAACAGGTCTGGCTGCATAATGGGAGTACTATTTATCTCTTTGCCTCGAAAAAAACATAGTATTTATCTCTTCCTTGTAAAAAACAAAGAAAAAACATGTAAAAAACTTTAAACTTTCCATTTGTGAATGAAAAAAGCCGTTAAACTTTCCTTTCATGAATTAAAAAAAATCCGCAAAATTGTAGACTTGCAAGTTCAGTCTAGGCCAGCTTGCAGTACTAGCTTTCACTGTCAGTCGAGATGTTCAATTTAGAGAAAGGGAAAAAGGGATGGTCGGCAGCAACAACTCATGGCAAACGCGCTGTGCACTATACTTGGCTGGCCAACGCCCATAGGAAAATGTCCTTTCACTTGTTAGGCACCGCATGGAACATGATTTTTCTGCCAAATTCCCGATGATCCATATCATTCCATGGCCGAAGAGGTGCAAGCACACATTGCACGGGGAAGTGATAGCACACCTGTCACCTGGTCCTTGGCAACAAACATCGCAGGGACCGCGGGAAGCAACGCAATACACGAGCACCCACCATCACCGAGCAGGCGTAGCAGGAGGCAGGTCTCATCAGCTGGTGATGAGACGAGGCAGAAGTCGAGGCATTACTCTGCGCCATGGACGGGTCGCCATCGCTGGAGTGGCGCCGCAGAGCATGGATCCGCTCAATCTGCCCGCCGTGCCGGTGTGGCCAACCCAGGAAACGGCAGCAGACCGTGTCCTGTCCAGACCATACCGTTCATTCATTCAAGGCCGTGTGCTCTGCCCGAGGATGCCCTCTGCCAAGCAAGCTGCTGCATCGCCTGGTTTTGCGTGAGATCGGGAGGAGATCGGGAGGCGGAGCGCGTCGTCGCGTGCTCGCTCTGGTTTCTACAGCAGGGGAGCGTATGGCCAGAACCAGGTCATGGTGCTGAGAGCGGATCTGGTCCGGCCGATCTGGAGCCAGGAGCATTCATGGTGCATGCTTCAGGTTCAGGGCCTGTGTTGTTGGAGCTCGCGTTCCAGAGATTCGTCGGTCACCCGGCTGCCGTCTATCATGGCCGTGGGGGCGCTTTGCGGCTTGGCTCCATTCCATTCGATCAACGCTCCATTGGAAAGTTCTCCGTTACATGCCTACGTTGCGCTTTCCCTTTGGCGAGAAGAGCTCTGGTTACAAGTATGGCGAGTCCGGACTCCGGAGCTGTACATTTTGGTAGCTCAGGGTAATCTTGTGTGAGGAAAAGGAGCTATGCGTCTGGGGAGCTCCGGGTTTAAATCTTGTGTGATGAGTACAAGAAACGCACCAAGACAAAGACATGGAAGTGGGAATATCCTTTGTGCAGCCCCACGAACAGAACCAAACCTGATATGGTCCCTCCGGTGGCCACTGCCACAACAGCCCATACGCACCTCTCTCCCTCCTCAACACGGGCCCAAGAACACCCGCACCAGCACAAGTGGAATCTCCATGCACATGGTTCACCAAAGCCACTGTTTTCTTCTTCTTATGCTTTATGTTATTTTTCATTTACGTCAAGTCTTCTTGACAAGTGATTCTATAACAAAAGTCATCTTCATGTTATATTATATTCTCATATTAACAACTGTCTCCGACAATCAAAATGTAAATTAGAAGGGCCATACCTGCAATCACAACAACACACATGAGCATCAACCGAATTCTAGGCTCACCGTATCTAAAAAGACAGTAAATATATCTAAAGACGGAAGGGAATCTTCGGATCCACCTTAACTCCAAGGTCCAAAGGGCCATTGTTGTTTATGATATCACAAATGAAATGTGTTCTTAAAAGAGAGGGAATTATATATGAACCTCAGCGAACAGCCCGTCCAAGCTTGACCCTTTTAGAAGGGCAATTTGAGATCATCACCCTTTTCTTGGCACTCCCTGGATCTGAAATTTTGGCCATCAAATTATAAATCGACAATAGTATATGGGTTATACGATTGCACCATTGAATAATATTTTAAAGAAGTTTTTATTAGCATGTTGTTCATATCCCATGTCTTTTGGTTTGTTTTGAAGATTATCTCCCGAAAATGCGTGGACGAACAAAGATAGAGTACATCCACTTTCGATTGGGCAATTCCAATTTTTTCTTAATATTTGATTACATGTTTCTATAAATATTTGAAACATACAAATTTCTTTCCCTTAATGAGTTGTAGCCCATGCCCCCTTGCAGCCCGGTTCATTGTCGCGTACAAGATGACGGTGGACATAGCAACGAGGCGTCATGGACAAATCAACGTTACAATCGGCGCGACCGAATGGAGCTGTAATGGCGGATGTGAATCGAGGATCAACCTTGTGGGAGAGGACTTATGATTAGCCTCAGCCCGATAAAAGGGATTTAGAGCGTTTTTTAACAAAAACATACATTCGTAAAGGTATGTGGGCAGGAATACTGAAACCAAATTTCACCGAAAAATACTACAATGACCTTGTGTGTATTTTACTCTCTCTGAAAATATAGGAATTCCTTGATGGCTGGATAAAAAAATCAAAATGATTGATAAAAGTGAAATCGGTCCATAGACCAGGTTTGTACGTATTCAGCGGCCCACAAGCCCCCACACACATACAGACGGTCACATGCCAAAGTCCAGGTTCCCAGGTAATAAAGCAAGCCAAACGTTTCCTTCGTTTCCGCCTCTCTGTCTGTCTCTGTCCTCACCTCCGCTTCTCGCCGCTTCGCAATGGCGAGCGCGGCGGCGACCGGCATCTCAGATGACCAAACCGCCCTTCCTCCTCTCACTTCCATAGCCTCCCTTGAGAGGTCATCTCGTCCAATGTAGGTGCAGGAGGGCGGCGCCACAGCGCCACCACCGATGGCAGACAGGGTGGAGCCAGGCAAGCATGCACTTTCCTACCACTGGCAACGAGAGGAGCAGAAGCACGCCGCACGGATCTACGGCATTCTTGGTGCCGGCCGCTCGGCCTTTTCTGTTCTTGGTGAATTTTGCAAGGTTATTTTTCTACAGTGTAGTTTATTGTGCTTGTGCGGAGGATATCTTTGCGGAATTCTCTGAAGTCTTAACATTTTTGTTTCTAGTTTTTTTGTTATTTGGAAACTAGAGAGCACTAGAGATGGTTGTATTTTAAGGTAATTTTTAGGGGCTTTTGAATGGCCTCGGTGTGGTTGATTCTGAAGTCTAGACGTTATTCAGTTTATGTTTTTGGAACTTCAGGTTTGCTTGCGGTGGTTGACTGGCTAACGTGGTTAAATTCTTGGATTGCTCCTCTTCTCCATGCCCCGCTTGGATGCGCAACACACTAACACTAGAATTCGTACATGGGGTCTTCATGTGTGTCGCTTAATTAAGGCCCCTGAGTCTTTATCGAAAAATTAAGGCCCTGGTAAGGTAATGTGGTTGGTTTCTTGCATTGTTTGTTGTAGTTGCTGAATATATTGGGGGTGAAACTAGAGTTGCTGAATATATTTGGTTTGTGGATGTGATAATGTGGCCTGGATCTTGCATTGTGCGAAAGCTGAGGCAGTCCATACCTTTAAAACAGCTACCAGCTGCCTTTCATTGATCCTTTGGTATCAGCATATATGCTAGAATATGGTAGAGTACACAGGAATCGTCTTGTTTGACAAAGCTGCAATTCTAGAAGTGGAGCGGTTTACATCTACCACGTTGACGACGACGAGTCTCGGCGGCGTGGCGCAGCGGGGTCTCTGCGACGAGCGTCTGATGATGGACTCGCGCAGGTTGGTGGAGCTGTCTGGCGTCGTGGCGATGCCGATGGCAGGTCTTGCAAGATCATCACGTGGATCGCTCCTGAAGATGGGATGGCGGAAGATGGTGGCAGCGGCTTCTGTTGTGCGCATGCGGCGTGCGCTGAGGATCGGCTGGACCGGTTTGTGCTATCGGCGCGCTGTCGGGCGGCCTGGTTGAAGCCTCCGGATTTAGATGATGTGCGTAGGTGCGTGAGGTCAGGGCATCGGCTCTGATTGTTCCACCCCCTTCATCAAGGTTTTAGGTGTAGCGAGTTTTCGCCTGGATGGTGGTTCTTCTGGTTGATCGATGTATTTCTTTGTAAAGTCCAGTGCTTACTGTTTTTTCATATTAATAAAACTCAACTCGGCTGTGTACATCCTTTGGATGGAGAGGCTGGGGCACACCCTCCATTTCTAAAAAAAAGTTCGACAAAATCATCTTCAGTTAGTGGATACGCAACGCCTCTTCTCAGCTCTATGTTACCGACGGATCGACTACAGGCACACCGCTGTCATGAATCTTCAGTTCTTGTGGATGGACACACCGCACACCTCTTTCTTACCTGCAAGGCTGCAATGATGGCGGCAACGGTGGAGCTAGCGTCGAGGCATCCATCAGAGGCTCACATTTCGCCTCTTTCGGTCAGTGCAGGATCCAATACCTCTGCAGCTACTTTCAGAAATCGTGACCCGCTCGTTGCCTGGCTCTCAGTGACGACGCCTTGTGTCCAAGCGTGTGCAAAGTGGCTGCAGATCTGGCTCCGATGAGCTCCGCGCCGTCCAGTTAGCAGGACGGGTGCCTTTCCGGTGCTCCATCATTGCAGAGCTCCAGTCAGTGGCTAGCCGTTGCTGAAGAACTGCCTGCTTCACAAGTCGCAACGGGTATAGCGATTGGTGTATGGGCTATTCACTCGGCGGTGGTTAAAAAAAGTAAACACGTTGAGATAAAAAAATTGCTTTCATTGAGAGTTGAACTCAAGACCTCCCGCTTACTAAACGGGTGCTCTAACCAACTGAGCTATGAAAGCTATTTGGTCATATTTTCGTACACAGTTCATACATAATATTAAAACTCTTCTAAAACCGTGCTTTATGCACGAAGCTTCGTACATGTGTTACACAAACTATCTAAACTACCGAGAAACAGTAGGCTATTTATACTGCATACATTCATAATTTAATAAAACTGTACACGATGAGAGAGAAAATGCCCAATGGAGGCCTGAATTACATGAAGTTTTTTTCTTTGATAGCTCTGAATTACATGAAGTTGTCCATCCATGATCCATTGATGGAAAAGAGGATAGCCTTTTCTCTTTGCCCAATGACTTACCATGGGAATTCTCTACTTGAACTTTTTGCTACAACTGTATATATTTGGTTAGACCCTAATGAAGACGAAATCATTTTTTGCGCTTAAAATTTTCTAGACGACGAGAACGAAAATATTTATGAGAAAAATTTGACCCAAATTTTACTTGGTTGTGCCGATGATGTTGAACATAGAGCGCCCAACTGGCAAACTATTTGAGAAAATGAGTATGAAGCAAGAAGACATACAACTATAACCCTCGAGCCCCATATGACACATTTATATTTTCTGAAATAAACTTTTGTCTAAACCGTGTTTCTCCATTGCTCAGCCTATTTCTAAGCAAGAGTCTCCATTCCCCGGAAATAGAGTACCACATTTTATATGTAAAATGTATGTACACCAATTCAATACATTGGGTTACTTTTGTTGTTGCAAATTCACGCTACGACTCGTATAGCTTTGTCTAATACGATCATAATTCCAATCATTCTCAAATAAGACTTAGGCTCTTAGAAGAACTAGTTTTAAGTGTATCGTAGAAATTATTTTTAATTTTTGGATCCCTCCCTAGATCTTCCCTTGCACACAAAAGAAATTGACTTGATACGAATGATCTTTGACGTCGAACCAACTCTAAGACATTAGTAAAAGGAAAATTACTCGTCTTGAGGCGCCTCATCTCTCTGCCTTGTAAATTGCTTCTCTCTCGTGAGTCACTATACGTCAAGTATATGCGACTACTTAAGATCTAAGGGCATAGCATACACAATGTACTAAGACAACTAAAATCATTCCCAATATGTTTCAAGGAGTGGCTCTATCAAATCCAACATCCATGCTCTCAAACATTTGTTCACATTATTGGTTCGACATCTCCATGACGTGAGAAACATAGTTATCAAGTACCACACGTGCTATCTAATATTCATATGTGTTGTTATGTGAATTCTGACTAGGGGCTACTTTCGAATAATCATTCAGGAATAGAGTTTTACAAACAAGTCACATACTTGACAATCAACACAAATAATATTATTCAAGAAACATTAAATAAATCATGGATATAAAGTATGATAATATGTATTATTAATTTTAACGCATACTAAAAGTTCTCCCCTAACTCCATGTACACTTATTTCAACAAGAGGCGTGCTACTATGGATACATGGACAACGATCGGAGCTCTCAAATTCAATACATTTCTTTGGCATCCCACCTACCATAGGAGGATCATGTCCACAAGCTTAACCTGATAAGGAAGATCATATATTACCAAAGGTACACATCTTGCAAATTTTTACTAGGGAAGACATGAACCCAATGCGTGAGGTACTGCCGAGGCCATACAATAAAAATTATGGTTTATTTGACCTGATATCCATGGTCTTTAAAAAACCATGGGGGTGACAGGGAATCTAGACTAAGGCATCATCTACTAATGGAAGAGACTGATGTCTTCGCACTCACCCGAGTTCGATTTATCTTACTCGTAATTTTGCTTATGTTACACCACTCTTTTATGGAAATGTCATGAGATTCCTTACCCGTCAGACTAATTCTGAGGTCCCATGGCCTCAGATTGCCACCCACTTCCGTCTTACTTTAACACAAGACAATGTAAAGAGAGGTAAAAAACCTTGCGAGTTTAGTACAATGTTTGAGAGATGACAACAATATGGTATAAGAGGCTAAAAGAGGGGTGGAATGATTCTGTATTTAAAGTTCAGGAGTTCAGTGCACATTGCCGTACGTAATTGAAGGTATTGAAGTGAACGTTTGCTTACAGCAAATCACTTAACACATAGCTGACATGAGGTAACATCTCCTGATCTGCTCAAGTCCTCAGCCCGACCGTCGACAAGCTCTCCGAGATCATTTTCATACCGTGTTTACATTATGAATATTTTTGTAGCAATGATTTGCAGCATACACTCTATGTCCCTAGAACACTCAGATGGGTAGAAGAATATACTCGAGACCATGTACTTTAGAAAGATGCCCAGGTATTTAGCTGGTTAAGGAGAGAATTTTCACAGTTGCATTGTTCTTTCCTTTATACTCCGCGGGACCCTTTAAGATGGTTCGTTGATTCTTTCCTTTGGGGCTAATGCTTCGTGAAGATAAAGATTCTATATTTTTTCTTTTGTCCAACTTTAAAGCACCTCTAAAAGACTAAGAACAAAAGACAGGGTAAGCTGATGTGCCAATCGAGTTTCATATATTTATTCTTGACTAGCACCTAATCATGCAGGAGGCTTAGCCTCCAAGTGGAAAGGGAATTTGATCCTTCTGCTACGTAAGCTCATCGGTGCAAGGCAGCAAGGGACTTTTAGCAGCAAGTAGCAGCCTCCCACCAAATGGTTTCCATAGCATATAAACAATCTCCATCTCGTCCCCATTCCATATAAGTGTCCATTCGATTTTCCTTGAGTATGCCGAATAAGATATTATAAGCTTGTAAACTTTACAATTCGGGGGAGAGGCAATTTGACATCCGGAAGCATATGCCCTCGCGTTTTGAAATGCGTTTTCAACATATTTTTTAAGTGTCAGACATTCTGACAACAAAATTGTGCATACATTTTGACAATCTATATGCTCATAAAGTGGTTGTCCGGAGAACCGACATTTTTGTGTCGTGTATAAAAAGATAAAATTCGGTGCTAAAATGTCTTTACACGAGATATATTTTTATATTTTTACACAAGTCACAAAAAATGCCGGTTTACTGCGAGATTTGGCTGCACACATAGAATGTCGAGATGTACGTGCTAAATTTTGTTTGGAGTATTTCGGCATTTCAAAAAAAAAAATCCCGGTGGCAGGAGCATATGCTCCAATGTGGCAAAGTAAATTTCTCGCAATTCGGTGTCTTCTATCCTTCGCTTTCCTAAGGGAAATCCATTTGGCATAAAGAAAAATGCAAAGCCAAATGACGAAAATATTGAATATTTGTGATCAGATATACTTTTGTCTTCTCCATATTACATTTTTTAAACACGACATGCATAGTGCTGGTTCATTTTTCATTTCAACTCCAAATCAATTCGGCTACATTTTGTTCGTAGATTTCTTTTTGAAAAATATGAATAGGAGATTTTTTTTAGAGATGTCTTTCATGTCGTATCCTATAGAAATTGAAATTGTCGTAAACCCCATGATCTATGCTGAAGGATTTGTTGCATGACAATTGTCATAAAATAAAGAAAAAAATTCATGAGATTGGGAAATTTCTCCTAAGAAATTAATGCAAGTAGACTATAGAAAAATTGTAAGTCTTGCATCCTCTATTTATTTTTGACTGTAATGCATTCTCTAAATTATCTACGAATTATGGGATAGGGAGACTCTGTTGGAGCGACTTGTTTGCATGTTTTTAACGTGGTTGGCGGTTTTTAGGGTTACGGGGCAATAAAAGGGGTCTAGTGGAGATTCAATTAAGGACGTGGTACTAGTGAAGTGTGCTTTGCTTGGTGACACAGCATAGGTTGATTTCCCGCTGCAGAGTGCAGACTATGGGGCAATAAAAGGGGTCTAGTGGAGATTCAATTAAGGACATGGTACTAGTGAAGTGTGCTTTGCTTGGTGACACAGCATAGGTTGATTTCCCGCTGCAGAGTGCAGACTAGACAAATATGAGAAAGGCTGTAGTTGTAAAGAACCCCCGGAAAGGAAGGAATGCGTCAAAAGGGTCAAATAGGTGGAATTCTGACCTTGCGAGGAGGCCCTTCCATCTCACAAAACCAAAAGAAAGTGGACCTGGCATTTATTTTCTCCTGTCTTTAATCCTGCTCCTCTGAATCTGCCTTTTGTTTGCTCTTCACAATAAGCACCTCCGCTTCCACTGGAATATCATGTACTGCACAACCGTACCCCGTACAATGGGAAGGCTATGTTGATAGATGGGTACCATCAAAATTTTAAAACTAAAGGGGCCTGTGAGGAAAACTCCACAGCTCATTTATTTTCTGTTTGAGAGATGCAGGCCGTTGTTCTTTGCTTTGAGCCAAAGCAAAGGGAGCGAAGGAAGCAAAAGATTTGGTTGGAACCCAAACCGAACCTGAGCATATGGTTCTGGACTACTGGATACATGGCCCTCGCAGCATCTGCCATGGATTAGTTTAAAAAAAAAAGATAAAGCCCGGCGGCAGCTCTCCGTCGAACTCGCATATTCTGACGAGAAAACAGATACGAGCTAGGTGATCGTGAAACTAACCTACATATGGATGACCTTATGTTGTAATGTGTCGCTCTCTCGTCTCTTCATGTCGCTATCCGAATGCGTCGTCGATCAAGAGAATAAATCCGGGGCGTCATATATATTTGGTGCTGAGAGCGAGCCGACCTGGCCACTTCAGCCTTCAGATTGGCTAGCTTAGGCCCTAAGTTTGTGCCACGCAGCCGCCTTCACGTCGTCTACATGGCTGCAATCAAGCAATAAACAAAGTTGGTTAGACTATATAATTGCTCAAGTAGTAACTGCAGGCAATTTTGACCAATGTGACCTCTGTAGGAAACTTGAGCCTTAAATAAACTTTTTTCAAAAGAAAATCTACATCTAACCCTTTTGGCTACCGCCAAACCTTCTGGCGGTAGGGTTGCATGTGGTACCGCCGGGTGATTTGGCGGTAGCCTTGTACATGGTACCGCCTCGGCGGTAGAGTTAGTCGTGGCACCGTCAAAATAATACCGGCGGTACCACACCTAATCGTACCGCCAGTATGTTGAGCGATACTAAAAAGGGTTAGATCCGGTTAAAAATTTGAAGACAGTTCATTTCGTGTTAAATTTTTGCATAAGGGTCAGATTTGGTCAATTTGCCTAACTGCAAGCCAACCGATTAAGAATAAGTATTATAATTGGTCAGCATGCATGTTAGATATGGTCGCCGACGGCCGACCTTAATCCCGTAGATCGAAGAATTCAGCTTGTTTTCATACCCCGATTTGGACCATACATGCATACGTGACAGGGTAGCTGACGCATCTTGATATGCATTATCTGCATGTACTGCTGCAGATAGTGATTGAAAACAAATCTCGCGTCACGTTAGCTTCGATCCCTCTGGAGGAAGCACACCGCTGCCTCTCGTGTTCTAGTTGTCTGGTGGATACCGTCTTTTCCTCCCCTTGACCCTCTCCTCTACAGCTAGCGCCGGCCTCTCTCCTCCCCATCGCCGGCGGCCAAGGTGGCCGGCGGTGAGTGGGAGGGAGGTCTGGATGTGTATAGTGGTAGGTGTAGGGCTGCTCGGCTTCATGCCGTCTTGGATCTTCTTGCTGGAGCTCGCGGTCGGCGTCCGGTGGTGGGTTGGTTCCTCTCTCTATCGATTTCCATGGTGGAAATTGATGGCTGGTGGCGGATCTGGCCAGATCCTCTTCAATAAGACCGATTTTGGGTCGGGACGGGGGCGGATCTTGGGTGTTGTCTTCTCGTTTCTTCTTGTCCATGGTGGCCGAGAGGAGTTCGGGAGGGAAACCCTATCCGTCAAGGAGTCCTGGTGCTGGCCTGTTTGGTTTGGATTTGTGGAAGATGGGTGGCGTCGTTGTCTTCTTCTCTGGTCTGGACCAGAGACGGCGACGATGATCTGGTGGTGGCTCGGGGATGATTCCCCGCCGATGTGCGTTCAGCGGAATCGATTCCGACTTCTGGGTCGGATGTCTCCTGCGGTACCTCAACGCAGCTTGTCTGCTATCGAGCCCTGCTGGGTGTTGGCTGAGTGGCAGCCTCGGCTTCTTCTCTTCCGGCGGTGCTATGGCGATGCTGGTGGTTGGCAGAAGCGGATGGCGTGGTGGTGGAGCTTGAGGACCTACAAGGACTTCGTTGTAATTTTCTTATTTGCTAGGTTTCTTTTGCTTTTTTTCCAGAACAGGTGGCGTCGGGATGGTTCTAGGATGTGGGTGCGTGGATGTGTTTGTACTGGTTATTTTATATGAACACGTACTCTTCCTCTCAAAAAAAAAAAAAAACAAATCTCGCGTCAAAGAGGAACCTTTTCTGAAACGGCAGCGTCAAGAAGACTCAATTAGCGTCAGCCGTCAGAAGGAACAAATCTCGAGTCCCGGAATCTCTGTCACGATTGCACGAGTAGTAAAAAAGTTCATCTGGAAATACCACGGGAATCTATCCGGCTGCCCATGTTCGATGGGTTTATTACTTTGTTTACACCAGGAGCCTCCAATAGGGGTGCCGCACACATGTCCGGCCAAGTTTTGGAAGCCGTCCACAGCGGCGCCCCCAAACAGGCACTTCAATTATTATTTTCATAAACCACATTGACGGTTGTTCTTGCATTTCAATTTTTCAATACGAATTGAAGATAGACAAGTATATATTATTACAACACAAAGTTCAAATTTGAATACAAAGTTCAAATACGAATTCAAGTTTAAAACATGACATATCAAACCGGCGTCGGCTGAATTGTTTTGATAGCCAACTGGTGCGTCACGAGGTCATCTTGCAGCTGCTTATGCATTGTTCCATCATCACGAATTTCCCGATGCATGGCAAGAAATTCTGAATACTGTGACGGCACGCCCGGCTGTGGATGGGCCATACGCCCCTGGAAATCAAACACCTCGTTGATCAATAGCTTCCTCGTATCACGCTCACTCTCAATGATCATGTTGTGCATGATAACGCAAGTCTCCATGATCTCACACATTTGATCTAGCGACCATGAAAGACAAGGGTAGCGGACGACGACAAACCTGCCCTGGAGCACTCCAAATTCCCGCTCCACATCTTTGCGGACAGACTCTTGCCTCTTTGCAAAATGGCAATCTGCCTCGCCGACAAGGTTGCAGATAATCTTCACAAATGTTGACCAAGTAGGATAGATGTCGTCGGCAAGGTAGTACCCCTTGGTGTACTCATGACCATTGATCACATTGTTGCATGGTGGAGTTAAGCCATCAGAAAGTTTCTTAAACACCGGGGAGCGTTGGAGCACATTGATGTCATTGGCGGCACCGGCCGTGCCGAAATATGCATGTCAGATCCAAAGATCATAATCTGCCATGGACTCAAGTATGACACTGCACTTTCCGTGATGTTCTGACTTATACATCCCCCGCCAAGCGAATGGGCAGTTTTTCCAGTTCGAGTGCATGCAATCGATGCTTCCAAGCATTCCTGAAAATCCTCTTGCTTGGCCTTGTGCCAAGAGACGAGCCGTGTCTGTCTCATTTGGTGATCTAAGATATTCTGGTCCAAACACTTTCACAGCTGTCTTGCAAAATCTGTAGGTGGCTTCGACGGCGGTGGACTCAGACATACGGAGATAGTCATTCAGAGCATCGGCGGGAAGTTCGTAAGCAAGGAATCGTATGGCCGCCGTGCATTTCTGAAGAGATGAAAACCCAAGAAGGCCGGTGCAGTCTCTCTTCAGTTCAAAGTAGTCGTCGTATTCCCGAACGCCATGCACGATCCTCCTGAACACTTCCCTGCTCATCCTAAAGCGCCGGCGAAATTCATGAGGCAAGTTCGCCGGATTCTGGGCAAAGTAGTCGGCGAACAAGAGTATGTGCCCAGTTGCTCTGTGACGGTCCTTGTTGGCCCTCCGCCCCTTCACTGATCCTCCAAACTTGGGTGCCGCGTTTGCCTTGACTGCGGCATCTAGAACTGTGGCCATGACCATCTCATTCTCCTCGTCGTCGGCCGTGAGGGCGGCATCCTCCCCCATCATTTGGAAAAATATGATCTCGTCGTCGCCGTCCATACCCTATTGGACGAAACAAAGCAATGAAACAAGGCCACAAATGACCAATCAATAAAATCAGCCTATCAACCAATGGTCGAACAGGTTGCGTGCGGGACGGAAGGGAAAAAGAGGCGTACCCGGGCTGAATTAGCTGTGGCGGCGCTAGACGAGGTCGGAGACCGGCGGCAAGCAGGCCTGCATGAGCGTTGCGGCTTGGGCCCCGAGGTGCGAATCAAGCAGGCGGCGACGAGAGTGGCGGCGATGGTGCGAATCGCCGGCCGAGAGGGGAAAGAAGGAGGGTGGGGGAGCGACTGAATCAGGTCACGCCGGCACTGTGAGTATGATGGGCGGGCCAGACCTGTCGGAGGGCATGTCCGCCCCAAACTTGGAGGCCCTATCGGGGGTACCAGACACGAAATTGCTCGGGCCGACCCTTTGGGGGGTGTCGCTGGTGGCGGTTTTTGGCGTCCGGACCCCCAATGGGCCTTTGGGAGGTCATTTGGAGGGTGCCGGTGGAGATGCTCTAAGAGCATCTCTACCGACACCCTTCAAATGACCCATCAAAGGCCCAATGGGGTCCGAACGGTAAAAATCGCCCACAGTGGCATCCCCAAGCGCTCGGCTCGGGCGAATTCGTGTCCCGCACCCCCGAAAGGCACCCAAGTTTGGAGCCCTCTCGGGGGTGCCGAACATGGGGTGGACATGCCCTCCGACAGGTCTGGCCCACCCGTCATGCACACAGGCCGTCGTGCCCGTGTTAATGCGGACGTAGGAGGCCGTTCCGCCCGCGTTAATGGCGCGCAGTCGCCGGGCGGTTTCTCAGACGACGCGATGGGACGGGAGGCGAGGTGATGAGACGGCGGCAGGCATGTCACTACGCGTCGCAATAACGCCGGTGATGACAGTACACGCGACAGCGTCGCGGCGTTCCCACGCAACAAATTTACGCCGGCGTGGATGCTCGTGCACCGCCCATCTCCCTCGCCGAGCCCATAAAAGCCCACTCGTCGCACCCTCCTCGCCGTACTCACCTCGTCCTCGCTGCACCCTCCTCAGCCGCACAATGGCGAACAACGACGAGTCGGGCAGCAGCCACAGCGGGCGCACCGTAGGCATGTTGGAGATATGCCCTAGAGACAATAATAATTTAGTTATTATTTATCTCCAAGTTTATTATTAATGTTTATGTCTTTATGCTATAACTGTATTGGGCACTTGAATAGCAAATACAACGTGTTCAAGAGGAAAACCTCCAATACATGTGTAGAGATATGAACAAGTAAAAGCGTTCCTGGTCTTGTCTCTAAGACTAGCCTATCTTGTTGTTTGATGATCATGTTTTCCTGATCATGGACTTTGTATAAGTCACACAATTATAGGAGTTTGTTATCAGAATGATAATAGTACTGAACCAACCCATTGTATGATCTTGCCATGAGACTAATCGTCAACGATGAAGATAGCAATTGATTATATGTTTAGTTTTCATTAGCTGTATTCCTATGCCCTGAGAATATTTGGTGACCGCTTATTCGACACTCATGCTTTGATTGTCACCTAACGTCTTGCCGTAACTGGGGACAATAACGGTGGCTTTTGGGTGCGGACTAGAATAATGTATTGGAACAGAGATCATTCAAGAATGGCACTTACTCCTCCAGACGATGGAGAGATACATCATCTAGGCCATCTCAGTGTTATCGTTCTCAGTGTTATCGTTGTCACCCAATCGTCTGGCCAGACACAGTGTGATAAAAGAGAATGATGTTGGTACGAGAATTATATGTGTTATGATTAAAGAGTTTAATCACACTATAGCACATTGTCTCAAATCTCGAGATATCATTGGTATCGTGTACGTAAGGGAATTAGCGTAATGAGTAACACACAGGTTCTGTCGTTCACTCGTGAACACACGGGAGCCAGTACGGCCGTCTAGGTCCCAATTCTGGTTTGTCTGGTATGCTCCTGGACATGTCTTTGTGTTTACCGAACCTTTCGGGTCACACACTTAAGCTGTGAGTCAATCATTTGTTGAGAGAATAAATTTGTAGTTTTGTGGTTATGAGAAAAGGTCGGAGTCCCTCCGATGTCACAGGAACTTGTTCCGGTGAAGTTTTGAATTAGAGAGAAGGAGGACATCTAATGTCCCGGGGTGATAGGAATTGTTTCTATCACTGTCGGATTTATTCCGAAGGTTTATATAAGAGGGAAATATTATTCCGAGAGTTTTGTCGGCGGATACTAGGTATCCCGGATCATGTAAATATGTTTATATGATAAGTAATTAATTCCGGGAATTTTCTGTAATAGGAAATATTCAAGGAGGAATTAATTGGACAAAAACAAATTAATTAATTATTTAATTAATTAAATTGGGAAAATATTACTTAATTTGGAGACCACCACATAGGGCTACCAAGTGGGCCAGTGGGGCCCACAAGGTAGCCGCACCCCACATGGGGGCGGGTGGGCCCCATGGGCCAAACCGAGTGGGGGGCTTCCCCCTTGGCCGAAACCCTAGTGGGCTAGGACCACTAGGTTGAGGCGGTTGGGGAGGGAGGAGTTCTCCTTCCAATCGGACTTTGGGGAGGGGTTGGACTAGGAGGAGGACGACTCCTCCTCCTCCTAGGGCCGGTGCACCACTTGGGGGAGGCTTTGCCTCCTCCCCCAAGTCTCCCTACCCCTTGGCCTACTATATAAACCCCCCAACCCCATGGGTTAACACACAATATTGCCTCCGTGGCTATTCTATCTCTCTCTAGTAGATCTCATGTGTTGAGAATTAGACGTCTCTAATCCTCTCATATAGATCTAATCAATTTGATTAGATCTACCACCTAAACTACGCCGAAAGGCTATCTCTCTTCGTCGGTGCTAGTAGCTCTAGGCGGCGAACGCAACTGGTGGGTTGGCGCGGTGTACGTGTGGATACTGCTAGAGCGGGGTTGTGCAAGTAGTCCCTCGACGACAGGCCGACAACAATCTCACCTCCCGGCGTGGACGTGAGATTCTTCATCAAGCTTCACCGACATATACTTCGACAAACACAAGATCTTCTGCAACGGTGTTTGTAAGTATTCTAAATCTAGCATTATGGGGTGCAGCATATCTTCATAGAATTGATCTTTGGCGGCAAGGGTACGGAAAATTTTAAAGTTTTACCCGCAACCCAATAGTGGTTTCAGAGCCGATCTATGCGTAGATATGATTTGATCTAGAGCACATGTTGGTGCGGGCATTGCATGGTTCTTGCATTAAGTTTAGTTTAGTTGCTTCCCAATAACTTATAATTCATATTCCATCGCGGCATAGGCAAGATCTTACGAACTTCTGGCAATCCGCGGACCTTCCGGCTGCTCCTAGTATGCCTGTCGGCGCCAACGAAGTGCTTCAGTAGGTTTGGGTCTATACCTATAGTTATGGACGTTGTTGTATAATGGACAGGGCATGAGGGTTGGACGCCTCACGGGGGCCACGCGCAGTGCGATCGCCTTCCTGCCACGGACTGGGAGAGCGAGGAGTGGGTGGATTTTATCTGCCGTGTAACCGAGGAGAAGGAGGTCTCCTTTGACAAAGTGGGGCTCGCCCCTTTCAGTGCTAACAACAAGCCCTTTGAGGTAACTCTCCTTTTAGTCTTTTTATCACTGTGTTGATATTATGCATCTGGCTGTGAATAACTTCTGTTTTTCTTCCAATCAGGCTGATGAGAATTTCTGGTCACTCCCTGCGACCAATCAGGGTGCTGCTGCTGCCAAGCGTGCCCCAAGGAAGAAGTTGATGCCTGCCTTAGAGGGCAGCGAAGTTGTTGATATCCCTTCCGTTGCCACCGCGGCTTCTAGTGGCGAGTCGACTGAGCTAGAAGAGGACGACAGTCCCGTGCCAGCCGCTAGTCCACCTGCTGCGGCTGTCCCAACTCCTCGCAGGGCCTCGAAGAGGTTATCTCGGGAGGAGCCAGAGCTCAAGGCCGTCGAGAACCCTGAGGTCATCAAACGTCGCAAGCCCACCGAGGGCGCGACTTCTTCTGCCACTAGGCGTGTGTTTAGAGCCACCGCCTCCGCCGAAGAAGACATGGGTGTCAACTCTGGTAATCCTGTTCGTCTTGGCATCTTATTTGTATGTCCGCTTTCTCGTCTATACTGACACATAAATCCCTGGTTGGTAGACTCTGGGTTCCAAGGCTTGTCATCGCCGTCAAGTGAAGGTCTTATTGCTGCTGTCAGGATGGCACCAGGGTCAGTAGCTTCCTTTGTACTTGTATTTTTCCTTTCTGCCGTACGCACCCTTTTTATGCAAAATTCTTGTTTTGGCAGGGTCATGGTTGACGCCGAAGTTGCGGCTGACCTGGAGGTCACTCTAGAGGCCATGGTTGAGCCGCGGGTAACAGCCGCGGCCGATATTGTAATGAAAGAGGGCGTCGCCACTACTGATGACGCGCCTGCCGCCCCTGCTCCTGACGCAGCTGCCCAAGAAACGGCCTTGGAGGATAGTATTGCCCTTGCTGCGGACCAAAATGTAGAAAAAACAGTTGTGGAAGTGATGGCAGAAGATCCTAAGGAACGGCTTATTGAGCCGCCCGCGACTGATAACCAGCTGCTTCTTAGGTCGCATACTGGAGCCGCGTCTTCCTCTTCCTCGGGCCGCACTGGCCAATTAGCGCAGGCCATTCTTACATTAAGTGAAAAGCAGGCTACCGAGTTGCGCGAGGCGTTGCTTTGTCTGTCCACTGCTCACAAGGTAACATTTTGATCTGCTCTTTTTATCTCTAGCCCCCAAGGATCGAGTTATTGCTTTGGATCGAAGGAAAACTTGATTCTTCTTTCTATAATCTCGTTTGCATCTGTAATAGCAACTCGTACTTTTGACTAATTTCTCCATGATGACTCGCTGTTAACCTCTTATTTTTTCTTGCAGGAGGAGCTGTAGGTTGTGGTCGCTAAAAACAAGCATTTGAGAAGCACCTGCTGAACTTGAAAGGCTGTGAGAACTCCTTCATCAGCGCGACGAGGACATCAAGAAGAAAGATGCCAGAATTGGCGATCTTACTGACAAGTGCTTCAAGCTTTCTGAACAGGCTAAGGCAACCGAGCGGCGGCTTACGAAATTTGAGGAGAAATCCCAACAAAGGATGAATGAGCAAGATCGCCAGATCCGCGCCAAAAAGGATGCCATCACTGAGGCCAATGAGGATGCGCGACTGAAAGCTGTTGAGATTGGCCGCCTTGAGAAGGAGTTGGCCGGGCAAGGCAAAGAGCTGAAGAAGGTGTCTGATTCCTCTAACCTTGTACACGCTCTTGTATGCATCATGACGCAGGAGCTGGCTGGTATGTATCACTAGATTTTGTCGCGATTTGCATACTGATATCTTGGCCATATATACAACTGTGCTCACTGATAAATTTTATCTTGCAGGTGAGGATACTCCATTGCTGCGCGGGCGCACCCAGGAACAACTTGACAATATCCGTGATTTTGTGCGGAGAATTTGCGAAGCCACGAAGCAGTTATCCAAACATATGCTCCCAACCAAGCATGTTCCTTCTGATGGTGAAGGGCTTCTCAAGAGGCTGTCGAAAGTGGCTCATTATTTTATTGACTGGAAGGAGTCTTCTGCTCGGGCCAGTGCGGCTCATGTTCTTGCTCTGACCAAGACATATTACCCGGCGTTTGATGCTGCCAAAGTATCGCAGGGTAGGCCGCAGCAAAAATCGGATGGCACAGCGCTCAAGCCGGAGGATTATGTCGCCACCTGGAAGAGTATGCACGGGCACGCGACTGAACTGGTTGATGGAGTAGACCTGGCCACCTATCTGGGAAAGTATCATCCAGATGGGAAGAAATTTGAGAGGCTGCCTACCGCGTCAGCTGGCTTGTTGGCTTCGCAAGGCAAGAACTCTCCTCCAGGTGTCACAAGCTCAGCAACACCCATGCCTGCCAAGCCTGGCAAGCCGCCAATGCCTCCTTCCCACAAGCAAAAAGCTGGGAAAAAATGAACAAAACAGTGATATAATCATTTAGCCCTTAGTGGCTTGTAATAACTTTGGAAGTGTTTTCCTGATACAATATGTAATGTTTTAGTACTCTCCTCAGTACAAGTTTGTGACCAATAGTCTGGTCCTTATGATTTGTCTCAATTTTTTCCCTTACTCAGGCCCTTGCGCGGCTCAGTATTTCCTAGGGTAATATGCGTGTTCAGGGTCGAGAGCGTCCATGATAGGCCCCAGTACTTTGGCCGCATATTGCAAGTCGCATCCGAGTGAAGGTTGACTATAATCACGATATGCCATTGATTTGGCGATTCCAAGGTAACAAGCCACGCTCATAAAGCTGCAAAGCCCCCAAGGAACCAATGATTAAAGAAAATAAAAGACTCAGCGACTCAATTGATAATTTGAGGCGAAACGACGACCTCTTGCATAGCAGAGGTGCTGGCTTTATTTCATAATCATGTTTTGATACATATGGTAAGATCGCGCCTGGGTGGCGATCAAGTTTGATACAGAAGATCGCGCCTAGGTGGCGATCAATTTTGATAAATACGCAAGTTTTCTATTCCTTGCGAAAAAAGATGACCTGATTGTCATGTTTGATACTTGAGCCCTGAGTGGCTTTGACATTTTTGAACCCTGAGTGGTTCTGTTGCGGTTGCCAATGGCAACTCGCGATACGAGGTTGAGACGTACCCTTATTACTGTTTCTGTTGCCCTGCGGCTTTTACTTTTCTCGCCTCTCTATTGGCTGTTATTTGGAGCCGCAGGTCGGGAAGGTGCCTTTTGGCCTTCACAATGTCATCGAAACCTTGCTGCGGCTCAGGAACAGGTATGCCTTCAGCGATGCAAGCCGCTCTGGCCATAGCCTTGTCTCCTTCTTCGCACTCCCTTGCTATATCTCTGTCACCATCAATAGTGATGACTCCCTTGGGACCTGGCATCTTGAGCTTCAAGTATACGTAACAAGGTCTAGCCATGAATTTTGCAAATGCTGCCCTGCCAAACAGTGCGTGGTATGGGCTCTGAAAGTCCACAACTTCAAACCAGACATACTCACTCCGGAAATTGCTTTGTGTTCCGAAGGCGACTTCTAGGTTGATGCGCCCCAACGGTTGAGCCGATACGCCTGGTACGACACCGTGGAATGTTGTCCTGGACGGATGCAGCTGCTTTTCTTGGAGATTCATCCTTTTGAAGGTCTCATAGTATAGTATGTTGATGCTGCTGCCTCCATCCATCAGCACCTTGCTTAATTTGTATCCTGCGACTTGAGGTGCGACCACGAGCGCAAGCTTGCCTGCTTCATTTATTTCCTCGGGATGATCTTCCCTGCTCCAGACAACTGGCTGCTCGGACCACTTCAACCATTGTGGTATGTCTGGCACCACAGCATTGACAGCTTGGTTATGCCGTCGAAGCTTCTGTTCGCTTTTTGAGGTGTTAACTATGATTGTGTGGTATTGTCCTAGTTGTTTTGGGAACTGCGGCTGATCTGGCGGTGGATTTGGAGCCGCATTGTTGTTGCCCCGCCGTGGTTGCCTCCCTCGTTGTTCTGATGGTTGTTATTCCCATTAAGTGGCTGTCCATCCTTCCACTTGTTGTAGTGGTAGCATTGTGCTTTGGTGTGGTTAGCTGGGCGTCCATCTTTTCCTATATGGATGTCGCAGGGGCGATTGAAAACCTCCTCTAGGTTTACTGGATGGAAGTTTCTTCCTCTGCCATTGTTTTGCTTGAAGTGAGTATTGGTATACGCGACTAATCCTGAGTTTCCTTCCTCATTTTTGCGCTTGTTATGACTCGCATTATTGTTGCTATTTTGTTGCTGTTGAGGCTTGTTGTTCTTCTTCTTTCCTTTGCCAGCAAACTCCTCTGCTTCTCCGTCCGACACATCTTTCGTCTTGTCTGACCCAGCGTATTTGTTAGCCGCGGCCATTACCTCGCTGAGGCTCTTGACTTTGTCTTTCATGTGGCCTAACTTGTGGACAAGTGGCTCAAACCTGCAATTTTTCTCCATAACTAGAACGGCAGAGCTAGGGGGTATGCTGTCCGAGGAGTGTATGATTTCTGCCACCCTTCTCATCCAGTGGCGGCTTGACTCGCCTTCCTTCTATACATAGCGCTCAAGGTCTTCTATACTGCAGAGTCGTTTACATGTTCCCTGGAAATTTTTGACGAAAACCTCCTTCATCTCATCCCAGGAGTTTATTGAGTTTGGCGGTAGATTCTGCAGCCAGATGTGGGCAGCACCTTCTAACATCATGTTCAGGTATCGGGCACATATTTCCTCGGATGCATTAATGATGCTCATGCCCATCTCGTAGTTGTTGAGCTAGGTGACAGGATCCATGCTGCCGTTGTAGTTTGCCACTTTACGGGGTCCTTTGAAATCTGCTGGGAATGGCTCGGATCTGATTCGTTTGCTGAAGCAAACCGGCCCCTTGAGTCGCGATGATAGATTAGATGGAGCTGGCCTTGCAGCTTGATTAGCAACCTTACGCGATCGTGCAACTTCTGCAGGTTGGATTTGCTACGACTGATTCTGCATCGCTGGCTGGTTTTCTCTCTGTCGTCTTGCTGAGCTTGAAGTCGCAACCTTAGGCGACTTCGCATGGATGCTTCTTTCTACCGTAGCCCGGCTGTTGTATGGGGTCGAGTGTAGCCGTCCCGCGTGTCCAGACATGTTTGCCTACAGTACCACCGCCGTGCTTAGCATCTCAATGGCACGTCACGCCTCTCTATTAATCGGCGTGTTTCCTGCCGGCATCAGCCTGGCCAAGACATTGGTTGCCGCGTATACATTATCTACAGGGCTGACGTAATGTCCTTGTAGTGTGTGGAACCTTTGAGGTTGAGGCGGCTGATGTTGAGCAAACGCTGGTGGCCGTGATGGTGGTAGCATGATGGCCCCGTTGTTGGCTTGTACCATGGCTCTAGATCCCGGTGCTTCTGCTGCTCTCGTTACCGCAAATGACGGGGCGGCAGGCGTGACTGGTAGTACGGCGTCTCGTGGAGCTGCGATTAATGGGGTCACGAGTAATGGAGCTGTGACTCCTGATAGGACGACTGGGCGGACTGCGTCGGCGGCGACTGAACACGTGGCGTCCGTGCGAGCCGCGTTGTTTGCGACTGACGGGGCCGCATTAGGAGACGCCGCGGGTGTCGGCATTGTAGTTGTGAGAACTGCGACTGTAGGCCCAGCAGGTGGTGATCGGAATAACTCCATGGGATCCACAATATTGGTCCCTGGCTGTAAACGACTGGCCTGGCGCCTATGTGGCAGAGTGCTTGGTCCTCCTTGTTGAGACTGTGAGAGGGCGGCATCTTCTGTAAGTCGCCGTTGTTCCTGCTGAAGGCGCAGATCCTCGCGTGCTAACCTGCCTCATTCATCCATGATCCACTGAACTTCATCGTAGAGCCCGATTCCTGCGGCTTCTATCTCCATTACTCTAGCCGCAACATTAACTGCAGATATCGGCGTAAGCAGTGCGCTGCCTTGTGGCAAGGTAGCCCCCGCGTTGAAGGTCACCCTTTGTGCTGTTTCCTCCACAGCTAGAACTCCTGACGAGGTTTCTCTGGTTGCAACTCCTGAGGCCGCGACTCCTGGGGTGGCCGTAATGGACGCTGCGTTCCCTGGACCGAGCTCTGCGACTCCTGACCTGGTCGGCACGACTTCTTCTACAACTTCCTGTACTGTAGGGGCCAGGCTTCCTGGTGGCATGCCCAGCCTTTCTCCTTCTTTCGCTGTTCTGTAAATTCCCTCCATGTGCTGATCGCCCATGGACGGCGAGCTGCCACCCTCAGGGTTTCCGCACAACCTTTCTTCGAGAACGAACTCGATGGATTGGGCTTCCTCTCCCTCGAGGTGTAGTGGTTCATTGTTGGTAGATTCCTCCTCTTCGTCCACTGTTACGGCGACTCCTTCTTCTGAGTCGCCCTGACGTGGCGGGCTCGTAGATCCGCCGCTGATGAAGCCGACGAAGACATGGATAGATCCAAACGGGATGACGTGGCCAGTTTCCAGGTAATCGGCCTCCGGCCCCCAGCTTGAATCATCGATAAGGGGAACGCCGTTGACCGTGATGATTCGGCCGACGGCGAGATCTTCAGCTCCTACCATTGATCCTGCGCGGAACGTGACGCTTTTGACCGCAGGCCCCACGGTGGGCGCCAACTGTCGTGGGTTTGTCACGTCAGGTGTCATGGATGACTTCATAGGTGTGGGATTGCGCGAGTCAATCGTCTCCGAGCTTAGGATCGTAGGACACGAAGAAGACACAGATTTACCCAGGTTCAGCCCCTCAATGTGAGGTAAAGACCTACTTCCTGCCTACCCTAGATTGGTATTGATATGAGTATGAGGTGTTACAATGGAGGCGATCCGATCTCGGTACTCGCCGTAAGTTCTAGGGTTTGAGACTTGATCGTCTCGTCCTGCGAGTCCTCCTTATCTGTCCGGAGGCTCGCTAGGTTACAAAGGTATTACTTGGAGACTAATCTTCGTGCCTTCCAAGTTGAGTTATCTTCGATCTTCTAGATCCTTCTCTTAGCGCGTTGCGATCCCTCGTGTCAGCCCATCTTTGTGTAAGCCCATTGACGGTGCGGCCGTGAACTCATCATGAGCCGCACTAGACCTGTGGGCCGCGGGTTAACTCATTAATCATTCCCCCGACACTTAGAGCGTGCAAACTATTGAGCGGAGGCACGATGAGGGAGCACAAGGCTAAGTTCTGCAAGATACTAAGGAAGCTTGAGGATATTGGGCAACCAGTTCAGAAAAACAAGCGGTTGACACACTTCTGAGATCCCTACCATCATACTACTATGCTTTTGTGGCTTGTTATGAAATGATGGAATTGGAGAAGACAGTCAAGGAAGTCTTCGAAATGCTCTTGTCAGCTGAGTTGGATATCTATGTGCATCATTTGATGACAGCATCCTTCTTGCAAGACCAGTGGCGAGTCCACAAAAGGTATAAGAGTTCTACACAAGTTATTAACATATTCTCGGCTCGAATATATTTTGGTATTTTATACTGAAATTTTTCATGTTGGATGATCGCATTATGAAAAGGAAAAGAGGCAAGAGAGGTGGAAAGAAGAGGAGGAAGTGGAAGAAGGTGGAACCTTTGGCGCCACGACCACTACTTCATCTACAAGTCCAAGTCAATAAAGAAGATTTACACTAGGACTTTAAATAAGAGTTATTTTCAGTTCGATCATTTTGTAATGAATATTTTGAGATTCTGAACAAAGTTATGTTCGAATATTAAAGTATGTGTGAGAGTTCACATTTTGTGAATTCTTTATTGTAATATGTCTTTAATTTAGTTTTGTTAAGTCTTAAATGTTTTGATTCGAAATATCATTTAAAGTTTTGAATGATGTTTGATTTTGGTTTAGTCTTTGAATTTTGGAGGAAGCTTTTCGTTGGTTCTCTTTTGAGACTCTTAAAGTTATTCCAAGATAAAATAGACAAAACTAAAAATCCACAAAAGTGCTAGGCACTTGAGCAACTCGGAATTTGTGGAGTGCTAGGCACTTAATAAAAATTCGAGATCCACAAATACTAGGTATTTGGTAAAATTCGAAATTGGCAAAGTGCTAGGCACTAGTAAATTTCGAAAATTACATAAAGGTGTGGAAAGTACCCATTAATTAAATTCTATTGAAGAATTAATATGAAGTTGCATATTAATGAAATAGAGTTGATGAAATTATTGAAGTTGCAATGTTTCATAAAATTAAGTGGGAGCATGTGTCAATCAAAATAAGAGATCAAAGAAATTTGATAAAGTCAAAGAAGGCTTAATAAAATGTATTATAACATAATTGACAAAAGAAAGTTTTCTTAGTCATATTACTCATGATGAATTTTGATAATTCGAAATTATCATGATGATGAAATCTTTTGTAAGACAAAGATTGAATGTTATAATAATTATTTCCAAGTGTCTTGTTCTAATGTGATGTGAAATAGAATTCCAAATTACCCACTAAAATAAATAGATTATTTTGTTTGTATCCAGGGGACCTATATCAATTTTAACTTGGAGTTATTTTGATAGAAAGTTCCAAGAATTTTTGATTGTGAATCTATGTATGGATTCGAATTGAATAAATGTTTTGCATAAAGGTAAAGTCCAAAGTATTATATTGGCAGTTGTTTTCCACGCATGATTCTAAAAGCTTGTTGACTTTTGAATTGGAGAAAACTGTCTTCTCATGAAGAGAGAGTGGAAATCAAAATACTAAATTAAGACTGGGAGTCTTTGGACAAGTGTTAGAATGAAAGGAGTAACATGCAAATGTTTTCCATATCATTACTTTGTCCAGGAATACATGTATGTCATACATGATTCTAATTAAGTATTAAGATGATTATCATGTGAGGAATTTAATGATTAAATCACCTGGTGGTTGAATTATTGAAATGTCCAGGAACATGATTAAAAGCAAAACAATTACAAACAGAATAATGAATACTCATAAATGACAGTATGTGTCATAAAGGAGTTCAAGAAAAATTCATGTAACTCCAAGATTTAATCTTGAGAGCAGTTTGGACGTGATGTGAAATCACTGGGCATGAATATTTCATAAAGAATGGACATATATGAATATCTAATATTCATAGAGCTAGTCTTGATTAAAATTGTTTTATCAAGGACGAATAAATGATAGTGAGAAGTTGCAAAACTTGTCATATCAATTGCTTAATGCTGTTATTGGACTAAAGTAGCAAAGTTGATTGCTAAGAATAATTCATTTGGATTATGAGAATAATCTAGATAATTATATTATGAGTGTTTGAAGTCAGTTGTATTAATAAATCAAGAATTTTATTCTTTTCATTATATAAATCGAAAGGACTTAAAAGACAGTGGGAGCTGATATTATATTTATTGAATAAGGCTAGGCCGAATTCAAAAATGTATATCTTGTGTAAATAAAGATTTAAAAGAGTTTTGAATAAAAGGTCAAAAAGTGCCTTATTAAAGTTTTGTCTATGAGATAGATTAAGAGTTTAATAAACATGAGTATGAATGTGCTAAGTACAATTCTGAAAGATAATTCGAATTGTGTCTTGAGTCAAAGAAATTTGATCAAGAAGTCATAGCATGATATTTGCAAGATACATTGGCCTTCGTAGTCAATGGTGAGCAAGTAGAGAGGAATAAGATCAAATCATATTTAATGTGATTTTGCTTATCTCATTGCTATATATAGTACATAAAGCCGAAAAGCTTCCAAAGTGCTAAATTTTATTTAGCTACCGGCAAGTAGAGAAATACTTGGTAAAAGTTTTCTCATAAAGGCAGTTAATTATATTAAAAATTGTAATCGATCCTGAAGGTTTTTATATTGTGATGAGAAGCTGATAGTGAAATTACAAAAGAATAACGACTTAGTAGATTTTGTAAAGCTTCAAATAGTGTATATAGAGAAGTTCCTCATATACGTATTTGTAATGGAATTATGAAATCAAATCTTAATCGATTTAATCTGATAAATGCAATTTTCAATTGATAAATATTTGGTGTTTTGATATTATCAAAACACTAGTATATTATGTGTGGATTCTACAACATATATATAGATTTTCTATAAAGGATAGTTGCATCATTGATGTGAGACGTCATGATAGCAAGTTATTGGATAAGTCATTGACTTGGTAAGGTTTCAATAGACGGTATGATAATATCATTCGGAGCCGCTTGATATTATTAATACTACTACGGAACCGGATAGACCGAAATCCAATTCCTAATATATCCGACTTTGCATTGTCAAGTTTGACATTTGAGGAGTTAAAAAAAGTTTATATATTTTGATTGGATCAAAAATTTGGACACAGTCTCAGAGCGCATGCGAAAGCGTGAGTGGCCCCTTAGTTCCATTTGGTGCCATGTCATCATGCTAAGTAGAATCATTATTGACTCTAGTGCAAGTGGGAGACTGTTGGAGATATGCCCTAGAGACAATAATAATTTAGTTATTATTTATCTCCAAGTTTATTATTAATGTTTATGTCTTTATGCTATAACTGTATTGGGCACTTGAATAGCAAATACAATGTGTTCAAGAAGAAAACCTCCAATAAAGGTGTAGAGATACGAACAAGTAAAAGCGTTCCTGGTCTTGTCTCTAAGACTAGCCTATCTTGTTGTTTGATGATCATGTTTTCCTGATCATGGACTTTGTATAAGTCACACAACTATAGGAGTTTGTTATCGGAATGATAATATTACTGAACCGACCCATTGTATGTGAAAGTGCATGTGCCCTCATGTGTGGTTTTGGTAATTAATGACAATCTCTATGGACTAATGGTTGCATTGAGCTATCCTTATAGGGCTTGTCCATTGGCAATGCTTGAACACCATGTGTTGGTATCAAGATTGAAAGAAGAAGAAAAAGTGATGATCAAAGTAATATTCACGTCATCATATATATTAAGAGAAGAAGATGAAGTGCAAGTTCAAGATAAGCATATCGAAGAAATCCTATGCTTGAAGCTTGTCACCCATTTGGAGATATTGGTCAAGTGAATATGTGCCTTATAGAGTCTCTCCCATATTGGTGTATGGGGGAGCGATATGTGAGTCTTCACCAAGCAAAGCGCAATCAAGACAGGTGGTCCACTTGAAGAGATCAAGATTGTCATCATCTAGCTCAAGTGGAATGCGCAAGGCAAAGGTATGATCTTGATAGGGTTTCTATTTTACCGGTCTCATGGTTTTAGTGGGAGACCAGGTTATAGGATAGACGGCGTACTATCAAGAGGGGCTCTCAAGTGAGTAACTTGATCACATCTTTGTGGAGAGCTCAAACCTTTGCATATTTGGCATATCATATTTCTTGGTTCTTATTTGACTTTTATCCATGTGAGAATTTAGAGCTTGTGTTCATCTCCATACCAAGCTCTAGTTTATCAAAAACGGATTTCATATGAATATCTTGTTGCGTTTTTGATGTTGGAGGTTTTACCGGTGTATCTTTCCTAGAGAGGTCAAAGTCTCTCCTTATGTTCTCCTCCTCACATGATGGACTATGATGTTTCTCTGCATGATCTTGTAAAGCTCTTCATTGCGATTCCAACGAGCCCAAGATCATCAAAATCGGAGTCCGGATGAAAAAGTTCTTGTCGTTTTCGTGTTGGTGTTTTCGCTGTTTTTAGAGGGGCGGAAATTCCGGATTTTAGACCGGAAATTCCGCCCCCCGGAAATTTCGGGCAAAGTTCCGGTCAAGTCCAGTACCGAAAAATTAAGGGACTTAGCCATTTTTTCGAAGGTCCGGAAGGGACGGAAGTTCCGGTGCCTTGACCGGAAGTTCCGGTCCACCAGAAGATCCGGTCGCCTTGACCGGAAGTTCCAGTCCAAGTTTTCTGCAACGGCTCTATTTTTTGGGGACCTATAAAAGGCCCCTTCTTCCCCAAAGAGCCCAGCTCTTCCAAGCACGTTTTCCCCCTCTCTCTCCTCCATTGTTGATCTTGGAAAAGCTTTGTCCTCTCTCAATCCCTCCCATGATTCTTGCATATCTTTGAGGGAAAAGTGAGAGGAGATCTAGATCTACAATTCCACCAATCCACTCCTTCTCTAAGTGAGAGGAACCTAGTAGATCTTGATCTTGGAGTTCCATTTGTTGGGTTCTTCTTTGTTTTTTTTAAAACACGGTTCTTCTTTGTTCTTCCTCTCTTCTCCCCCCATAAGCATTAGTTGCTTTTGGTGCGATTTGAGAGTGAAGGATTTGAGCACTTGGTGCTCTTGCCATTGCTTTGTGCATCGGTTTTTGCTCTCCACGAGGATTCGTGGAAGTTGAAAGTTTGTGAGCTTGTTACTCTTGGGTCTTTGGACCCTAGACGCCATTGTGGTGGTTGAGACCTTTTGTGGTCACTTGTAGCCATCCGGGAGCCCAAAATCCAGTTGTGGGTTGTGCCCCGGTTGTTGTTGTAAAGTCTCTGGACTCCGCCTTGAAGGATTCCGATAGTGGAAGGTGAACCAATCCTTTGTGGTGCGGTTCATCGGAGAAGAAGGTGAGCCTTTTGTGGCGTTGAGACCAACCTGTTGTGGTGGTCTCACACCTCTCCAACGAGACATACTCCCCTAAAAAGGAGGAATTCAGGAATACATCTCGTCTCCGTGTGCCTCGGTTATTCCTATACCCGAGCTCTTTACTTATGCACTTTACATTGTGATAGCCTTCGTGCTTGAAGTATTCTTTGCTATCACCTTGTTGCTTGTCTTGCTTAGCATAAGTTGTTGGTGCACATAGGTGAGCCTAGTATATTTAGTTGTTGGCTTGTTAATTTAAACACCTAGTTTTATTCCGCAATTATCAAGCCTAAACCAAAAGTTTTAATCGCCTATTCACCCCCCTCTAGGCGACATCCTTGTCCTTTCAATTGGTATCAGAGCCTCGGCTCTCTTTTTGGGCTTTACCGCCTAGAGAAGATGTCGTTTAGAGAATTAGTGCACGATCCCACTTTATATTCGATGGCACAAATTATGATGTTTGGAAAATTCGCATGCTTAACCTTCTTAGGGACATAGACCCAAATTTTAAGAGAATTGTAGATATGGGTTTTTCTCCTCCAAAGGATTCCCAAAAGTTATCTTTAGAGGATGAGGAAAACTCTTATCTCGATACTCTTGTATCTAATGGTCTTATCTATGTTGTGAGCGATGTAGTTCTTGATTCAATCATGCCTTATCGGAACGCTCATGAGATTTGGACCAAGCTTCAAGATAAATATGAAGTGTCCAACATTATTGAGGATGATTGTTCTCCTTCCACCTCCGGCCGTGACGAGTTCACAACTTCTTCCACTTCACCAACATGTGATTTGTCACAAGGTAATGATATGGTGAGTGGTGATAGAAATTGCTTTGTTGATGGTGAATATTCTATTGACTATACTTCATCTCTATCTCATTGCAATGTTCTATCTTTGGACTTAAACACTTCTAGCACTCCAAATGTTTTACATGCTAGTGTTGCTAGTCCTTGCATATCATGTAATAGTTGCTCAACTAAATCTCATGATGATATGCTTCCTATGTCTTGTTGCCATGAAACAATGCTTCCATATCCTCTAGTATTTGTGTGGCTAACAATGTAGAGGAATCCCAACATTTGTTGGAACAAGACATGGATCCCAATGGAGCTTCAAGTATTATTCCATCATCACCCTCCGGTTCTCACTTGTGCCTTATGGCTAGAGATTCGGAGGTATCTCCTACCTCGAATCCCAATATAACTTGTGATGATGTGGATGAGGATTCTTATGGAGAACATATTGATGTTGAATCCTTAACAAAGAAGGGTGAGATGGTATTTGGTGCTCTCCCCAAAGGTAGCAAAGCTATCCCTCCTCTATGTGAAATCATTGCTTATGCTATTAAGAGTATGGAAATCATTGATGAGAGATATAAATTGAGAGAGAGATGCTATTGAAAAGGCTTCCTTGAAAATGCTCTTGAGGAAGAACAAGAGCTTCGAGTGTCTCTTGAGGAGAAACTTGAATCTCTTGATGAAACAAATGATCTTATTATTGCTAAAATCATTAAGGAAAGAGATCATGCTATTGCTAAATATAAAGTGCTTAAAAAGGAAAAAGTTGAATTTGGTGTTGGCAATGCTAGACTAATTGAGGACATAGAGAGACTTGACAAAGCCCACAAGGCTTTAGAAAGTGAACACTCTCTCCTTATCAAGTCTCATGATCAACTCCAAACTCAACTATCTAAAAATGATGAGCTTGCCAAGTTGTCTTCTTCCATTTCTAATATTGATGATGCTTGTGCTACTAACTCCATTTCTCGTGAAGCATCTATTTTGAAGGAGAATGTTGAGCTAAGGGCTCAACTTGAGTTGCTAACTAGCAAGTATAGGAAATTGGAAGAAAGTCATGAAAAGCTCTCTAGCTCTAATGAGGATCTTCTAGCATCCTATGCTAAGCTAAAGTTAGCTCATGAGGCTATTATGTCAAAGGTAACATCTTGTGAGCCTCATGTGGACAATGGCACAACTTCTCTCTAAATGCTTTATTGCCATGTGCTAGTCCTAGTAATTCTACATCACATACTATTGCTAAATCTTGTGATGAATTACTTCCATGCCTTGTTGCTCTAACAATGAAGCATCTACTTCCTCTAGTGTTTGTGTTGATACTAACCATGTAGAGGAATTAAAGAGCTCAAGGCCCAAGTCACTTCTTTGAAGAAAGACTTGGAAAAGCGTCATGTTGGGAGGTCCACACTTGACAATGTGTTGAGTGTTCAAAGACGCCCCAATGACAAGAGTGGACTTGGATTCAACTCCAATAACAAGAACAAGTCCAAGTATCAAGAAGAACAAGGGCCAAGAACAAGTTAAGGATTCGGCCAAGATTGTTTGCTTCAAGTGCAAAGTTGAAGGGCACCATGTTAGATCTTGCCCTTTGAAGAAGAAGCTCTTAGTGAGAAGCAACAAGGGAAGCGGCCTCAAGTTCAAACTCAAGTTCCTCAAGTTAAAGCAAGGCCTCTTCCCAAGAAGAATCAAGCTACCCCTCCTCAAGTCAAGATTCCAACTAAGAAGAAAGGAGGAAGCCAATGTTGCTACATATGCCGTGAGAAGGGCCACTTTGCTTCTTCATGCACTAATGGTACCTTATCCAACCCCATTATAATTGATGATGTTTATTCTCTTCGGAAGGATAAGGTTGGCAATGTGTTTGCCAAATATGTTGGTACTCAAAGTGGTGTCAAGAAAAGCACCATTTGGGTTGCCAAGCCTATTGTGACTAACCTCTTAGGACCCAACTTGGTTGGGGACCAACAAGCTAAAACTTGATCAATAGGTGTTGTTGGAGGGCATTGGAGACTTGGCTACATCATGAAGAATTAAGGGATCTTCATCAATTATATTATCTCAAGCCAAGTCATTTGGATTATATTGTTCTATCTCATATCCAATGTTCCTCCTTGCGGTAACTTTTATTTAAATCATATATACATTGAAAGTTGCTTGCACCCTTGCATGTGTTAGGTTTTGTACCTTGCTAGTGTTTGTATGTGTTGTGCTCTCTACTTACTTATCTTGAGTAATCAAGTATGTGTATGTTGGTTTGCACACCATTTACTTGTGTTGAGCCTTATTGCTTTTATTTGATATCTTATCTTGTTGGCTCTCTTTTTGAGAGATTAATGGACTATCCCATTTTGGGGGAGTGATATGCTTCGTGCACTTCACAATCCTAAAATGTGTGTACATGAGGAATACCACTTAGTGTGATATATCAATATTATCTACTCTCTATGTGGTATGTCATTCTCATGAGAAATTCAAATTCTATAATGTCCATTAATTATCTCTAGTTGGTTTTTTTTGCCTCTTGTTAAAAAAATTGGATTATCACATTATGGGGGAGTAATAAGCTTTGTGCATATTACAAGCCTAGAAAATGTGAACATGTGAGGTATTGCCACCTAGAATTGATTTGTTAATAATCTTATTCCTATGTGGCATGTTGCTCAAACAAGTTCCATATTGCTAAAATGATTTTTTTAATCACTCTTTTGGATCTTGTTTGTGATGGACATTCTTGGTACGTTTTCCCCAAATATGTTCGCATATCCTTTTGGGAAATCGATTGCTTCAAGCTACTCTTTGTAGTGGCTTTGCATGATCGCGTGAATACTTGAAGCTATCAAGAATATCTATCATCTTAAGCTTTGGCCTTTAAATCTTATCTTTTGCCATATGCTTATTTGTTGTGAAATTGGTCTTCAATATCATTCCTATTACCACCGAGAAATATCTCTATATACTCCTTGTCCATGACAAGTGATACTCATAATTGTGGTGAATTTGTAGACCATCTTCATTTCTCTTGCTTTGAATTGCCTTATTTTTATTGCCAAGGATTGGTTTGATCTAATCCTCTTGTCTTCCTTGTATCTTTTGGATCTTTGTTGCTCTACTCAAAATTTGTTTTATGCTTTCTTGAGTTAGGAAAAGCAATGATCCCATTCTTGTGCATTTACATTCAAAGTCATACTTCTAGATAATGCACTATTCTTGGGGAAGCTATCCTATTGAGTAGAACATCATTCTTTAAATTGGTTTTATATCTTATTGCTTTCCTTGAACATGACTAGTGTTTGAATAATATGTATGGAGAGTGATGATCCCATTTGTGTGCATTTTGTATTCAAATGCAAGATCATAAATAATGCACAAATCTTGGGGGAGCAATCCTATATGCTTTTGAACATTAGTTGTCTTCAATTGGTATTTGATCCCGATGACGTGTCTCTTGGAAGACAAACATTTTCGTCTTGGTACTTTGTGCCATCATGAAAGTGTAGAGGGTTTGGTTTATTCCTTGATGGTATTTTCTTTCATTTGGTATCTTTTCAAATTTGGTATCTTCAATCATGTGTTGATTTGGTCTTTGATATAATTTGGACAATTCTTTTTCTTGTCACACTTGTGTGTGCTTTCTTGGTTTAATTGGTGTTTTGTCCAAATTGTATCTCGTTTGGTTCTTGAAAGTCTTGTGCATGCATATTTACTATATGTATATCTTATGGCATGCTTACTTTCGTTGATCCAATATATAGGATAAACTCCATCAAATCCTAAATGGCTAAGATGTGCATGAAATTCAATTTCATATCAATATGCACATATTTATGTGGAGTTTGTCCTATGTATTGTAGTTGCTCTAACTACTTTGGACCCAATGAGTTTGGGTACCATTTTGTACTTGAATTTGTTTTAGGTACATTGGAGATGCATTGGAAGCTTGTCTCATTTACAAGGAAGGTGTTGTCACCATGTGCTTATTGGAGCCAAGCTTGGATGATCGTGAACTCTTATCTTCTACATCACCAATGCTATCTCGGTAACGAGTATCTACCTCATGCATACTTTTCTAGCTTTCAACCTTGTGTAGGTTACTTCTTGGCATGAATAGTTGCAATTGATGTGGTTCTCACAAAATTCTTATCAAAACATCTTTATTGCAAATGTGAGCAAGCCGGGATGGTTACATATCAAGGGAATTTATATAATCATTTTCATGATTCACCTATCCCAAATATGTTAATCTAGCAATTCTACTCAAAGTCTCTCATGTGCAATATTGATGAATTTTCAAAATCATTTGCCCTTTGTGATACTTGTTATCTTTCTCGGAGCATCCCTTCTATCACTTATCCCTTGTGGATTTTCTTGATGCTATGATGAGGTTGTGTTGGAAGTTCATCTATATCCTTTAAGATAAAATTGATCTTTGTGCTATGCTTTTAAGCAAAGATCTTATTTGTGTATTATGACTTCCTCTTGGATATCATGTTCTTTATCGTAGTATCTATTTTGTGTGTGCATGTTTCTTTGTGGACTTATATTTCATGATTGATGTCTACTTAAAAACTTATACACATGAGAGTAGTTACATCTTTAGTTGGTATCCCAATTCTTTAGTGACCACCGTTTATTGCTTTTTGATTCTTTGGTGGTTTCTAAAAGGCACAAGCTTTGCTTTTCATTTGGTATTCCTTTTGCATTTTAATAAGCTTGTGGACCTATTTGTCATATCTTCTTTGAGTTGTGTTTATGGGAAAGACTTGACATGCACTATGTGCCACTTATATTGAAAGACTATGTCGATGATACTGTTGGGGATCGTAGAAAGAAAACAAAAAATTTCCTACCGACGATAACCATAAACTAGCCAGGATCTATACTATGCAGATATATACAATACGGAGGAGATCAGAATACATACACTTGTAGACCGGAAGCGGGATTATGTTCCCGCACAAACGTTGTCGATGGAGACGATGGCGCCGACCTCAGGGTCGTGTGGTGGAAGAAGATAGCTCCCAGCACCAAACAATGGTGCCTCGCGGTTCCACACACGTACGGTGTGGATGACGACCTCCGGGCTCCAGATCCAGCAGAGCGGCGGAAGTGGAAGAGTGGATCTAGCAGCACGGCGGTGTGCGTATAGTAGAGAGACTTCCCTCCCCGTACGCAGCTCCAGAAACGGAACCACGCTAAAGGTAGGAGAGAAGAAGAGGGAGAATTGGTGTGAATTTCCAAGGCATGGGGTCCCCTATTTAAAGGAGGAGGAGGGAGGCCATCTCCCTTGGCTAGGCCATGTGGGACTAAACCCCACATGGCCATGCACCGGCCAAGGAGGCAGCCGGCCACCTAGGTGGGCCCCATTCGGCCCACCTAGGGCGGCTGGCCCTCCTCCCTCTTTTTTTCCTTTTTTCCTTTTTGGGATTTTCCCTAATGGGCCTCTAAGGCCCATTTAGGTTTAATGCCTTTTAAAATTCAAATTAAATTAAATAAAAAATATATTTAATTACTAATAACACTTATTAATATTAAATACATATTATTTAATTCATTCGGACCCCGAAACATATTTCGTTGCCCTCCGATCTCCATCGGACATGTCCGGAACACTTCCGGAGTCTCCGGTTTCTTTTCTCTCTAAATCCAATATAATCGTCACCCACCCTTAAGTGTGTTACCCCACGGTTCGGGATCACTCCAGACATGATCGAGACACGTTCTCCGATCAATGACTAACATCGGGATCTGGATACCCATGATAGCCCCTGTGCGTCCACGAATGTCTTTTATCGTTTGAACCTTTAGACGTCCAGTCTCATCCTCTTGCCTATCGATACTTAGATTGTCCGAGCATCGTTCTCCGGTATCACGATTACCGAGCATGACCTCGTCATCGACAAATCTATCTTTACTCGTCTGTGATATTACATCCCGTGACCTAGTCACATGCTTGCAAGCTCATTGATGTAATCTCACCGAGTGGGCCCAGAGTATCTATCTTGCTATGTGGATTGGCAATTTCTGCTCTTGATCACTCGCTTCTACTGCTTCGTTCCGATACCCGAAAGCGTCACCTTTATTGTCACGCTATATAAGACATGCCGTTTGATGCGATCAGCCGCATCTTCCAGAAGCAGAGATTTGATATGATCTCACAGTCGAAGGTATGAACACTACGTTTCTATATTTTGGGTATGTCCATCAAATCATTCACCTAATGATATGACTCCGTTGTTAACCGACGCCATTGTCCATGATCAGGAAACCTTGATCATCTGTTACCCAACGAACTAGTCAAATAGAGGCTACTAGGGACCTGGTTGTTTACATACCACACGTGTATTAATGTTTCCGCGTAATACAGTTATAGCATGGTATTAAAACGTATTATGAACAATTGAGATATGACAAATAAAATCACTTTATTAATTGCCTCTAGGGTATATCTCCAACAGTCTCCCACTTGCACTAGAGTACAATTTAATCTAGTTTACAACTTGGTAAAATCTTAACACCTATAGCATCTCGGTGTTCTTCATGCTTGTCTCGTGGGAGAGGTTTCGTCAGCGGATCTGCAACATTCAGCTCCGTGTGTATTTTGCAAATCTTTACATCGCCTTCCTTGACGTACTGTCGTATGACATGGAAGCGTCGGAGAATATGTTTGGCGGTGGAGTGAGACCTTGGTTCCTTCACGTTGGCAATAACACCTGTGTTGTCACAGTAGATAATCACAGGGTCTCGCGCACTCGGGAACACTCCAAGCTCGATGACGAACTTCCTCAGCCAAACAGCTTCATTTGCAGCATCCGCAGCAGCAATATACTCCGATTCCATTGTAAATTGGGCTACTATGGTGTCATGGGGATAAAACCCGGGTGCCCAAAAACCCACAGAAGATCCCGTGAAAACGCAAAATCAAGTACTACAAGTTGCCTGCTCAGCCTGCTCTGATCGCCCGGCTCGGCCGAGCCCGCCTGCGCCAAGGGCAGCCGGCCCCCGCCTAGCTCACCGTGCGCTCCGAGGCGGCATGGGCGAAAGAGACACTGCGCACTCGTCATCATCACGATTCTCGAAGACAAGTGGATAACGACAGAGACGATGCCTTATACGACTACGGTCAACCGAGGCAGCCGGATCCGGGAAGCCCGCAGCCGGGTGGCCGGTTGCCAATCGCTTACGACACGGAGAAGAAGACAAGGGGCGCCGCCCAGTACGTCGATGGGACATCACGAGAAGCGTCCGCCGAGCTGTGCAGGCGGTAGCGCCGTTGCCGGCTAGCCCTCCACGCAACCCAGGCATGGGCTAAAGCAAGAGCCGGCCTGACGTCGTCTGCACCGCCGGGGACATCGATGGGACTCCACGAGGAGTCAGCGACGCCCCATTGGTCCAGCCGGGCGACGACACTGTGCACCGGCGACGTCATGATTGAAGACCCCTGTAGACTATGTCGGCCGGCTGGTACGGCCAGCCGGTCCCGCCTGTAAGCCAGACAGCAGGGCCTATATAAGGCTGTCTGGGTGCTCGAGAGAGAGGGGTCGATGATCCGAAACCAGCTTCTTCTTCCCCACCCCCGCGAGCAAGTTAGAGAGAGAACAAGAGCAATGAGCTCTGCGAACAGCTCGAGGAGCAACCATGTACTTTGTTCACTGATAGTAGAGAGATCCGGCAGGAGTAGGAGTGTTAACTCCACCGGGAGGGCTCCGAACCTGGGTACTTCCCATCTCAGCGCCTCGGCGCAACCCCTACGGATACCCGCGCTGCACTACGCTGCTCCCACACCTATCTTAGCCACCCCGTGGCATATGCCATGTTCCAAACCACGTCATTTGGCGCCCACCGTGGGGCACATAGCAGCGTCCGGGGTCACATTCCGCATGGGATCCCGCAGCCGTCTCGGCGAGCGAGTCGCCTCTGGCCTCGTCTCGACATTCGGCTCCATCGACTTCGTCAACGACAACGCCGCCTGCTTCACCGGCTCCGCCTTACCCGAGGATGGCTCCATCGTGCACTTCGGCGAGCACTGCGTCTACGTCGTCGTCGCACCCGAGTACCCTGCCAGCATCCAGCCATGCGCCGACCGGCTCCCCGAGGAGGCGACCGGCTACGAGGCCAGCGTCGAGTCCCGCGTTCATGCAGAAGTCACGGTCTCCGACGTCGGGAGCGTCCGGCAACCCCAAGTCCCCGTCGATTCCGTCCAGGCTATGCTCCAGGGTCTGATCATGCCCATCGACGCCGGCGCAGACCCCGAGCAGGCTGCCTTCCTCCTTGAGCAGGCGCGCCAACGCCTCCTTAGCAGTGCGTAGGGCGTCGCAGCCACGCACCGCCGCAACGCGGCCCAGGTCCGCGAGTACAACTACGCCCACGGCTTCACCCCCGTCGCTGTCCAGCCTAACCAGCGAGGAAACGTCCGGCGCAACCTCGCTGGCGAGATGGCAGGTGAACCGGCTGCGTCAGCCGGGCCGGCTGAGTCAGCCGGAGCACCCGCAACACGTCGGCCCGTCTACAGCTCCCCTGCGAAGAACATGAAGGCCGCGCGGGCTGCAGCGGCAGAACTGCCCGGCTTGGAAGGGGACGAGCTGCGCGCGCAGCAGCAACGCGTCCAGGACCTCCTCGACACCGCTGACCATCAGTTCGGCCTGAACCAGGCCGCGTCCGCACTAAACACGCCGCCTCCCCCTCCTCCGCCTGGCGTACCTCCACCCGGCGCGATGGAGCACAACCGCCGGGCTTCCCCGCCGCGGGATCAGTATCAGCAAGCCGTCCCCGGCCGGGCGGAAATCGGGCACGCAGCATCAACTCCCGGCCAAGTCGATTCAATGAGCCGGCCGCTAGAGGCGGCCAGAACTACAACCAGCAGGCCGAAGGTGGCGGCCAGAACTACAACGACGAGCCGGCTGCTGGAGCCGGACAGAACCACAACAATCAGCCGCTGCCCGCGGCGGCAGAGGCAACGTCCACGACCGGCTAGGAGACCTGGGCCCCGCACCCGTCGTCAATGCTCGCTACCGCATCGACACTCTGGAGGAGTCCCGCTGGATCGAAGAAGAGGAGGGCGAGGGGCACAAGTGCTTCGGGCCCCGCATCGCCAAGGAGCCTTTCCCGCGGGGTTTCACCCATCCGCGCGACGCACCCAAGTACGACGGGAGCACGAAGCCGGAGGACTGGCTGTCCGACTACACCACCGCTGTCGGCATCGCAGGCGGCAACAAGCGCGTGGCGGCAAGATACATGCCGCTCATGCTCAAGAACTCCGCGCGCACCTAGCTCAACAGCCTCCCCCCGGCTCCATCAACAGCTGGCTAGACTTCTACCAAGTCTTCGTCAGGAACTTCTCCACCGCTTACCGTCGTCCGGGTCGCCCGCGGCAGCTAGCCCTCTGTGTTCAGGGCAGGACGGAGCCCGACCGCGACTACCTCACGAGATGGTCGAGCCTGCGCAACACCTACGAAGGGGTGCAGGAGATACAAGCAGTCGGCTTCTTCATCAACGGCTGCCGATCCAACACCATGCTCAAGCACCGGCTGCTCCTAGACGACCCGCAAACCATGGCGGAACTGATGGCCACGGCAGACAAATACGCCACCGCCGACTCGGCCATGAGGGCCCCGATGCAGATAGACGAGAGCAGCCGGGTGCAAGAAAAGCCGGCTGCAAGAGACCAAGCCGGCCCCAGCAACGTCGATAACAGAGGCAGCTGCGACAACCGCGACAACCGGGACAACAGGAACATTCACGACAACCGCAACCGCCGTGACGGCCGAGAACAGGACAGCCGAAAGCGAAGCGGCGCATTCGATGGGCGCTACGAGAATCGCGAGGTGAACGCAGCCGAGGCCAACCCGCCGGCTGCCGACGAAGGAGGCAACCGGAACCCTCGCCAGTGGAACATGCCAGACGATCGCGGGTGGGCGAAACCCGCCTACCTGTTCGAAGAAATGATGAACGGCCCGTGCCGATACCACAGCATCAACAGCAAGCCGGCCAACCACACAACTGCTCGCTGCAGCTGGACCCTCCGCCTGCAGCGTGGAGACGGACCACCGCCTCCCCCACCCGGTCCTCCCCCTCCTCAAGGCGGCGTCAACATCGGTAACAGCAATCAGCGCAACGAGCGCCCAAGGCAGCCGCCTGCCGCAGCCGGCGGATCCCGCGACGCTTACCCTAACAAGGAGGCCGCCTACGTCATTTCTGTCATCGAACGCAACGACAAGCGCAGCCAGCGGCTGCGAGTCGCAGAGGTGAACGCCGTCATCCCTGCCATCCAGCAGCTCATGCACTGGGCCAGCCAGCCCATCACCTTCGGCCCTGCGGACCACCCGGATGTCATGCCGACACCCGGGGGCTATAGCCTGCTCCTCGACCCTACCATCGTCACCAACAAGGAATTCGCCGCCACTTTCTCCCGCGTGCTAATAAACGGAGGAAGCTGCATCAACATCCTGTACAAGGACACCGCCGACAAACTGGGCATCCACGAGTCCCAGCTGCTCCCCAGCCAGACGCTCTTCCACGGCATCGTGCCAGGGCCATCCTGTGCTCCAATCGGAACCATCCGGCTGGATGTCATCTTCGGAGACAAGCACAACTTCCGCCGCGAAGGCGTGTGGTTCGAAGTGGTGAACCACAGCAGCCCCTACCACGCCATCCTGGGCCGCCCGGCCCTCGCCCAGTTTATGGTGGTCCCCCACTACAACTACCTCAAGATGAAGCTGCCGGGTCCCCACGGGATCATCACCGTAGCCGGCGATTACAAGCGCTCCATGGCTTGCACCTCAGCTGGCTCGAAGCTGGCTGAGTCGCTAGCCGCGGCCGAGGAGTTGAAGGAGATCAGGCGTGCGGTCGCCGCCGAGCAGCCGGAAATACCGGGCGCGAAGAAGCAGTCGGGCGAGGGGCAGTTCCAAGCTCAGAAGGATAGCAAGAAAATCCCGCTTGACGCAAGCAAGCCCAACGAGAGGTTCCTCACCATAGGCAACACCCTCAGCAGCAAATAGGAAAGCGAGCTCATCGGGTTCCTCCGTGAGAATCGGGACATCTTCGCGTGGTCTTCGAGAGACATGCCGGGTGTGCCAAGGGAACTCGCTGAGCATTCGCTTCACGTAAAGCCGGATGCTAAACCGGTCAGGCAACCCCTCCGCCGTTTCGGGGAAGAGAAAAGAAGAGCAATAGGAGAGGAAATGGCCCGGCTGCTGGAAGCCGGTTTCATCATGGAAGTATACCACCCGGACTGGCTGGCCAACCTAGTCCTGGTAATGAAGAAGAACAACACCTGACGCATGTGTATCGACTGCACGAGCCTCAATAGGGTGTGCCCCAAGGACCCCTTCGCCCTACCCCGCATCGACCAAGTCATCGACTCCACCGTCGGCTGCGACTACCTGTCCTTCTTGGACGCATATTCCGGCTACAACCAGCACTAGTACAGAACGACACAACGGAAACGGGCCAAAAAGCCCATCGGCAACGGAGAAAGGGTCCGTGTCCCCGCCTCTGTCACTGATGTGAAGCCTCACAATGGCAACGGAGATTTTGATCGTTTGCAATAACTTTAGCAACGAGCATAATATATAATCGTTGCCTTTAGTCTTTACATCAGATACGGAGATTAGTTTTTGACCGTTTGCAATGAGGGCTAAAGGAAACAAAAAAAAAACCAGTGACGCCTGCTGCGCCGTCGACGGAGCCCTGTGGTTCCTGCTTGACGGCCGCCGGTTCTTCACCTTCCTCTTCGCCCAGCTTCATTGTGTGGTCTTCTTCTACCTATTTAGTACTGCACAAAAGTCTTGCTCCTGGAGGTGCCGGCTTCAGTGGACCGTGTGGACGGAGCCCCGCTCCTACGTCTTCACGGCCGCCGCATAGTCTCCAGGTTTCCTCCTCACCCTAAAGGAGATGAAAAAAATCAAAATGTAAGCTCCTTCATCTCTATACACAAGACAGATGCTTCTTCATCGGCATTACAGAAAATATAGAACTAATTACAACTAGAACATAGCCTAAACAATGTCTCATATATAGGTAGATTGGACACACAAATTCCAGGGATGGAGCTAGTGAGCCAAGTAGGATGCACAAGATCGGTATTTGTGCATACCACAAGGATCACTAGCGCCACCCTCGAATCACACCGTGTCACCTTATTTTAATCATCGGCATTACAGAAAATATAGAACTAATTACAACTAGAACATAGCCTAAACAATGTCTCATATATAGGTAGATTGGACACACAAATTCCAGGGATGGAGCTAGTGAGCAAAGTAGGATGCACAAGATCGGTATTTGTGCATACCACAAGGATCACTAGCGCCACCCTCGAATCACACCGTGTCACCTTATTTTAATCATCGGCATTACAGAAAATATAGAACTAATTACAACTAGAATATAGCCTAAACAATGCCTCATATATAGGTAGATTGGACACACAAATTTCAGGGATGGAGCAAGCGAGCCAAGTAGGATGCACAAGATCGATGTGTATTTGTGCATATCACAAGGATCACTAGCGCCACCCCCGGATCACACGGTGTCACCTAATTTTAATCATCGGCATAACAGAAACAAAGCTAAAATCTATGTGTAAACAATGCCTACTAAAAACAGAGCAAATCTATGGATAAACAATTAGCTACTTACAACTAGAAAACAGCTAAAATCTATGTGTAAACAATGCCTACTAAAAACAGAGCAAATCTATAGATAAACAATTAGCTACTTACAACTAGAAAACAACTAAAATGTATGTGTAAACAATACCTACTATAAACAGAGCAAATCTATGGATAAACAATTAGCTACTTACAACTAGAAAACAGTTAAAAATCTATGTGTAAACAATGCCTACTAAAAACAGAGCAAATCTATGGCTAAACAATTAGCTACTTACCACAATGCCTAATAAGAACAGAGCTAATCATCTGAAACGAGCAAAAAGAAGTGCAAAAAAAAAATCCTACTGAACTGGGGTCTTACATTAGGCGAGGTGGGCTCGCTTAGCGTCGCCGCCGGCGACGGAGCTAGCGCCGGCCTCCCATGGCGGCGCCATGCCCTCGCCGTGGACCAAAGAGAGGGCTATGGCGGTCCGGAGGTCAGACTGGTAGACCGCCTCCTCGGCGCGTTCGACCTGGGTCGAGGCCTCGGAGAGGAGGACCGCCGCCTCCAGATCGGCCTCGCCCTGACGACGCTTGGCGTCATCGCGCTCGAAATCGGCGCAGGAGATTTGGCAAGCGATCTCCAGATCACGATCCTCCTCCTCTTCCTCTTTGTAACATCCCAAAATTATAATAAGTATTATTATTCCAAAAATGTTGGCCAACAAAAACTTTTGTTGATTTATATGTGTTGATTGTATCTTGTTGCTTGTGATGTTTGTTTGCTCTAATTAGGTACTTGAAGAAAACAAAGAAATAAAATAAAAGGTTAGAACAATAAAATCATGTGACAAGTGTCACACCATTTCTCCATGTGAGAAATTATTTTTCCTTCAAACAAAATTCAGTGGAGTGATAATATGAGCACTCCCATTTTATTCTCACCACTTTTCCCTCTCAAATAAATATTTCCAAAAAGCCTAAATTGAAATAAAGAATTCTTTCTTTATCTTATTCAAATAAAAAATGTGCTAATTTACAATTACGAAATAAATTCCACCATAGCACCACAAATCCTTATAATTATATATGGACCCAATTATGAAAACAATTTGCAAAAATATGAATTTTTGTTTGGGTGAGGACACGGTCGAACACCTGGTGGCAGGCCCGTGTTCTTCCCCAAATCCAAAATCGAATTCGATCGAATCCGAGCTAGTTTCGTCGAATCCCTGGCACCAATCGATCCCTGTCACTCCACTCCTCTCACCGCGCCCGTTGGAGCCGAAGAAATCGAGCAGGGAGCAGCCGCCGTGGTCGCCGCCAGGGGACAGGCGCCGCGCGCGCACGTCGCCATGGTCGCCACTGTGGAGAAGGAGGTGGCGATACCGTGGAGACCCAGCACCGTGCCACCCTCTCTCCCTTGCTCTTCTGCTCCCTTGGACACGAAAACACCGGCAAGACCGCGCCCCACTCGCGCGCGTAGCACGCGCCCGTGCTCGCCGTGCGCCATGGCCGACCCGACGACACCGCGGTCGAACCAGCGCTCCACTGCACCCCTCGCCGCGTGGCCGCGCTCAGACGCTCCCCAGCTCACCTGCGCCCCCCCAGACAACCTCAGCCGATCTCTCCCACCCCCTGGACCGCGCGTGAACGTCGACCACCATGGACCGAGCTCGGAGGTTAAATAGAGCACCCGAGCTCTCACTTCCTCTCCACTCCACACCACTGCCTCTTCCTTGCACCACACCCACTCGTGCACCGCCAGGAGGGCGGAGGCATTGCTGCAGCGAGTTGCTGCTGCCCGTGTCATCTCCGAGCTCGGCCGTGCCCGAGGTAGGAGACGACCACGGCCGTGCCGTGCTGCTGCTCCTTCTTTCCTTCTGAACCCCCTACGGTGCTGCTCGAGCTCACCGCACTCATACGCCTTCTTTTCCCCTCTGTATTGCGCACAGGAAAGTCGCCAGGAGCTCGCCGGAGTTGGTGCCGTGGCCACGGAAGCGGAGCTGCTCGCCGCCGTCGATTGGAGCCGTCCCAGGAAGCGCAACTCCTCCAGCGACCTTCCCCAAGCCTCCGCGATCCCTCTGCATCACCTACACATCCTCCCGAGCCCCTAGGTGAGCTAATCGCCGACCTCGCCGTCGCCGGAGCCACGGCGCCGACCGTTTTGGGTCGTCGCCGATGGTGACCGTTCCCAGCTGTTAGATTTTCAATCCACGGTAGCATACCGTTTCGGTTAGATGTGACGCTGACAAGCGAACCCCACTGTCAGTGTTTTAAACATTATCCAGCGCGCGAGACGTTTTCGGTTGAGTCACTGACGAGTGGACCCCACCCGTCAGGATTCTCAACGTTATCCGGAACAGCATGTTTTTCTAATTTAAATTTCTCTGGAATTTCAGTACTGGAACCAACTTTGAAATTCAATATCTCGAGATTTATAAGTTCAAATAAATCAAATCAAAATGTTCTGGAAAGCTTATGAAATTGTTTAACCAACCCATGTGGTTTCATTTCATTTAGATAAATAATAAATGTGTAGTATTAAAAATTTCACATAAGGTTTAAAACCTAAACTTATTTGTTTCTGATACTCTATTAACCCAAATAATTCCAAACCAATTTTTTTAGCTTGGTACTGTGATCTACTAGCTTCCCTAATTTTGGTAGAATTAATTAAGCAATATTAATTGTTTGGCCTTAAGTTAAATTTAGTAAACCCTTCTGCACTAAAACAATTATAGATGTTTAATGTTTAACCCAAATGAAATAGGACCAATTTTGTTGGATCACATTTAGTCATGGTTAGTTACCCCTAAAAGGATGTAATTTTAGGATCAACAGAACTTGATTTGTAGCTAAAACTTGATTATTAAGTTTCTGGATTAAAACAATTGTGTAGGGAGTTTGGTACCTCCAATTAATCCAAACCCAATTGTGTTGTCTTCTACACATCAGTAGCTCTCTGTAGAAATTTAGTTTGTATTTTTGTGACCAACAGAAATTGAGTTATGTAATTAAACATGTTCAACTAGTTTCTGCCATAATTAAGACATAAATAAATAATGGTTAATTCAATTAAACTGAAACCAAATTGTGTTGCTTGATGTGTGCAGTGGCTATTTATAGCATTTAAGATTGTAATGTTGTGATGTTGATTGAGTAGTATAGTGATTGTTTGTATTTGTTTGTTTATTAATTAGACGAGAGCGTTGTCGGATTTATCGAGGAAGGGGAATTTGTTGAACCTGAAGATCAAGACCAAGGTCAGTTTGTCGAGCAAGGCAAGCTACTCTCTGAGTTTGCACCCCAAATATATGCATCTACTTTGATAACATGATTTACTCTTAAGGCAAAAGATTTTTGACACCTTTTCAAAAAGCATGTGAAAAACTATTTTGCCACCGATGTAGAAGTATAAGATAGTTTATATAAAACTATAGGATGGGAATAAAAAGATGGTTTATTCAAAACTCCTTTGAAAATACTTGTGTGGTTATGGAATGCCGAGATGTCGGTGTTGAAGTGGAGAAATGGAGAATGGAGATGTTTATGAAAAATGCACAGTGTGTCCTAGTACTATGACGACCAATCTTACCCTGTGCGACCACATTTACCCACATATGGGAAAGGGCTTAGTCATATAATTTGCTCATATTAGTATGGGATGCCTCAGCGATGGAGATGACTCCGTTATGCATGAGGGGATGGTTCGGTGACCTACCCCCTGACCCGGGTCCTCGCACATGTGGAGGATGGTCCTCGCACATGTGGTGGATAGAAGGATGTCCCCTATACACCGCCGGGCAAAACTATGAGTCCTCACACTTAGATTCCGACGGGCTGGGTTAAGTGTTGATGGAAAGTGTCATATGGGCAGGATCCTATACTAGCATGAGCAAAGGACAGGCTAGGGTCGGTGGCTCAACTTCGCATACACCTTGTATGGCGGGACGTGGCTGACACGATGAGTTGCCAGATGGATGTGGGAAAAGCGTGCTACCTCTGCAGAGTGTAAAACTATTCGAATAGCCGAGTCCTCGGATACGGATAGTTGGAAGGCTGTCCTAAAACCACGTGCAAGTTTTGAAAAGAATTGAGTTTTAAAAGAAAAATGAAGTGGAGAATGTTTCATACACCTATACCAACGGATCGGTATGAGGTTGTTGGAGGCAAGTGGACCATGACGGGCTATGGTCGGAAAAAGGTGGAGTTTTGGAGAAACAGATAAAATGGTGATTTTATTTAAAGATAGTTATAAAATTCTTCTTACCTTTTTCAATAAAGATATAGAGATGTTTTAATTAAATAAAAGTCTGAAATTAAAATAAAACTAGTACATACTCATGTTGGGGTAGTTTGCGAGTACAATCAAATGTACTCATATTGGTTTCGTCCCTGGCTATTGTCTTAGCCAGACTTCGAAGAGCACTACGCCGAGGAGGAATATGGCGACTTCTACGCGAACTAGGGATCTCCATAAGTCAGCTGCTTGTCGGGTCGTTGTTAGGATATGATGTCTACTATGCCGTACCTTCCGCTGATTATTTTGGTTTGGCCCATGAAGGCACTTATGTAAGACTTGGTCTAAGTGACCATTTATGTAAGACTTTAATTCGGTATTGTAATGGATGTAAACTTCGGTATTCAGTTCGGATTATGTGCAACAACAGACTGATCACGGGATCGTTGTGTTAAGCATAATCGGGTATTTCGGACGGCTAGTCTGGGGTCCACACACTCTTCCTCTTCCTCTTCCTCTTCCTTGTCGTCGGCGGACGAGGACGGGGAGGAGGAGGAAGACGGATGGTTCAGAAAGCGAGGACGGCGGCCGGGGTACATCGCCTGGCGGATCTCGCGGTAGCTGCAATGGCGGCCAAATGAGCGGGTGCGGCCGGAAGGGTGTGGATCACTGGAGCCTTCGCCGTGCTCTTCCTGCGGATGAGCGCCAAGGGTGCGGGACCGGCCCGCGGGGCCGGAGCGGCGTCGGCCTGTTCCGCAGGCTCGTCCCGCAACACCAGCTGACGCTGCTGCTGCCTGAAGGCCCGGAGGGTGGGGCGGCCACGGCCGCGGCCGCGATGGCCGGATCTACCAGCGCCGACGGTGGAAGCCCTGCGAGAGAGTGGACAGAGAGGAGACTGTGCGGCGGCTAGGGTTGGAAGTGAGACAGTGAGAGTGAGAGTGAAGGGCATAGTAGGTTCATATAGGCCGCGGGCTGTCGGGCTGCTTCTAATGGCAACGGAGATTACGAAATTGTCCGTGTGCGATGAGCACACATCGGTAACGGAGGTAAACTAACCTCCGTTGCCAACATATCTTCCACTATTCACCCGTTACCTTTGTTGTGGGCCTGCTTTACGGCCCAGTGCGAGCACGCGGGGGATGTCACGATTCTCCGTCGCCTAACTCCTGCCGTTGCCATAGAGGGGTATCGGATGTGTCATTCTGTACTAGTGCAGATCATGCTGAATCCGGCTGACCAGCTGAAGACTTCATTCATAACCCCTTTTGGGGCCTTCTGCGACAAGGTCATGTCGTTCGGCTTGAAGAATGCAGGCGCCACCTACCAAAGATGCATGCAGAGGTGCCTGCACGAGCAAATCAGCCGGAACGTCCACGCCTACGTCGACGACATCGTCGTCAAGACCATTGAGCGCCGTACCCTCATCGACGACCTAAAGGAGACCTTCGCCAACCTGCGCCGCTTCCGGATGAAGCTGAACCCGGACAAATGTGTCTTCGGGGTACCGGCTGGCCAACTACTCGGTTTCCTCGTCTCCGCACGAGGGATCGAGGCCAACCCGGACAAGATCGCCGCCATCGAAAATATGCAGCAGCCGACTGCGCTCAGGGACATCCAGAAGTTCGTCGGCTGCCTGGCCTCGCTGAGTAGGTTCATCAGCCGGCTGGGAGAGAAGGCCTTGCCCTTGTATCACCTACTGAAGAAGTCCGGCAGCTTCGTCTGGACCGACGAGGCGGACGCGGCTTTCCTTGAGCTCAAGTAGGCACTCTCCAGGGCACCAGTGCTGGCTCCGCCTGCTCCGGGGGAACCCATGATCATGTATATCGCCGCCACCAACCGCTGCGTCAGCATCGCCCTGGTGGTGGAGCGCCACGAGGAAGGCAAGGAGCAACCGGTCCAGCGCCCAGTCTACTACGTCAGCGAGGTCCTCTCGCAGTCCAAGCTGAACTACCCCCACTACCAAAAGCTCGTGTACGGAGTACACATGGCCGAGAAGAAGCTGCGCCACTACTTCCAGGAGCACGTCATCACCGTGGTGAGCACGGCCCTGCTCGGAGACATCATCGGCAACAAGGACGCAACCGGCCGAGTCGCGAAGTGGGCAGTCGAGCTGGCCCCGCACACGATCTTGTACCAGCCAAGAGTAGCCATCAAGTCCCAGATCATCGCCGATTTCATCGTCGACTGGGCGGAAACGCAGTACCTGCCGCCTGTACCCGACTCCGCGCACTGGCGGATGCACTTCGACAGCTCCAAGATGTACGAATGCCTGGGAGCCGGGATCGTCCACACCTCGCCCAAAGGAAACCGTCTGGAGTACGCCGTGCAGATTCACTTCAAAGCCTCCAACAACGTCGCAGAGTACGAGGCCCTCGTCCACGGCCTCAAGCTCGCCAAGGCAATGAGCATCCAGCGCATCCTGTGCTTCGGCGATTCGGACCTAGTGATCCAGCAAACTTCAGGAAATTGGGACGCCAAGGACGCCAACATGGCCTCCTACCGGTTCTTCGTGCAGCAGCTCTGTGCCTGCTTCGAGGGGTGCGAATTCCACCACGTGCCCAGAGCCAACAACGAGACGGCTGACATGCTCGCCAAGCTCGGCAGCACCCGGCGAGCCATTCCACCCGGCGTGTCCCTCGAGCACGTCTACAAGCCATCCATCACACCGTCACCCGACTCGGAATCCATCGTCATCCAGGCGGACCCCAACTCACCAGCCGGACAAGCAAACCCGGGGGCTAGGAGCCCCCCAGCCGGTCAAAGTAACTCGGGTCTGCCACCTCACCCGGCTATGAGGCGCCAGCCGCACCCGTCCCCGAGCTCATCGACAAGACCAGAGTAAACCCGGGGGCTGCAACGCCACACCCGGGGGCTACGCAGCCGGATCCAAAAGCCGACCAGCTGGCGTTAGCCGGCGTCTTCACCATCCACGAAGTTCCCTCCTGGGCGCAACCGTTCCTCGACTTTCTCGCCCACGGCACACTCCCAGAGGAGGAGGTGCACACACGGCAGATCCTGCGCCGCTCCAAGGCCTACACCATCATCAACAACGAGCTCTACAAGCGCAGCACGATAGGCGTTTTCCAGCGGTGCGTCGAGCCGGCAGAAGGGCGCCACCTGCTAGAGGACATGCACAAGGGCGAGTGCGGCCACCACGCCTCGTCCAGGGCAATCGCCTCGAAGGCCATGCGCTATGGGTTCTACTGGCCGTCTGCCCTAGCTGATGCCGAGCACATGGTCCGTGCCTGCATCGGCTGCCAGCGTTTCAGCAAGCAGAAGCACACGCCGGCTGCGGCCCTGCGAACCATCCCCATCACTTGGCCATTCGCCGTCTGGGGGCTCGACATGGTCGGCCCGTTCCGGACGGCGCAGAGCGGCATGACCCACCTCCTCGTGGCGGTGGACAAATTTACCAAGTGGATCGAGGCCAAGCCAATCAAGAAACTGGACGGCCAGACGGTCATCACCTTCTTCAGAGATATCATCTACCGCTATGGCTACCCACACAGCATCGTCACCGACAATGGCACGAACTTCGCCAAGGGCGTCTTCAAGCGCTTCTGCGGCGAAAAGGGCATCCGGCTGGACCTCGCCTCGGTGGCCCACCCCCAGTCAAATGGCCAAGTGGAGAAAGCAAATGGCCTCATCCTAGCCGGCATCCGGCCCCGGCTGGTGGATCCACTCGAGCGAGCACCCGGCTGCTGGCTAGATGAGCTCCCACACGTGCTCTGGAGCCTCAGGACCACCCCCAACCACTCGACAAACTACACGCCATTCTTCCTCGTCTACGGCGCGAAAGCAGTCTTACCGGCTGACATCGAGTTCGACTCTCCCCGCGCCGTCCTCTACACGAACGAGGAGGCCAAGCAAGCAAACGCAGACGACGTGGATCTCCTCGAGGAGGCACAAGAACTAGCTTTGTCCAGATCGGCCATATACCAGCAAAACCTGCGCCGCTACCACTGCCGGAAAGTGCACCCGGTCTTCTTCCGCGAAGGAGACCTCGTGCTTCGATGGATCCAAGACACCAAGGGCCTACACAAGCTGTCCTCTGTGGCACCCCGATCCAGATGATCGAGCCACCCCATATACTAGTCCCAGAAACACTGGATATATGACAACTTGATAAACAAAGGCATAACCAAATATATTCATATGGCATCGAGTTCGGACAAATACAATATTACAACACGGGGTGAGGCTCCAGCTCTTGCGCAACAGGCGCACACAACAGTATGTACATTATTTTTCTAACATCAAGCCTCTAGCGGAAGTCGTAGCGGAAACGTAGATAGTAGCGTGGCGACAGCGGGCTTTATTCCACAGGGTTCTGCCTGGAATACGGTTCCTAGTTCTCGTACAGCGGGTACTCGGCGACGGGTGCAGCAGGGTCTGGCCACATGAAAAGCCAGGTGAGTACATGGAATGTACTCGCAAGACATTAGCCCAAAAACAAACAAGGTCTACCTATATGGCATGGCATAAGTTCAGAAGGTAGCATGGCATCAGTTTGGGTTTAGAAGTGCGAGTCCAACCTAAACGGTTGGACCTAACTTACCTACTTACCTTTGTAGGGAAGTTTCGTGGTTGCTGGAATGAGATCACGTTTCTCATCCAACAACATCTAGGCTTTCAAGCCTCTAGCCAATTCTGGCTTAATTCTAGCCAACTATGGCTTTTACTCTAGCCAACTCTTGCTGTCATTCCAGCCAACTCTGGCTATCATTTCCATGCCAACTCTGGCTTTAGGGTTGGGTTTCACATTTATTATTTCTCCATATTCGACAGGACTGACTCATAGCGTGACTTGACCCAAACAACGTCCCATAACCCAGGGACAAGGCTAGACATCCAGATTTACACTCTCGAGAGGTTGCAACTTTTATCCACACGCTGAGGTCTAGGCTTGTACCGCCGGTACCGGAGTACTAGAACCAACCATGGCGGAAAGTACAAACCCATACCTCCACAGTCGTTTACTCTACCAAGACACTCCCTGTATAGCCACCGACATAATTCTATGCCTTATGCAGAAGTGAATCCGGCACGTCCCCAACCCATGAGCGACGCCTAGCTCCGGAACCTTCGCAAGACTAGCCCCGACCAACTATGGTAACCGACTAGACTTGCCAAAAAGGTGGCATCAAAGGAGGCTGATAAAATACCCGGCCATGGTCCGCCCACACAGACGACGCATGGTTGTGCTGGTTGTGTTTGGTGAGTGGCACTATGTGACTCAATCTAGTCGAGGGAGGTGATTATCTTCTTAGTCATTTTGTTTGATTACAGACATCAACATTAACAAAGTAACACAAGGTAACCACATGATAATATCAGCAGTAAATAAGCATATCCACCTGCAGGTACCAAAGTCCAAGCATAGCAAAATAAAACGTCAACCGGAAGACTGCGGCGGCGAACCCGCCGACCAGCGCCTTCTTGTTCGACAAAATAAAGGAACGTCAACCGGATGACTGTGGCAGCGATTCCGCTGGCAAGCGCCTTTTCGTTTGACAAAATAAAAGAAACGTCCACCGGATGACTGTGGCAGCGATTCCGCTGGCAAGCGCCTTCTCGTTTGACAAAATAAAAGAAACGTCAACCGGATGACTGTGGCAGCGATTCCGCTGGCAAGCGCCATCTCGTTCGACAAAATAAAAGGAACGCCAACCGGATGACTGTGGCAGCGATTCCGCTGGCAAGCGCCATCTCGTTCGACAAAATAAAAGGTACGTCAACCGGATGACGGTGGCAGCGATTCCGCTGGCAAGCGCCATCTCGTTCGACAAAATAAAAGAAACGTCAACCGGATGACTGAGGCAGCGATTCCGCTGGCAAGCGCCATCTCGTTCGACAAAATAAAAGAGTGTTGCGATGATCCACAGATATATATATAAGTGCGGCAATATTAAAATGCAACATGGCATACGATATGCAACAACATTCAATTTTAAACAAGCAAGCAATTTTCTAAAGTTCGACCAAACTTGAGATTAGGTTAATGGCTTGCCTTCAGTAGAGTGGTAGGGTTCGGGTTCGACTTCAACTTCGTTGGAGAAGTTTGAATCTATTTAAAGAATGAAATTGCATTAAAAACCCTTCCTACGGTATCGAATAAACGATCAAGAAAACGAACTCCAAATGAAATACTTTTGATGTCATTAGACAGACATTCTGAAAACAAAGCTATCAAAAAAAGATTCATATTTTTTGATAATTTTTGAGGGAGATATGGGCTTTTAAAGTTCTGCCATTTATTAAAACAGAAAATAGAAAAACCCTAAAAGTTTAAAAACCTGACAGTGGGACCCACTAGCACTGTGCACGAAACGTTATTCTCCCTGGAAAAAGAAAAGACGTACTGTTCACGGCGGCGAGCTCTCCGGCGATGGTTTCTGGCGGCTAGGGGGCACGGGAGGCGAGGGAGAGGGTGCTGGGCGGCTCGGGGAGGCTTGGCGAAGCTCGTCGGCGTACTTGTCGATGCTGGGGAGGTCGGGGCAGCGCAGAGCTTCGTCGACAGCGGCTCCAGCGATCTGTCGATGATGGTTGCGGCGACTCCGGCCACCTTCTACTCCGGCGAGGGCTGCTGGAGGCTTGCCATGATCTAAGGGCGCTGTGGGTGGGAGGAATCGATCAGGGGAGCCTCTATGATGGAGAATTCGAACGGAGCCCGTGCGGCTCGGGCGAGGTCGATTCCGGCGATGGGGTGCTCTACGGGATGCGAGACTCGAGGGGTGGGCGACTGGGAGTGAGAGGGAGGTGGTGTGGTGCTCTGGGTTGCCGGGGAGGTCCTTATATGGCGAGTGGAGGAGGTTGTGGCCGTCACGGGCATGGATGCGGTGTCCTTGAGATGTGGCGGAGCGGACTCGGTGTCGTCGGTGTAGCGTCGGTGCGGCGTCGTGCGGGTGGAGCACCTGCTGGACGACGAGGTTTGCGGAGAGGGGGAGTGGCACGGGTGGTCGGTGGAGAGGATGGCAAGCGGGGTCATGGCGGCACTGTTCGCCGTGGCTGCTGGGCGGTGCGTCGCGGCGCTGGTGGCCTCTGCGCGCGTCGTCGGGCATTTACGAGCTTGCAGGGGAAGGAGCAGGCATGGGAAGGAAGGGGAGGGGGGACGGCATGGCGGCGTTGACACCTGGCGGCGACAGTGGCGTGCGGCGCGTCGCCGCGTGGTTGGAAGGTTGCGGCGGGGGCGTTAACGGCGTCGGGGAGGAGGTGGAGTGGCCTGGGGGAGGTGGAGGTGGCCGGGGAGGGTCAGGGGAGCGGCTGGGGGGCCGTGGCATCGCCGGCGACACCTGGCGCGCTCTGTTCACGGGGAGGCTAGTGGTGATCAAGGTCAAGGGCATGCCGACACCGGCATTAGGCCATATCTCGTGAACCACTGAACCAAATGAAGTGAGGTTTGGATCTTTGTGCGCCAAATTGAAAATGCAGCAACTTTCCTGACTAGTGTTTCCCCAAATTCGAAATTTGGTCTATGAGAAATTTTGGAAAAACACTTCTGGTCAAAAGGGGAAAGTGGTTTTGGTGAAGCAAATTAAATGTAAAAGGGTTCAAATAATTCCCTGAGGTGTGTGCACCCCTAGGGGTTGCGTCTAGGGTCTTGGATCACCAGGGAGAAAAAGTTTGCTTTGTACTTTGAAAATAAAGAAGGAAATAGGCAGAAACTAAAGTGGGGAATTACTTCATAATTTTGTAAACAAGGTACCAAATGTTTTTGCATATTTGGGCTATATATTGCCCAGGGGTCATCCCCTAATTTTTACAGAATTTTAGGAAAGATATTTAGGGTACTTCCTTTGTAAAGTCACAATAAAGGAATTTTGGTAATTAAAATAAAGGAAAATATAGAAATAACATTTTTGGGTGAAATGAGCCAGCAACATGTTTACCAAGTGGGAGAGAATTCAAACATAAGATCCCAAACTTGGACAAGGTTTCGTAAATGGTCGAGAATTTTTAAAAGGGCAACAAAATCAAGGGACAATTAAATCCCAAATTTCAAGAATAAATTTTTAAAGAAATTTTTTGAAAGGCCAAATTTCAGGATGTTACATCCTCCCTTGGGAGGGCCCCTTCATCATAGAAAGCGCTGCACAACAACGCGTACTACCTCACCGACGCACGCGAAGAAAGAAAGAACAAGCCGTTCACCCCTTACGAAGAGGTGGAGCGCCCGTGGAACGCCAGCCTCCTGAGGACTTTCTACTCCTAGAGCGAGTGTAACACCCTGTGTCTTATTTCAATAAAGAGTTGGCACCCCCCGAGCGCGCACTCAGGGGCTGCAGTTGTATCATTCAGAGTTGTTTTTACTTCTTCCGACCGCGGCTAGCCGGCCAATGCGTCTCGCTTACGATAGCTTAGTAGTGTGCCCGACTCCGACACCAACTCTCGGATCCGGCTGCAGACCGCAACCCGGCTGACACGCTGGCCAGAAACTGGCTAGGGGTCACACGCAAAAGGCGCATAAGAGAGACAACCTCCCCGGTTCGCGGCAGAAAAATCGCGCTCTCGCTCGCCTAAGTCCAGCCTCTCAAAGATCTCAGTACCGTGCGCTCAGCCAGCCGGCCCTCTCTTCGGATCCGGCTGCAGAGTTCAGCCGGCAAGAGCAGGGGTCGCAGGGCCAGATGCACGGGAAGGGGCACGGGCGGCAAAGCATGGGCGAGCCGGCCAATAACCGAATAAAAGATGCAAAGTTAAAATTACAAACCGTTTTCGATTTTGTGGACTAACGATTTAACAAAGTTCTATGTGTTGTCTTTTACCGGCGAAGCAAGCTTCCAAAGGCTAGCCGGAAAAATTCGACTCGGCTGGCTGCGCCAGCCGGGTCAAATTTCGGGGACTAGTCTACGCAAGCGCCTGGTTGCCACGGGCAGCCGGGTAAACAGTCGAAGATACTCGTTTCAGATTTGACTCGACTGGCTACCCCAGTCGGGCCAAATTGCGGGGGCTAGTGAGGGTGAATAGGCTCGCTCGCCCTTGCTAAAACGCAAAGAAATTCAAAGACAAAGAGCAGCCAAGGAAAAGTTTCGAGCAAGAAACGAGATAAAGGGGAGACAAAGCTCCGCGCAATCCACAAACCGAGTACCAGAAGTTCTTAAACAAGTATATGCCCGGCATCCCGGGGACGAATAAAACAAATTCACAACAAGCTAAGGGATACAAGCTTCCACCCGGCATTCCGAGGTCTTCACTCGGCGGCTTTCGAGCTGCTGGCCACGTCGGCGGTCTTGGCGTGGTCGGTCTCGGAGGTGCCGGTTTCCTCGACGGTCTTGCCCTTGTCCTTCGCCGCGACATCCTCGCCGTCATCCACCCCCGCCTCCTCATCGTCAGCCGGACGAGCAGCCGGCCGATCAGAGATGAACTCCGAGAAGTCGACGAAGTCGGCAATGGTGCAGGTGGCGTCGCGGAGGTCGGGGCGCACCTTAAGCGCGTCATAGGAGTCGTCGTCCCAGAAGCCCTCCTTGAGCAGCTCCAGATCGGCATCCGGATACCAGGACTTCAGCAGCGACACCGTCCAGAGGGCCCCGGCGCGCGCGGCCGATTCCTGTAGCTCTTCCACCGCAGCCGGCGCCAACGCGAAATGGCGAGCCAGTTCGGCCAAGGTTATTCAGAATTCCCTTGCCCGGCCAGACGTACTTGCAGAGCTTCCTGACCGCATAGGACAGGGCGATGGCGTCGGTCCCGAGCTGTGCCGCCCGGTCCCCACTGAAATCTTACAGCCGGCAATGGCAGCATCCGTCGGCTCCAACCCAAGGAGATCCAGCTGGGTCCTCGCCGCCTCTGTGGTCACAGACGGATAGTAGCCTGCAGCCGGATCAACGTCACGACAAAAAACCAAGGCAGAAAGATGCAAACGTTATCACGAGACTTACTCCGTACGGCTTTGTCGACTCGCACCAGCTCCTTGCGCGCCGAGTCCTCATCCGTCGTCAGCCGGGTGACCTCCTCCTTTAGCCGCTTGAATCTCCTGCTGGTCGGTGGTGCGCTGCTTGTTGTAGCCCTGCTCCAGCTCCTCGAAGTTCTTCCGCGCACCGGCCGCTGCATCCTCCACCGTTTCTTGGCCTCAACCAGCCGGGCCATCTCCGCTCCCCCTCCTCGTCCGCTTCTTGAGGCGCTCCACCTCTTCCACTAGCTCGCTGAACTGGAGGGAGTCCAGCTTAGCGCGCAGTTCCGCGTCACGCTCTGCGAAGGAAAGAAGAAAGGCGTCAGCTCTCCCAAACCGGCTCCGCATGGGGGAATTGCAGTCGGATGAACATTCACTCTTGGTGGCCTCGAGGTCCTTCTGCAGCTGTAGGACCTTCCGGTTGGACTCCTCCTGGGGTCGCTAAGCAAAAGTCAGGCCAAGGGCTCGTGCCGACTGCTTCAGCCGGCCATAGGCAGTCCAAAAGAGCAAAGCAAGATAGTGTACGTGAAGCAACTCCAGAAAGCGGTCAAAGCCCTCGAGCTGGTCCTTCATCCCCTGCCTAAGCTCCAAGGCGAATTCGAGCGGGTCCGCCAGCGTTTGGAACCCTCCGCGTTGGCGGTGATGGAGGGCGCATCCGGCACCAGCTGCCACTCCGAAGCAGGGGCCACAGCGGTGCTGTCCCCGTGGTTTTCTTCCCGGCCGGCAGCACTGACCGCTTCCTCGCCAGCGTCTCGCCCTCCTCGTGGAGGCCACGTGCCGCTCTTCTCACCACCTGCTGGACGACCGCCGCTCCAGCTGCGGCGGCCCCCGACGCAGTGCCCTCGCCTCCGCCTCCGCCAGCCGGCGGAACCACCTCGTCGACCCGGGTCCCACCGGCTCGGACCCCGCACCGGCGCGGGGGCTGCTCGCCCTGCCCCCCTCCGCCGGCCTCCACTGTTCCTCCACCATTCGGGCGTCCGCCCCCGCGGGCGCAGTCGGTGCGGTGGCCGCTTGCGCGGCGCTGCCAATGGCCAGCGACCTTGGCGCTCTGCAGAGAGTGAGTTTCAACCGCAATGTGGCACCCCCGATCCAGATGATCGAGTCACCCCATATACCAGTCCCAGAAACACTGGATATATGACAGCTTGATAAACAAAGTCAAAACCAAATATATTCATAAGGCTTCGAGTTTGCACAAATACAAGGTTACAACACGGTGAGGCTCCAGCTCTTGCGCAATAGGCGCACACAACAGTATGTACATTATTTTTCTAACATCGAGCCTCTAGCGGAAGTCGTAGCGGAAGCGAAGATAGTAGCGTGGCGATAGCGGCCTTATTCCACAGGGTCCTGCCTGGGACACGGGTTCCTAGTTCTCATAGAGCGGGTACTCGGCGACTGGTTCAGCAGGGTCTGGCCACATGAAAAGCCAGGTAAGTACTTGAAGTACTCGCAAGACATCAGCCCAAAAACAAGCAAGGTCTATCTATATGGCATGGCATGGTTCAGAAAGTAACATGGCATGAGGTCGGTTGCGAGGATGAGTCCAAGCTTAACGGTTGGACATAACTTACCTACTTACCTTAGTAGGGGTGTTTTCTCGATATCAAGTGAGATCACGTTTCTCCTTGACAACTCGTAATCACAACTAGGCATCAAGCCTCTAGCCAACTCTGGCTTAATTCACAACTATCCGAGTCCTTAGCCAACTCTGGCTTGACTCCCAAAATTCCTGTGTTCGTTGGTCTCAACTTAATTATTTCTCCAAGTTCGACTGGACTGACTCATAGTGTGACTTGACCCAAACATCGTCCCGTAACCTGGGGACAAGGCTAGAATCTAGATTTACACTCTCGAGAGGTTGCAACATTTATCCACACGCTGAAGTCTAGGCTTGTACCGCCGGTACCGAAGTACTAGAACCGATCATGGCGGCAGCACAAACCCACACTTCCACAACCGTTTATCCTACCCGGACACTCCCTGTATAGCCACCGACATAGCTCTACGCCTTATGAAGAAGTGAATCCGGCACGTCCCCAACAGATGAGCGACGCCTAGCTCCGGAACCTTCACAAGACTAGCCCCGACCACAAAGGTAACCGACTAGACTTGCCAAAAGGGTGGCGTCAAAGGAGGCCTGATAAAATACTCAGTTATGGTCCGCCCATGTGAACGACGCATGGTTGTGCTGGGTGTTTGGTGAGTGGCACTAAGTGACTCAATCTAGTCGAGGGAGGTGATTATCTTCTTAGTCATTTTGTTTGATTACAGACATCAACATTAACAAAGTAACACAAGGTAACCTCATAACAATACAGCACAGAATATATCACTTGCATGCATAGATAACAACATAACAATAATAATAATACCCGGGTGACTGTGGCGGGAGACCCGGCCGGTGTCACTCGGGGGTTAGTGTTCACAGAATAATAGCATAATGTTTCAAACGGATGACGGTGGCGGGAGACCCGGCCGGTGTCACCGTAAAAGAATGAACCGAAAAGCACTCATAAAAATGAGAGGGCATCCATTCCACTCGAGGGTTACCCCGACGTGGTGTCAGCAATCTCGGCAATAAGAACCAAATGGAAAGTCAGCTCCCAAGCGTCGCAGTCCGGGTGGTCTATGCCAACCATATTTGACGGAGGGACAAGGCAAATAACTCTTTTGGCGAATGCCCCCAACTCCGAGGATCATAAGACGACATTCGTCCGCTCCTCACCTCGGCGAAGAAGAAAAAGCAAACAAAGCCCCGCAAGCGCGAGACGCACAGTTGTAATAATTTCCCCCATTCCTTTGACTGAGGCGGTATCACCGGCCATTGTCTAGGGAACGTGAGTGTTGCACGGATAAGCAATACAAAGGAGTGCAATAATTAAAAATGCAATATGACATGTGAGGTGCAACAGATATTAATTCAGCAGTCAAAATATTTCCTAAGTTCGACCAAGTTTGAAATTGGGTTGGTGGCTTGCCTTCGGGTTCAGAGGTAACTCCTAATCCGTCGGAGAGGTTCGAATCTAAAAGAACAAGACAAAAATGCATCAAAAATCCCTCCTAGGGTATTTAAATAAATGCCAAAACAAATAATTCCAAATAATTCTTTTCTGGTTCCATTTGAAAGAGAAAATTCAAACTAAGCCAACAAAATTGGTTTCATATTTTTCTGACCATTTTTCAGAGAGAAATGGCATTTCAAAGTTTGGTTTAATTTCTGCCAATTTCCAGTAGAAAAATAAAACAGAAAATCCAAACAGAAAAAGATTCGGAAATGTTTAAAAACCTGACAGTGGGTCCCACTGTCAGTGACTCATAGATCCCGAACCGTTTTCTTCTCACGCGCGGAAAAATAAAAGAAATCCGGCGATGCTCCGGCGAACTCACCGGCGTCGAATCGCGGCGGCTAGGGCGAGGCAGAGGGGTGGGGAAGGAAGCAGAGCGGCTCAGGGAGAGGTTGCGCAGCTCGTCGGTGCACTCGAGCTTGATGGGGAGCTCGGGCGGCACCAGTGCGTCTTCTCCGGCGGCGGGAGCTTGCGGTCGATGATGGACACGGCGTCTCCGGCCACCATTCACCCTGGCGAGCACGGCATCGTCACCGCCATGACCTGGGAGGCTACGGGTGGAAGGAATCGATCGGGGAGGGCTAGGGTGAGCGAATGGTGCGGTGGGCAGTGCGGCTCGGGAGGGCTCGATCCCGGCGAGGGCTAGCTCCTCTGGGCTCGTGGCTGGGGTGGAGGGCGACTGAGGGAGTGGGGAGGTGTGGTGAAGGAATGGTGCGGGGGTGGCCGTTTTATACGGTTCCCGTGCAGCGGCCGGAGTAATGGCGCGGCGAGGTGTCGCGCACGGCGTGGAGGCGACGGTGGACGGTGTGTCGCGAAACCGGTGGCACAGAAGGCGCACGCGGCACAGGAGGGAGCGAGTGGATGAGCTCGGGGCGGCTGGGTCGCTGACGAGCGGGGCCCCGGCGGCGCTGTGCTGGACGGCGCGTCGGCTAGCGGTCCGGGCGCGTGCGGATTCTCCTCCGGCGACGCGTGGTGCGAGAGGTTCAGGGAGAGGAGGGGAACACGTGGGCTTGGTTAGGGTCGCGGGGAAGCTGAACGCCGATGACCACAAAGTGGCGGCGCCGTCGGGCACGGCTCGCCGGCGGTGATCACCGTTTTGTCCACGCCAGAGCGACATCGACACGTTTCTCTCAGCTCCGTGCTCCAAATGAGGTGTGGTTTTCACCACTGTGTGCCAAATTCAAAATCCTCTAACTTTGCTGACTAAAGTTTCTTCAAATTTGAAAGTTGGTCCGACTAGTTTTTGTGAATACAATACTGGTCAAAAAGGTTTTAAAGTTTTGGAGGGGTAGATGGTGTTAGATGGATATGCCCTTTTGTCCTGAGGTAGGAGGGATGATGGGGAGTCTATCTATGCCCTGGATTCATCCAGGAAAAATAATTTGGATAGGTTTAAAAATGTTTTGAGAAAACAGGCAGAAAGGAAAAAGAATTATGGAGGGAAATTTTCCTAAGTCATGGCCCCATATTTTTTTATAAAAGTGACCCACATCAACTAGGGAAGGTTCCCTAATTTTTGCAGAATTTTTGGAGACATAAAAATAGGGGTTCCTTTGTAAGGTCAATAAAAAGGGTAATTTTTAAAAAGGAAAAAGAATTTCCCAATTAAATATTTATCCAGAGATAAAATCACAAATGCAAGTACCAAGTGGGAGGAAAATGGAAAGCACAAGATCCCACTTGATTTATCATGTTTGCAAAGGTTCAAGATTTTAAAAGAATTTCCTGGAGGTTTAAACCCAAATGCACATGAAATAATGAAATAATGCATTTTGGGAAAAATTGCAAAAAGGCCAAAATTCGGGTGTTACAGACCTTCCCCCCTTAAGATGAATCTCGTCCTCGAGATTCCGTTGCTCGTTGAACAGATACGGATATTCTGCCTTCAGCAAATCTTCGCGTTCCCAGGTTGCTCTTCCTCTGTGTGCTTGTCCCACTGAACCTTGTAGAACTTGGTGACCTTGCTGCGAGTGCGGCGTTCTGACTCATCCAAGATTCTGACGGGGTGTTCCTCGTAAGTCAGTTCGCTGCTCAACTCCAGTTCCTTAAAGTCAGCCTGCTTGGTTGGGGGTGAGATGCACTTCCTTAGCTGGGATACGTGGAAGACGTCATGTACTCCAGCCAATTCCTCTGGCAGTTCCAGCTGGTAGGCTACTGATCCTTTCTTGCCAAATCTTGAAAGGTCCAATGAATCTTGGGGCAAGCTTTCCTTTCATGTGGAATCTTTTCAGCCCTTGAGAGGTGTTACTCGAAGATAGACATAGTCGTTTTCCTCGAAGTGAATCTGACGATGTCGCCGGTCGTAATAGCTTTTCTGGCGGGATTGCGCTGCCTTGAGCCGGTCCCGAATCAGACGTACTTGCTTTTCTGCCCTCATCAAATCATCGGGCTTAAAGATCTTGCGGTCTCCAACCTCGGACCAGTTTAGTGGGGTCCGGCATTTTCTCCCATACAGGGCTTCAAAGGGTGACATCTTCAGGCTGCCTTGGTAGCTGTTGTTGTATGAGAACTCTGCATAGGGTAAACTATCTTCCCATCCTGCTCCATAGGCGAGTACACACGAGCGGAGCATATCCTCCAGGATTTGATTAACCCGCTCGGTTTGACCGTCGGTCTGCGGATGATAGGCTGTGCTGAAGGATAACTTTGTTCCCATGGCATGATGTAGGCTTGTCCAAAATTTGGAGGTAAATTGTGTACCTCTATCCGACACAATGGTCTTCGGGACTCCGTGGAGTTTGACAATCTTGTTCACATAGAGTTGTGCCAGTTGGTCCGAGCGGTATGTGGTCTTGACGGGGATAAAGTGAGATACCTTCGTCAACGGTCAACAATGACCCAGATGGAATCATTTCCTCGGCTGGATTTGGGAAGTCCGACAATGAAATCCATACTTATGTTGTCCCATTTCCACTCGGGTACCTTAAGGGGTTGGAGATATCCGGCGGGTTTCTGATGCTCGGCCTTCACCAGGTTGCATACATTGCAGCATGCGACATAGTAAGCGATATCCTTCTTCATACCGGACCACCAGAAGGTTTGCTTCAAGTCTTGGTACATCTTGGTGCTCCCGGGTGAATGGAATAGGCAGACTCGTGGGCTTCCCTGAGGATCTGCTGTATTAGTGTGGTCTTGTAGGGTACACAAAGGCGGGTACCGAAGCGGAGTACTCCTTGGCTGTCCAGGGAAAATTCCTTGGCCTGACCCAGCGGTATCTTGGCCTTGATCTTGCTTAGGCCGGGGTCGTTGGCCTGCTCGGTTTTTATTTCTTCCTCCAGGTCTGGCTTTACTTCTAGGGTGCTTAGATAGGCCCTGTTTCCCACGCACAAGTTTAGCTTCGCGAATTCTTTCTCCAACTTGGCCGCATCTTAGGGGGCTTCCTGCTCAGAGCATCTGCTACCACGTTGGCCTTCCCGGGATGATAATGAATCCCAAGGTCGTAGTCCTTGATTACTTCCAGCCACCTCCTTTGCCTCAGATTGAGGTCAGGCTGGGTGAAGATATACTTCAAGCTTTTGTGGTCCGTGTAAATCTCGCATCTTCGACCAATAAGGTGGTGTCGCCAAGTCTTCAGGGCGAGTATGACGGCGGCTAATTCCAAGTCGTGGGTGGGATAGTTGAGCTCGTGGGTCTTGAGTTGCCTTGACACATATGCGATGACCTTTCCTTCTTGCATGAGTACGGCTCCTAGCCCATTTCTGCAGGCATCACAGTATACGGTGAAATCCTTGGCATCATCAGGCAACACCAGAATTGGGGCGGTGGTTAACCGGGTCTTTAACTCGTTGAAACTTTCCTCGCACTCATCTGTCCAGGCATACTTGCGATTCTTCTTCAATAGATCCGTCATGGGCTTGGCTATCTTGGAAAAGTTTTCGATGAATCTTCGGTAATACCCGGCCAATCCTAGGAAGCTTCGGATTTCTGATACGTTGGTGGGAACTTTCCAGTTTAGCACATCGGAGATCTTGTTGGGGTTTACAGCCACACCGGCTCCAGACAACACATGTCCTAGGAATTCCACTTCCTTTAACCAGAATTGGCATTTGCTGTACTTGGCATAAAGTTGTTGCTCACGCATTCTTCCAAGAACTATTCTGAGGTGTTCGGCGTGCTCCTCCTCATTTTTGGAGTAGATGAGGATGTCGTCGATAAACACCACGACAAACTTGTCGAGATACTCCATGAATACCTTGTTCATCATGCCCATGAAGTAGGCTGGAGCATTTGTTAGGCCGAAGGACATAACTGTGCACTCATACAATCCATATCTGGTGGTGAATGCGGTCTTGGGGATATCACTTTCTCGAATCTTCAGCTGGTAATAACCCGTACGGAGATCAATCTTGGAGAATACTCGGGCACCACGGAGTTGGTCGAATAAATCATTGATTCTCGGGAGTGGGTACTTGTTCTTGATGGTGACATCATTGAGAGCGCGATAGTCGATGCATAATCGGAGGGTACCATCGCTCTTCTTTGCAAACAAAACCGGTGATCCCCAAGGTGAAATGCTTGGGCGGATGAACTTTTTCTGAATCAATTCGTCAAGCTGTTTCTTCAGTTCCACTAGCTCGGGACTTGTCATACGGTAGTGTTTCTTGAATATTGGGTTTGTCCCTGGTACAACTTCAATTGCAAATTCAATATCACGGTCAGGGGGCATTCCGGGTAATTCATCTGGAAAGACATCCGGGTATTCACTGACCACATACACTTCCCCTATCTCCGGGGCTTGAGCAAGAAACATCTTCGCATTTATCTGGTGAGGCTTATTTGGCACATAAGTGGTTCGTATGCCTTCCGGGTTGGTGAGAGTAACTGCCCTGGTTGCACAGTCGATCTGAGCTGCATGCTGAACTAACCAATCCATACCCAGGATGGCGTCGAGGCCGGGCACATTGAGGGTGCTAAGCTGAGCGGGAAATTTCACTTGATTGATGCTGATTGTCAGGTCTTGACACATGGTGTTTGTTTTCATCTCCGAGGCGGGGGTTTGTATCACCAAAAGATGGCCCAAAGGGGAAACGGGAAAACGGTGTTTGGCAACAAAATCCTTCGAGATGAAAGAATGGGAAGCTCCAGAATCGAATAAAATCAGCGCGGGTTTAGTGTTGATAGTACACGTACCAAGCACTACGTCTGAAGCTTCATATGCTTCCTCTGCTGACATGTGGTGGACACGGGCAACTTGAGGTGGCTTGATCGCCCCAGCAGGGTGGTTGTTGCCGGAGTTGTTATTGTTGCCGTTGCCGTTACTGAGGGGGCAATCCTTGATGTAGTGTCCTGTCTTGCCGCACTTGAAGCAGGAGTTCTCCCTCTTACAATCATCCACGAGTGGGCGCTTGTGGTAGAATCCTTCCCGGGGGTATCCATCCTTCCTGGGTTGATTCCAAGAGTTCTGAGGAGTTGAGATCGGTTGTTGGGTTGCCATGGGCGTGGTTTTGAAGAACCTCCTTCATGCTGGTTCTTGCGTGGCTCGAACTTCCGCTTGTGGGAGTCATAGATGGTGCGGTGCTCCTTTTCTGAGATTAGCGCAGTGTTGATCATGGCCTGAAAATCTGGAAACTGCAGAACACTGAGCTGAGTTTTTATGGCCTGATGCATTCCATGAAGGAACCTGTCTTTCTTCTTTTCCTCAGTGTTGATGTCCTCAGGTGCATAGCGAGCAAGGTTGTTGAACTTGGTCAGATATTCGCCGATGGACTTGCTGCCTTGAGTAAGTGCCAAAAATTCCTGCTGTTTCATCTTTATGAGGCTTGAGGGAATGTGGGCCCTGCGGAATGCTTCCTGAAATTCTGCCCAAGTGACAGGGGGTCCATCGCCTCTGGCGTCCTTTTGGTTGTCCCACCAAATGCTGGCGGGCCCTCAAGGTAGTGGGTGCGAAGGGCACTTGGTCTGCTCGTCTACGCGAGCGAGTTCCAGTTTCTTTCCCATAGCGCGGAGCCAATCATCAGCCTCAAGTGGGTCATCAGCATATGCGAACTTGGGCGGTTGTGTGCGCTGGAAGTCTTGCAGCTTTGAGCGGCCTGGGGGTGGAACATTACGGGCTTGCATGTACGTGCCAAACTCTCTCATGATCTGTGTCAGATGCTGGTTGTGGCGTTCATCCATCATCATCATAAACTGACTTGGGCTTGGTTCCTGATTTGGTGGAGGAGGAGGTGGTTGCGGAGGCTCGGGATCCTCGCCAGCTTGTCGTGCGGAACGACGAACCGGGGTTCCTTGGCTGCACTCGCACCATTATTGGGCCTCATCCTGACTGTTGCATGTAATGGCGCGTATCATGAGCATCCATATGGGGAAGGTGTAACATCCACGGAAAAACCAAATGGAAACACAGTTTGCAAAAGAAACACAAGCATGATGTTATACAATGGATGATGGGGTTACAAGATTCAAGCACTCGCTATTTTACAACAGATGCAAGGTAAAGATACAAGCTACTCGTACAGGATACATGGTACAAGATACAAGACGCAAAGCACTCGGTACCAGATGCAGGATACAACTCTACCACTACATTATTCAAGCACGCGATACATCGGAAAGTACAGTACACTAAGCGATGCTGTCTCCGAGCGTCTAGAACTCCATCTCGAGGGGTGTCGCTGGCGTGGCGGTGTCGAGGGGCTCCTCCGCGGGGCTGTAGTCGGGTGAAGCGCGGTCGTCGCGGGAGTCTCCGGAGTAACTCTGTGGCTCGGCCGCCTGGACGCGACGACGCTGAGACCGAACGGGAGTGAAGCGTGAGTAGTAGTGAGCAGCGCTGCTACGAGTGCGGGAAGGTGGCGTCGGAGCGGTAGACGAGGAGTAGCGGGCAAGCCCCCTCCTGATCTGCTCGAGGGAACTGAGCCTAAAGGTGGGGAGACGAGGTGGGCGACTAGAAGTGCCGGAACCAGAAGCTCGCGTCATCTCGGCCAAGGCCACGTTGGCGCGAAGGGAGGCAAACTGGAGAAGGGTGGTGTGGAGGTACTGGTGGAGATAGGTGGTGTACTGAATAAGGGCGGGAGAGGTGAGCTAGGGTCACCTGGGTTGGGGAAAAGGGTGTCCCCGTTGTCTAAAGCCAACCTCGGGAAGTAGGCGTAACGGGTGCACTGCTTCATGACGGGGTCGACGGTGCGAAGGAACAGGATGGCATCTCCTGCAGCCTCCTGTATGGCTCGAGACGCCTGTGTACAGACACCGGAAGTGAGGCCGTGCTCAATCCCTGCGGACACGGGCTGCGGACGCAGGCGGACGGTGGCGGTGAACTCCGAGGTGAGCCTGTCGAGACGGTTGTGGTACACGTGGTAAGTCGGGGGAGGTGCGCCTGGGTAGAGGTGGTCCCAGATCTCCCGAAGAAACTGCGGAAAACCGGGAACGTGCACGGCGGTAGTCTCGGCGAGCAACTCTGCCATCTGTGACAGAGACAGAATTCAAATAAAGTGAGCGTTAAGTTTTAAAGCACAAACAGACAGAGAAACATTGGAAAAAGTTGTCAACACAACAAGTTCTATTCTACGTCGTCCAAGAACTAGGGTATCCTACAGGCAGTTAGGCTCTGATACCAAGCTCTGTGGCACCCCGATCCAGATGATCGAGTCACCCCATATACCAGTCCCAGAAACACTGGATATATGACAGCTTGATAAACAAAGGCAAAACCAAATATATTCATAAGGCTTCGAGTTTGCACAAATACAAGGTTACAACACGGGTGAGGCTCCAGCTCTTGCGCAACAGGCGCACACAACAGTATGTACATTATTTTTCTAACATCGAGCCTCTAGCGGAAGTCGTAGCGGAAGCGAAGATAGTAGCGTGGCGATAGCGGCCTTATTCCACAGGGTCCTGCCTGGGACACGGGTTCCTAGTTCTCATAGAGCGGGTACTCGGCGACTGGTTCAGCAGGGTCTGGCCACATGAAAAGCCAGGTAAGTACTTGAAGTACTCGCAAGACATCAGCCCAAAAACAAGCAAGGTCTATCTATATGGCATGGCATGGTTCAGAAAGTAACATGGCATGAGGTCGGTTGCGAGGATGAGTCCAAGCTTAACGGTTGGACATAACTTACCTACTTACCTTAGTAGGGGTGTTTTCTCGATATCAAGTGAGATCACGTTTCTCACTTGACAACTCATAATCACAACTAGGCATCAAGCCTCTAGCCAACTCTGGCTTAATTCACAACTATCCGAGTCCTTAGCCAACTCTGGCTTGACTCCCAAAATCTCCTGTGTTCGTTGGTCTCAACTTAATTATTTCTCCAAGTTCGACTGGACTGACTCATAGTGTGACTTGACCCAAACATCGTCCCGTAACCTGGGGACAAGGCTAGAATCTAGATTTACACTCTCGAGAGGTTGCAACATTTATCCACACGCTGAAGTCTAGGCTTGTACCGCCGGTACCGAAGTACTAGAACCGATCATGGCGGCAGCACAAACCCACACTTCCACAACCGTTTATCCTACCCGGACACTCCCTGTATAGCCACCGACATAACTCTACGCCTTATGAAGAAGTGAATCCGGCACGTCCCCAACAGATGAGCGACGCCTAGCTCCGGAACCTTCACAAGACTAGCCCCGACCACAAAGGTAACCGACTAGACTTGCCAAAAGGGTGGCGTCAAAGGAGGCCTGATAAAATACTCAGTTATGGTCCGCCCATGTGAACGACGCATGGTTGTGCTGGGTGTTTGGTGAGTGGCACTAAGTGACTCAATCTAGTCGAGGGAGGTGATTATCTTCTTAGTCATTTTGTTTGATTACAGACATCAACATTAACAAAGTAACACAAGGTAACCTCATAACAATAGCAGCACAGAATATATCACTTGCATGCATAGATAACAACATAACAATAATAATAATACCCGGGTGACTGTGGCGGGAGACCCGGCCGGTGTCACTCGGGGGTTAGTGTTCACAGAATAATAGCATAATGTTTCAAACGGATGACGGTGGCGGGAGACCCGGCCGGTGTCACCGTAAAAGAATGAACCGAAAAGCACTCATAAAAATGAGAGGGCATCCATTCCACTCGAGGGTTACCCCGACGTGGTGTCAGCAATCTCGGCAATAAGAACCAAATGGAAAGTCAGCTCCCAAGCGTCGCAGTCCGGGTGGTCTATGCCATCCATATTTGACGGAGGGACAAGGCAAATAACTCTTTTGGCGAATGCCCCCAACTCCGAGGATCATAAGACGACATTCGTCCGCTCCTCACCTCGGCGAAGAAGAAAAAGCAAACAAAGCCCCGCAAGCGCGAGACGCACAGTTGTAATAATTCCCCCATTCCTTTGACTGAGGCGGTATCACCGGCCATTGTCTAGGGAACGTGAGTGTTGCACGGATAAGCAATACAAAGGAGTGCAATAATTAAAAATGCAATATGACATGTGAGGTGCAACAGATATTAATTCAGCAGTCAAAATATTTCCTAAGTTCGACCAAGTTTGAAATTGGGTTGGTGGCTTGCCTTCGGGTTCAGAGGTAACTCCTAATCCGTCGGAGAGGTTCGAATCTAAAAGAACAAGACAAAAATGCATCAAAAATCCCTCCTAGGGTATTTAAATAAATGCCAAAACAAATAATTCCAAATAATTCTTTTCTGGTTCCATTTGAAAGAGAAAATTCAAACTAAGCCAACAAAATTGGTTTCATATTTTTCTGACCATTTTTCAGAGAGAAATGGCATTTCAAAGTTTGGTTTAATTTCTGCCAATTTCCAGTAGAAAAATAAAACAGAAAATCCAAACAGAAAAACGATTCGGAAATGTTTAAAAACCTGACAGTGGGTCCCACTGTCAGTGACTCATAGATCCCGAACCGTTTTCTTCTCACGCGCGGAAAAATAAAAGAAATCCGGCGATGCTCCGGCGAACTCACCGGCGTCGAATCGCGGCGGCTAGGGCGAGGCAGAGGGGTGGGGAAGGAAGCAGAGCGGCTCAGGGAGAGGTTGCGCAGCTCGTCGGTGCACTCGAGCTTGATGGGGAGCTCGGGCGGCACCAGTGCGTCTTCTCTGGCGGCGGGAGCTTGCGGTCGATGATGGACACGGCGTCTCCGGCCACCATTCACCCTGGCGAGCACGGCATCGTCACCGCCATGACCTGGGGAGGCTACGGGTGGAAGGAATCGATCGGGGAAGGGCTAGGGTGAGCGAATGGTGCGGTGGGCAGTGCGGCTCGGGAGGGCTCGATCCCGGCGAGGGCTAGCTCCTCTGGGCTCGTGGCTGGGGTGGAGGGCGACTGAGGGAGTGGAGAGGTGGTGTGGTGAAGGAATGGTGCGGGGGTGGCCGTTTTATACGGTTCCCGTGCAGCGGCCGGAGTAATGGCGCGGCGAGGTGTCGCGCACGGCGTGGAGGCGACGGTGGACGGTGTGTCGCGAAACCGGTGGCACAGAAGGCGCACGCGGCACAGGAGGGAGCGAGTGGATGAGCTCGGGGCGGCTGGGTCGCTGACGAGCGGGGCCCCGGCGGCGCTGTGCTGGACGGCGCGTCGGCTAGCGGCCCGGGCGCGTGCTGGATTCTCCTCCGGCGACGCGTGGTGGCTGAGAGGTTCAGGAGAGGAGGGGAACACGTTGGGCTGGATTGGGGCGTGGGGAAGCTGAACGCTGACGACCACAAAGTGGCGGCGCCCTCGGGCACGGCCTCGCCGGCGGTGATCACCGTTTTGTCCACGCCAGGAGTGACATCGACATGTTTCTCTCAGCTCCGTGCTCCAAATGAGGTTTGGTTTTCACCACTGTGTGCCAAATTCAAAATCCTCTAACTTTGCTGACTAAAGTTTCTTCAAATTTGAAAGTTGGTCCGACTAGTTTTTGTGAAATACAATACTGGTCAAAAAGGGTTTTAAAGTTTTGGAGGGGTAGATGGTGTTAGATGGGTATGCCCTTTTGTCCTGAGGTAGGAGGGATGATGGGGAGTCTATCCATGCCCTGGATTCATCCAGGAAAAATAATTTGGATAGGTTTAAAAATGTTTTGAGGAAACAGGCAGAAAGGAAAAAGAATTATGGAGGGAAATTTTCCTAAGTCATGGCCCCATATTTTTTTATAAAAGTGACCCACATCAACTAGGGAAGGTTCCCTAATTTTTGCAGAATTTTTGGAGACATAAAATAGGGGTTCCTTTGTAAGGTCAATAAAAAGGGTAATTTTTAAAAAGGAAAAAGAATTTCCCAATTAAATATTTATCCAGGGATAAAATCACAAATGCAAGTACCAAGTGGGAGGAAAATGGAAAGCACAAGATCCCACTTGATTTATCATGTTTGCAAAGGTTCAAGATTTTAAAAGAATTTTCTGGAGGTTTAAACCCAAATGCACATGAAATAATGAAATAATGCATTTTGGGAAAAATTGCAAAAAGGCCAAAATTCAGGGTGTTACACGCAAGAACAAGTTTATCGAGAAAGAAGCAGAGTACAAGCATATATACTTACGCGCGCACGTTCGACGGGGTCCTCTTCGGCCGCTTCCTCACCACCGGCTCCTCGTCGTCGTCTTCTTCCTCCAAGCCGGTCGGAGCAGCCGGCTTCACCCTCTTCGGGCGAGGGGCCGAGGTCGATCCCGCAGTCTCTGCACTCTCAATGCTCTCAGTTTCCGAGAGTTCAATGACCACCACGGGTTTTTTTGGCTTGACCAAGTTTCGTGCTGGACGCGACCGGCTTACCACGAGCAGCCGGCGGCGCGTTGCCCGCCTCGTCGTCTCGAGCCACTGATGCATGTAAAATGCATACATGAACTTTGCATGTTATTATTAGATATTCCTATATATTTGCAACTTATATGATGTTATATTCATGTTTTATAATGATTTCGGGGATTTTCTAAACAATCCCCCCTCTTTTGGTTCTAACTCTGTTTTCCAGAAAACGTCTTTTTTAGTGTTTCGGACTTTCCGGGAGCTTCGGGACTCCAAAAATGGCAAGGCCAAAGAGCACGGTTCAGAATTTTCGAGACGAACGCAATGGGCTGAAAATGAAGACCAGAATCCCAACCAGCTGGGAAATAGGTGGTCCCACGCGGCCAGATTCCCTGGCCGCGTGAGGCACCTCCTTTTCCCCCTCGTGGGACCGATGCCGTCCGTTTTCTTCTCCGTGGCGTCATCTTGACCTAAAACCGACTATAAAAATAGTCCCCCGAGGAGTTTCGCGAGGAGGCGGTGGAGAAACACAAAACCACGAAACAGGGAGTCAGAAGGCTGCCACCGGAGGAGATCGGAGGGGGGAAACGCCACCGGAATCACCTCCGGAGGGCTCCACCCCCCTCCGACGTGTTCATCATCAACATCTACAGCAAGATCATCTCCGTCTTCTCCAACATCTCCACCATCATCACCATGATGAAGGGGGAGTAGTCCACCCCCTGGACTTTGGGTTTGTGGTGGTAACTTGATCCAATCTCTCTATGTATGATCATTGTTGAAGTCCATATGATGTGCCTTGCATGATTATGGAACTATCTTTGTAATTCCTATGGTGGATATTGTGGTATGATATGATATTATGTTATGCATTTACCGTCATGTTGGGCTTTTATGGTTTGTCATACTTTGCAATACATCTATGTTACATGCAATGGATTTATCTATTCTTAATGCCTTGTTTATCCGCGCTAACGGGGTGGTTGACAACCATCTCGGTGGGTAGATGAGAGGGATGTGGATGCACGTAGATTAATAAATCATTGCACTAGTTTTTAGAATATGTTTTCCTTTAAGAGTATGATGTATGTGGGTAGAGAGTGGCCTAGTGACAGAAGGCATAGGCATTAAGTGACAGTAATGTCGCCCAACATTCTTTATCTGGGGGTAAAAAGGAAGAAATATGATGTGGGAGTGACAACAAACCACGCTAGCCTTACGAGGGTGACCCTACCAACACAAATGATTATTTTCTTTCAACTATGTGTCTTAGGACATGTAGCCGTCATAGAAGTTACCATTAAAGCATGACAATTGTGTGTACTTTTTATCTATAACATGATAATCACCATAGATGGGAGAGAGACTATTAAGTGAACCCATGAACCCATGTCCATTGTTCCTATAAGAGAAAACCTTTGTCTTGTCCTCTTGCATTGAAGAGGATTGAGACACTTTTACATTCTTGTTTTGTTACATTAAACTTCCATCCATTAAATCAACCATCTTGTTCTTTAAACTTTTTTAGTGCATAATCAACTAAAACTTGTGACACTTTAGTTGTAGGGAATAGATAACTTTTCCTTCTTGCTCCTGCGGATCGATACCCTACTTCCACATTGAGAGGTGCTAAAGTGATCCCCTGCTCTTGGGGGTTATCAAGTACTTTTCTGGCGCCGTTGCCGCGGAGCGTAGCGCTTAAGTTTCTATTCTTGTGTGCACTAAACTTTAAATTTATTTTTGTTATATCTTGCAATCATTTAAGCTTGGGGAGGATACTATGTCTCCCATTTACGATTATTACAATGATGAATATGATATTTTCATTCCACCTACTATTGAGGATAAAGTTTATTATGATTATGATATGCCTCCTATATATGATGATTACAATGATGATTATGAATGTTTTACTCCCACTATTACTAAGAAGGATTTTACTTATGTGGAGAGTACTAATACTTTTATGCTTGAAGCTCATGAGAGACATGCTTTATGTGATAGTTATATTGTTAAATTTATTCATGATGCTACTGAAAGTTGTTATGAGAGAGGAAAACATGGTTCTAAACATTTCAACATTATTACGTTTCCTCTCTTTACGTTGAAAGTCTTGAAATTGCTCTTGTTGTATCTTCCTATGCTACTTGCTTTGTGTTTCAATGATTTATTTTCTTACAAGATCCCAATGCATAGGAAGTGGGTTAGACTCAAATATGTTTCATATTTTTCCCTTGATCCTCTCCTTTGCGTTTCAATTCTTATTCCTATGTGAGCATCATTAAAACTATCACGACTGTCCAGAAAACAGATTCCTGAGCTTCACTGCGAAAAATGTTGAAAATCACAGAAAAGGAATTTTGACTTGATATTTTACGACAGCAATATTCAGTTATTAATACACATTTCATTAGATCAAAGTTTTCTGATTTGAGCAACGTAAGTGCCTCTGAAAATTCACTCTTTACGGGCTGTCCAGTTTTTGACAGATTATGTCTTTATTTTGCATTACTCTCATTACTTGTGTTTTGTGTGGTTCTTTTGATCAAAGAACAATATACAACCATAGTAACAGTAATTAATGTTTAGAATCAACTCATGATATGTCTTTGCTATACCTATGTGGATTTAATTTATGGAGAAACTAACCCCTCTAATCAAGTTTTATGATGAGTTTTGTGTAAAGAGAATTTTCAAGTGGAAGAGTTGAGGGTGATGAACAAGATCAAGAGGGACAAAAACTCAAGCTTGGTGATGTTACCCCTAGGCTCACCCTACATATATCAAATAAGTACAGGAATTCAAGCTTGGGGATGCCAAGCCACCTCACTCCAACCATCTTGATACCAAGTAAGTAAGCCTAGCTATATGGCTATAAAGAAAGCGCTTTACGGGAGGCAACCCGGTTGTTTTTGCTTTTGGTTTTCTTTGTGTCCTCTTGATGTAACAAGAGACTTAGTTTTTAGTTTTGTTTCTGAAATTTTTAATAAGGTACCAAGTTTTACCCATTTTGGGTTGAAAAAGTTGCTTATTGTATTCGGAGATTTTATTCCAGCACGAATCTGTGTACGGTATGATTTTTCATTCCTATTCTGTAACTCCGAATGAGCTGATATTTTAACTGTAGTTGCAACTTTTCATCCTCTGTAAGCATGAATTGTTTCAGGATTTTTCGACATATTTAAATAGGGTAGAAAAATGTGTTTTTCTGCTGCTGTTTTTCTGGACAGATTCTGTCCCATTTTGTTTGATGCATTCTTTGAACTTTTAACTTGAATCTTTTTTATCCAATTGAGTTTATAAGTAGGCATACAACATTATACACTTTCTGGACATTCATATGAATTTTTTTTTAAGGATTTTATGCAGCAAGCAATTCATTTGTCTATCATTACTAATGTCACCCCACAGAAAAGAAATGGGAGAAACGGTGTTTTGAAGTTTTTTCACAGGGATTAGAGGAGATGCACCAAGAGCTATCCAAGGATGGTGAAGACCATAAGCTTGGGGATGTGAAGACAACCCCACTGGACCAACACACTCTCGGTTTGCACACGTATAACTTTTGTTTTTCGATCAATGCACTTTATCGCATAAACTTGGAGCGTCTTTTTATTTACTTTTTATTTCGGTTTGTTTGTCTTGAGACCACCACTATCATTTATGTTATGAGAGAGCTACTGGAAATTTGGGTTGAATTAAGTTGGATGCTATTAAAAAGATTGGGAAAGGGATGTTTGAGTTGATTCAAAAAGATACATATAGTTGCATGATTCATATGCTTTTAATGAATATTAATTTGCAAGTGTTTTATCAAGAGCTATCTTTTATTCATGTTTTGATGCTGAATGTTACTTTACTTTGTTTAACATGGATTGATTAGTTCTATGGACACTTATGCATGCAATTAGACGGTCAACTTTCTCCCTCTTGCTAGCCCAAAAACTCCAACAAGGAAAAACTTGTTTTCCAACACCTTCAACCAAAGTTTTTCCAGTGAGTCCACCATATCTACCTATTAGCTTAATGCTATTCCAAGTATGTTTATCATGTTATATTGTATTAGCTATGCTTCCGAATTAAAATGCTTATGTTATTGATTGTTATGGGAGAAGTTGGTTAAAAAGCTCTCACGAACTTGATGCGCACTTTACTTTTATTGCACTTAATAAACATGACCCATTGTGATTAAAATTATGAAGTTGTGAGCTTGACAAGAGTCTTGGTTGGGTGTTAGCTCATATGTGCTGTCACATGGCAAGCTTTCAACGTGCTCTTTATATTTTGTTGATATCATGTACTTTTGTTTATGGATGCTTATCATGGTGCCAAATAAATGTGGAAACTTAGAAAGTTTAATGAGTTTGTATAAATGGCTAGAGAGACGCCTGGGCCACTAATCTAAGCCATGCATCATTCATGGTGGAAATTTACTTACATGCTATGGTGAACCTTCAGTGATGCACCCACAATAAAAAGATATACCAATAGTAAATAAAAAGGGTGTGGAGATTGTTCATTTTGTTTGTTTGTCTTGTCATTTTGACATGGGCTTGTTCCATGTCTTGGGACAAGAGGTACCCCAGTTGACGCTCTTGATGACGCTATTATATTACTTTCAATGACCTTAACTTGAACTTCCTTTTGTGTCCCAAATTGAGTAACACCGTGGTGTAGGTACTCGTATTCACGGGGCATGAGACATTCAACCCATACTTTGTCAAGCATACTACTCATATTTGCTTTCACTTTAAACTTTAACCATTCAAGATGCTATGATAGGGGTAATGAGAGCTTGACACCAATGAATACCACATTGCAAACATTAATTTAAGTAGAAGCATTTGGAAATTAGATGAAACTTATGCATGCTTTACCTCTACTCAGTTATATATCTTTCTAAAGTGTCCACCTTTTATATTCAGATTTATAAGAATACTCTATGACCATTATAGGATGTTTTTACTTTTCATTATGCATACATTTGGTCCATAGGACTTTCTTCTATGTTACACTTTGTGAATTCTCATTGAACATCCTTACATTGAATATTTGATATCACTTCATAATCTATCTTGTATATTGGTACTCCTTTGAAGAATGAATCATTTGACTTTATGTAGCAATAGTAATCATCTTTGATATCCATTGATAGTATTAAAATGCAAAGTCCATGTTAGTTTTATCACCTTCATACTCGAGGACGATTATAGGTTAAGCTTGGGGATGTTGATGCATGTAAAATGCATACATGAACTTTGCATGTTATTATTAGATATTCCTACATATTTGCAACTTATATGATGTTATATTCATGTTTTATAATGATTTCGGGGATTTTCTAAACAATCCCCCCTCTTTTGGTTCTAACTCTGTTTTCTAGAAAACGTCTTTTTTAGTGTTTCGGACTTTCGGGAGCTTCGGGACTCCAAAAAGGGCAAGGCCAAAGAGCACGGTTCAGAATTTTCGAGACGAACGCAATGGACTGAAAATGAAGACCAGAAGCCCAACCAGCTCGGAAATAGGTGGTCCCACGCGGCCAGATTCCCTGGCCGCGTGAGGCACCTCCTTTTCCCCCTCGTGGCTCTGATGCCGTCCGTTTTCGTCTCCGTGGCTTCGTCTTGACCTAAAATCGACTATAAAATTAGTCCCCCGAGGAGTTCCACGAGGAGGCGGCGGAGAAACACAAAACCACAAAACAGAGAGTCAGAAGGCTGCCACCGGAGGAGATCGGAGGGGGGAAACGCCGCCGGAATCACCTCCGGAGGGCTCCACCCCCTCCGGCGTGTTCATCATCAACATCTACAGCAAGATCGTCTCCGTCTTCTCCAACATCTCCACCATCATCACCATGATGAAGGGGGAGTAGTCCCCCCCCTGGACTTTGGGTTTGTGGTGGTAACTTGATCCAATCTCTCTATGTATGATCATTGTTTAAGTCCATATGATGTGCCTTTCATGATTATGGAACTATCTTTGTAATTCCTATGGTGGATATTGTGGTATGATATGATATTATGTTATGCATTTACCGTCATGTTGGGCTTTTATGGTTTGTCATACTTTGGAATACATCTATGTTACATGCAATGGATTTATCTATTCTTAATGCCTTGTTTATCCGCGCTAACGGGGTGGTTGACAACCATCTCGGTGGGTAGATGAGAGGGATGTGGATGCACGTACATTAATAAATCATTGCACAAGTTTTTAGAATATGTTTTCCTTTAAGAGTATGATGTATGTGGGTAGAGAGTGGCCTAGTGACAGAAGGCATAGGCATTAAGTGACAGTAATGTCGCCCAACATTCTTTATCTGAGGGTAAAAAGGAAGAAATATGATGTGGGAGTGACAACAAACCACGCTAGCCTTACGAGGGTGACCCTAGCAACACAAATGATTATTTTCTTTCAACTATGTGTCTTAGGACATGTAGCCGTCATAGAAGTTACCATTAAAGCATGACAATTGTGTGTACTTATTATCTATAACATGATAATCACCATAGATAGGAGAGAGAGGATTAAGTGAACCCATGACCCCATGTCCATTGTTCCTATAAGAGAAAACCTTTGTCTTGTCCTCTTGCATTGAAGAGGATTGGGACACTTTTACATTCTTGTTTTGTTACATTAAACTTTCATCCATTAAATCAACCATCTTGTTCTTTAAACTTGTTTAGTGCATAATCAACTAAAACTTGTGACACTTTAGTTGTAGCGAATAGATAACTTTTCCTTCTTGCTCCTGCGGATCGATACCCTACTTCCACATTGAGAGGTGCTACAGTGATCCCCTGCTCTTGGGGGTTATCAGCCGCCGCCTGGTCGACTGGCACGTCGTGCGCCTCGTCATCCTCGATGTCGTCGTCCGCCGCCTGGTCCCCTCTGGCACCTCAGCCCTCGCCCTCGGCGCCTCCGTCTGCGGCCTTGTCGACCGCCACCTCGCCCTCCGACTGCTCCCCCTCGGCCGCAGCCTGCTCCAGCTCAACGTTCAGCCAAAATTGGGGCCCGTCGGGCCCGTCCTCCGCCAGCTGGATCTTGAAGAGCTGTGTGACCGGCTCGGTGAGCAGCCGGCCCAGGTATAGAAGAGAAGATACAAGTACCAGCGAGATAACTTACCTTGGGAGCCCGCTTCCGACGATTGTACGGCGCCATGCCGTACTTCCAGTTCTCCTCCACACTCTGCTCCTTGGCGACGTGCCGGAGCCAGCCGTTCAGAGCCACCGGCTTCCACCTCTTCCAGGTCAGCTGGGTGGGGTCGAGGCGCCCGCTCAGAAAACAGATCTTGTGAGACCTTTCTTGTAGTGGCGCCACCCGGTTGTACAGCCAGCAGAGGGTTGGGCCCCGCGTGGTCAGCCCCTCCTTCGTGAAGAGCTCCTCGATCTGGTTGAGCATCTTCTCGACCTCCGCCTGGTCGCTGAGCACCTTCAAGCCCCAGTTGTCCCTAGCGGGGGCAGCCGGGGAGTACGCCGGCAGCCGGATGTGGTCCTGCCCTGCCTTCAGGTTGCGGACGTAAAAGTACAACCGCTGCCACTCCTTCACCGTATCCGGCTTCTTGAAGGCCATCAGCTTTGTCTGCGGCCGGCGGTAGACGACCGCGGCTCCGCAGTCGACGAAGCCGGCTTCCTCCTTGTCGCCCAGGTACCGGCCGCGGAGGTAGAAGAGCCGGCAGAAGAGACTCAGGCTCGGCCAGATACCAAGCCACCCCTCGCAAATGGTGGCGAAGTAACTCAGCGAGGCTACGGAGTTAGCCCCGATATGGCGGAGCTGCAGACCGAACGTCTGGAGGAAGCTCTGAAGAAACATGCTCGCCGGCAGTGCGAGCCCGTGGTCGAAGTGGTCCTTGAAGACCACCACCTCGCCGGCGTGCGTGACCGGAGTCACCTCGCCGTCCACGGCCAGCCGCACGCCCACGCGCTACTCTGTCGACAGGAGCCCGCGCGCGCGGAGGCCATCGATGTCCTCCATGGTGATGTGCGAGCCGCGCCAATCACCGCGGCCCTCGTTGCCGTCGGCCATCTCGGGCTCTAGCGCGTCGGAGGGAGTTCCCTGCGTCGTCGGCGTCGACTGGCGATGACCCGTGGCCGTGGCGTCCGCGCTCTCCCCGCAGCAACGAAGAAATCGGCCCGCCGGGGAAGGAGAAGAAGAAGAGGCGCGCGGTGGTGGCGGCGGAGCTCTCATGAAATTGGAGGCGAAGGAGCGAAAGGATGTGAACCCTTCTCCTCGAAGCCTCACCCCCCATTTATAACCGCAGGCGGCGCCGCTCCGCGTCCCGTAACTGCCTCCGCAAATCGCGCCGCGTGGCGCACGATCGCGAGATCGTGGGCGACGGTTTTGCCGCAAAAGATCCCGCATGAACTCCAACGCCACAGAAGATCCCACAGCGAAGCCGAGGCGTCGCCTCAACTGCCGGGAAACCGCCCCACAGGCGGATGGGACGTGCCAGCGTCATTGCCTACATCATCACCCGCAGCCGGCTAACGGGTCTTTCGGCCATTCGTGCTCCCAGCCAGATCTGTGCAAACAAGGCCTCTTCGATGAACACGCAGAAGCCATTCTCACCGCAGGCGGCAGCATCGCTCCAACGTGTTCGGGGGCTAGTGTCATGGGGATAAAACCCGGGTGCTTAAAGACCCACAGAAGATCCCGTGAAAACGCAAAATCAAGTACTACAAGTTGCCTGCTCGGCCTGCTCTGATCGCCCGGCTCGGCCGAGCCCGCCTGCGCCAAGGGCAGCCGGCCCTCGCCTAGCTCACCGTGCGCTCCGAGGCGGCATGGGCGAAAGAGACACTGCGCACTCGTCATCATCACGATTCTCGAAGACAAGCGGATAACGACAGAGACGCCACCTTATACGACTACGGTCAACCGAGGCAGCAGGATCCGGGAAGCCCGCAGCCGGGTGGCCGGTTTCCAATCGCTTACGACACGGAGAAGAAGACAAGGGGCGCCGCCCAGTACGCCGATGGGACATCACCAGAAGCGTCCGCCGAACAGTGCAGGCGGCAGCGCCATTGCCGGCTAGCCCTCCACGCAGCCCAGGCATGGGCTAAAGCAAGAGCTGGCCTGACGTCGTCTGCACCGCCGGGGACATCGATGGGACTCCACGAGGAGTCAGCGACGCCCCATTGGTCCAGCCGGGCGAAGACACTGTGCACCGGCGACGTCATGATTGAAGACCCATGTAGACTACGTCGGCCGGCTGGTACGGCCAGCCGGTCCCGCCTGTAAGCCAGACAGCCGGGCCTATATAAGGCTGTCTGGGTGCTCGGGAGAGAGGGGTCGATGATCCGAACCCAGCTTCTTCTTCCCTGCCCCCGCGAGCAAGTTAGAGAGAGAACAAGAGCTATGAGCTCTGCGAACAGCTCGAGGAGCAACCATGTACTTTGTTCACTGATAGTAGAGAGATCCGGCAGGAGTAGGAGTGTTACCTCCACCGGGAGGGCTCCGAACATGGGTACTTCCCGTCTCAGCGCCTCGGCGCAACCCCTGCGGATACCCGCGCTACAGTACGCTGCTCCCACTCCTATCTTAGCCACCCCGTGGCATATGCCGTGTTCCAAACCACGTCATATGGGTTGCTTCCCACTTCTCCAGCTCACAGCGCCTCCATTCACCTTAAACACATAACTTGTTTGCGATTTCGAGTCATCTGGATCTGTACAGAAACTTGCATCAACGTAACCTGTTACGCCAAGTTCCTCTCCACAGCCTCCATAAACAAGAAACATGTCCTTGGTATACTTAAGATACTTCAGTATGTTCTTAACAGCTGTCCAATGATCCTTGCCAGGATTACTTTGGAATCGACTCGTCAAACTCAGAGCCAATGCTACATCGGGTCGAGTACTTAACATGGCATACATGATCGATCCTATAGCCGAAGCATATCGAGTGCCATCCACCTCGGCTTTTTCAAGAGCCGTCTGTGGACACTGAGCCGTGCTCAATGTTTTCCCCTTTACAACCGGCACAAGACCTTTCTTTGCCAAATGCATACCGAACTTTTTCAGTATCTTGTCAAGATAAGTACTTTGACATAACGCTAGTAGGCGCCTGGGTCTATCACGATAGATCTTAATGCCTAATACGTATGCAGCTTCTCCTAAGTCCTTCATCGAAAATTTACTGTTTAAATATTCCTTCACGCTTTTCAGAAGTTCCACATTATCCCCAATTAGTAATATATAATCCACATATAGAACTAGGAATGCAACTGAGCTCCCACTCATTTTCTTATAAATGCAGGTCTCTATCGCATTTTGGGCAAATCCAAAACCTTTGATCACCTCATCAAAGCGAAGATTCCAGCTCCGAGATGCTTGCTTCAGTCCATAAATGGAACGCTGAAGTTTGCATACCTTGCCAGCATTCTCTGGACTGACAAAACCTTCAGGTTGTACCATATACAACTCTTCCTCAATGTTACCATTTAGGAACGCTGTTTTGACATCCATATGCCATATCTCATAATCATGATATGCAGCTGTTGCTAGCAAAACCCGAATAGACTTTAGCATCGCTACCAGTGAAAACGTTTCATCGTAGTCAATTCCATGAACTTGTCAGAAACCTTTTGCGACAAGCCGAGCCTTATAGATGGTTACATTACCGTCAGCATCAGTCTTCTTCTTAAAGATCCATTTATTCTCGACGGCCTTGCGCCCTTCGGGAATCTCCACCAAAGTCCATACTTTGTTGTCATACATGGATCCTATTTCGGATTTGATGGCCTCAAGCCATTTCTCGGACTCGGGTCCTTCCATTGCCTCTTTGTAATTCGTAGGTTTGTCTTGTTCAATTAACATGACGGTGCAAACAAGATTACCGTACCACTCAGGAGATGTACGGGTTCTTCCAGACCTACGAGGTATAATACTCTCCTCGACATTTTCTCCCACTCCATCTGTTATGGAGGACGGTTCAGAAACAGTTTCCGTTGCGCCACTCGGAATTTCGAGTTCAGGATCAATTATCTCGTCGAGGTCTATTTTCCTCCCACTTACTCATTTAGCGAGAAACTCCTTCTCGAGAAAGGTGCCGTTTCTAGCGACAAACGTTTTGCCCTCGGCTTGGTGGTAGAATGTGTATCCTATGGTTTCCCGCGGATACCCTACAAAGACGACCTTTTCCGATTTCGGTTCGAGTTTGTCAGGCTGCAATTTCTTGACATAAGCCTCACAACCCCAAACTTTCAGGAACGACAGCTTAGGTTTCGTACCATGCCATACCTCATACAATGTCGTTTCCACGGATTTGGATGGAGCCCTATTTAAAATGAATGCGGCTGTTTCAAACGCATATCCCCAAAACGATATGGGCAAGTCGGTGAGAGACATCATAGACCGTACGCTATCTAATAAAGTACGATTACATCGTTCAGACACGCCGTTGCGTTGTGGTGTTCCGGCTGGCGTAAGTTGTGGCACAATTCCACAGGCCTTCAGATGTGTGCCAAACTCAAAACTCAAATATTCGCCACCACGATCGGATCGGAGGTGCTTTATTTTCTTGTTGAGTTGATTTTCAACCTCACTCTGAAATTCTTTGAACTTTTCAAAAGTTTCTGACTTGTTTTTCATTAAGTAGATATACCCGTATCTACTCAAGTCATCAGTGAAGGTCACAAAGTAATGATAACCATTGTGCGTCGATACGCTCATTGGGCCGCACACATCTGTATGTATAACTCCCAATAATTCTGACGCCCGTTCAACGAAACCATTGAACGGTGACCTAGTCATCTTGCCCATGAGGCATGGTTCGCAAGTGTCAAGAGATCCAAAGTCTAATGACTCCAAAAGTCCAGCTGAGTGGAGTTTCTTCATGCGCTTTACACCAATATGACCAAGTCGGCAATGCCACATATACATAGCGGTATCATTACTAAGTCTAATCCTTTTGGCATCTATGCTATGGATGTGTGTACTACGATCGAGATTCAACAAGAATAAACCATTATACACAGGAGCATCAACATAAAAGATATCATTCATCAAAATAGCACAACCACTTGATACTGAATTGAACGAATATCCGTCTTGCAACAAGCAAGAACCACATATAATGTTTACACTCAGAGCTGGTACAAAATAACATTTATTCAAAACCAAAACTAATCCCGATGGTAGATGCAGAGGGAGCGTGCCGACGGCCATCACGTCAACTCTTGATCCATTGCCGACGCACATCGTCACCTCGTCCTTCGCCAGGCGCCGACTATTCCGCAACTCCACCTGTGAGTTACAAATATGAGCAACAGAGCTGGTATCAAATACCCAGGTATTACTACGGGCGCATGTAAGGTACACATCAATAACATGTATATCACATATACCTTTCTCCTTGATGGTAATCTTGCCTCTCTTTGCTAGGAACTTGGGGCAGCTACTCTTCCAGTGATCATTGCCTCCGCAGAAAAAGCAGTTGCGTGCCTTTGGTTTGACAGTCACCACCATCTTGTCCATCTTGATTTCCAATTCGGCCATTTCGAGCATCATCAGAGTTTCCGACAGGGATTTTGATGTCCCCACCATGTCGTAATTCACGATTGCGTCCTTATAGCTAGGGGGCACTGATAACAGCACCCTATCAATAACCAGCTCATCTGGAATCACATATCCTAGATCATTCAGGAGCTGGACGCTGCCAAACGTATTGGCCAAGTGCTCGCTTATGTTGCCGTACTCTTCCATCTGGGCTGAGAAGAAGAGCTTGGTAGCTTCATACCTCTCACCCATGAGTTGTGGTGCAAAAACAACCATGAGTTCCGTGATTATCTTATAAGCACTCTTGTTCTCAAAATGTTTTTGCAGGTCGGCCTCCATGGCAAAGAGCATGCCACTCTGGACAAAAGAGGAAATCTCCGCCTTAGTCTGATAGACGTTTTTCACATCTTCTGAGGCGGTATCTGCAGGCTGATCACCTAAGGCGGCTTCAAGAATGTAGGCCGCCTTGTGGGTATTCAGAAGGGACTTCAAGTTGCGGAACCAGGACACGAAGTTTGAGCCGTTGGTCTTAAGCTTCTCTTTCTCAAGGAACAGGCCTAGGTTAAAAGTGGGACGAGACATCTACAATGGAATTTGCAAAACATAAGACGTTTGTTCATAATAAAATATGGGTTCAAGTTTTTTCAAAATAAAACTACTAGAACTCCCACTCAAGACAAGTATCCCTCGCATCGTCTTAGTGATTACACAACCCCCATTCATTACACTACCCCCATCGATCAGGCAGATAGCATAACTTCAAAGGTAGACATCGTATATCGATCACATCACCGCATGTGACTCGTGCCTAACCTTTCGGTACTTGTGTTCTGAGGCCATGTCTATACATGCTAGGCTCGACATAACACCCTCTGACGTATTCGCGTGTGCAACATGGCTTACACCCACTGTATGCGAACGAAGAGACGAGTGTAACCGCAATGCGGCGTACCCCGTAACGTAGAACTTTATTGGTGGTGCACGACAGAGGGAGAACAGTATTATCGGAATTTTGGGAGGGATCATCTTATATTACTACCGCCGTGTAACTAATATATAGACATATATACATACACAATATAAGATGCACACAATCTACATAACATCTAAAATGAAATGTAATGCGACATGATATGGTCTCCTCCGCGCCGATGGTCTCCTTCGCGCCAACAGTTTATAAACAATTTAATAAACCTACCTTGACCATATCACATTGCCCCTGCAAAATAAAGTTAGACGCTTTCTACTTTATCTTTTGCATGTTTTACATGACTGCTAGGGCTTCCGCACAAGAACCGTTTTTACCTACGAAAACAACTACAACAGCGATAAGACAATTGTCTCTATTACACCCCTTTCTGGGCACTCCATTGCAAATGATATATCAACTATTGTAGGAGATACAGACACCCGCTAGCCACATATACGGTACAAGCCGTATGTCAAGTGTGGAACCAGTCTCGCGTAAGAGTACGCGTAAAGTCGTTCCGGGCCGCTTCATCCGACAATACCGCGATATAAACAAGTACACACGAGGGGGTAACAAATGTAGAATCGATGCCCACATTCAACATGTGTTCTAACCGTACATATATATCTACGCATAGATCGGCTCTGATACCACTATTGGGGATCATAGACAGAAAATAAAAAAATTCGTACCGACGATAACCATAAACTAGCCAGGATCTATACTATGCAGATATACTAATACGGAGGAAATCAGAATATATACCCTTGTAGACCGGAAGCGGGATTATGTTCCCGCACAAACGTTGTCGATGGAGACGACGGCGCCGACCTCAGGGTCGTGTAGTGGAAGAAGACAGCTCCCAGCACCGAACAATGGTGCCTCGCGGTTCCACACACGTACGGTGTGGATGACGACCTCCGGACTCCAGATCCAGCAGAGCAGCGGAAGTGGAAGAGTGGATCTAGCAGCACGGCGGTGTGAGTATAGTAGAGAGACTTCCCTCCCCGTACGCAGCTCCAGAAACGGAACCACGCTCAAGGTAGGAGAGAAGAAGAGGGAGAATTGGTGTGAATTTCCAAGGCATGGGGTCCCCTATTTAAAGGAGGAGGAGGGAGGCCATCTCCCTTGGCTAGGCCATGTGGGACTAAACCCCACATGGCCATACGCCGGCCAAGGAGGCAGCCGGCCACCTAGGTGGGCCCCATTCGGCCCACCTAGGGCGGCTGGCCCTCCTCCCTCTTTTTTTCCTTTTTTCTTTTTTGGGATTTTCCCTAATGGGCCTCTATCCTGCTATGTGGATTGGCAATTCCCGCTCTTGATCACTCGCTTCTACTGCTTCCTTCTGATACCCGAAAGTGTCACCTTTATTGTCACGCTATATAAGACATGCCGTTTGATGCGATCAGCCGCATCTTCTAGATGCAGAGATTTGATATGATCTCACAGTCGAAGGTATGAACACTCGTTTCTATATTTTGGGCATGTCCATCAAATCATTCACCTAATGATATGAGTCCGTTGTTAACCGACGCCATTGTCCAAGGTCAGCAAACCTTGATCATCTGCTACCCAACGAACTAGTCAAATAGAGCCTACTAGGGACCTGGTTGTTTACATACCACACGTGTATTAATGTTTCCGCGTAATACAGTTATAGCATGGTATTAAAACGTATTATGAACAATTGAGATATGACAAATAAAATCACTTTATTAATTGCCTCTAGGGCATATCTCCAACAGATACACTCATCTTTGCATTAGTCTCCTAAAATGTCTCTCCATGGCACACCCATCTCTTTCGGTTGAGCAAGTCTTTATTTCTTGCTCTTTGTTCTTGTTGCTCAACATTGGTTTGTTGCAAGTTGTTTGGCTTCTTTTCATTTAGGTTCTCTTGCACGTGTTTGTGTTCAAATTTATCTAGGTGGGAGTGAGGATTCCATGTTGTGCACACCATATTGAAATGCAAATCCTACTTTGTGCACGTACCTTGGGGAGCTCTCTCTTGATTTTAGAACACTTGGTTGATCTTATCATAATATCTTCTTGTGTCCAATTGTTTTTTCGGATCCTTTGATTGCTTGCCTCTTTTGTTGAGGTATCTTTCCCTTTACTATTTTGTTGCAATCTTTGGATTCTCAATATAGTTGATTTCCTCCTTTTATTGATCGGTGGAAATGTCCACTTGATTCTACTCATTTTTATGAGAAAAGCTAACTCGTGGAGGAACTCTCACTATGTTGGCCTTCCAAAACTTTTTGCCCATTTCGACAATTATTGCCAATGGGGGAGAAGTTTTGGAGGGTTTATGGAATTCGGCTTTATACTTAGATTGGTTCTTAAGTATTTGCCTTTCTTGCCTTTGCATTCGTTGCTTGCTTTTGTATATAGTGGAAACTCCACCACCGGTAATGGTTGATAATATATGCAATGAATTCATGTTCATACACACGTGCATAGATTGTGGGGGAGTTTGCTCTATATACGAGGTTGGACTAACATCACATACTTTCGTTGTATTTAATGTTAGTGCAACCGCTCCTTGTTCATTAAATTCCATATTATAAACCCTCTCAAAAGAGATTGTCATCAATTACCAAAATGGGGGAGATTGAAAGTGCATGTGCCCTCATGTGTGGTTTTGATAATTAATGACAATCTTTATGGACTAATGGTTGCATTGAGCTATCCTTGTAGGGCTTGTCCATTGGCAATGCTTGAACACCATGTGTTGGTATCAAGATTGAAAGAAGAAAATAAAGTGATGACCAAAGTAATATTCACGTCATCATATATATTAAGAGAAGAAGATGAAATGCAAGTTCAAGAGAAGCATATCGAAGAAATCCTATGCTTGAAGCTTGTCACCCATTTGGAAATATTGGTCAAGTGAAGATGTGCCTTATAGAGGCTCTCCCATATTGGTGTATGGGGGAGCGATATGTGAGTCTTCACCAAGCAAAGCGCAGTCAAGACAGGTGGTCCACTTGAAGAGATCAAGATCGTCATCATCTATGTCGTGGGTTTGTCACGTCAGATGTCATGGATGACTTCGTAGGTGTGGGATTGCGCGAGTTAATCGTCTCCGAGCTTGGGATCGCAGGAACAAAGATCAACACAGATTTACCCAGGTTTGGCCCCTCAATGTGAGGTAAAGACCTACTTCTTGCCTACCCTAGATTGGTATTGATATGATATATGAGGTGTTACAATGGAGGCGATCCGATCTCGGTACTCGCCGTATGAACTAGGTTTTTTTGGGCTTGTCCTCCTCTAAGTCCCGCGAGAGTCCTCTTTATATACACAGATGCTCGTCAGGTTACAAAGGAAACTTCCTCCACAAGGAATATATCAACTGAAACCTACTTGGAGACTAATTAGTCTTCACGTCTTTCAGGATATGTCTTCTAGATTCTTCTCCTTGTGGCAGTGCGATATTGGGCTTGCTTTTAAGTGGGCCTATGTTCGTGCGAGTAAATTAAGTCGCACTTATCAATATGGGCCGCGGGTTATTACACAAAGTATTCCCCCGGCATTAGCCCCCAAGTTCAACTTGGACTTCAGATGAAGGCTTCTTTGTCTTGATGGACTACTGAACCGCGCACATGAATGTCCCGGCTGAACTCCAGTTTTTGTATCGCTATTTGTGATTTATAACCCTTTTGGCGGCTCAAGGGCACGACTCATCTGGTCGTGCCTGTTGGTTTCCAGATCTGAACGTCCTCTGTGTCTGGGCTATTTAGTTCGGCCCATCGGCCTTTTTGGCGCTCTGCTTCGAGACTTGGGTTACGCCTCTGCTACTCTTTTCCGCCGCCTTTGCTTCCGCTTCTGCGCTCGCAATCTTCAGGTAGAAATCTTCATCGATTGGAAAAAATGCCTCGCCGTAGATGCAATTGGGAAGGCTCGTGGATTGACGAGGTATTTCTGCAGTCTTTGGCCGCCCGCGGCCTTCTTCCACCGAAAGATCAATGTGAGTGGCGTGCCCCTGGTGAGGAGGTAATCCCTGATCTACATCCGGGAGAGGTAGTGATTTTTGTGGAACACGTCGAGCGCGGATTCAAGCCTCCAGGCTCTCTCTTCTTTCGCTCCCTGATGCAGCGGCTGGGTCTTCGCCTTCATGACATCGGTCCCAATTCAATGTTGCAAGTGAGTAACTTCCATGTTCTTTGCGAAGATTATTTGGGTGCCCCTCCTTCAATAGATTTCTGGCTCGCCTTCTTTGGCTGTAATAGTCAAAGAGAAGCGACAGATGCTCCTTTCCTCCAATGTGGCGCCATATCTTTCCAACGCCGTAAGGTAGCATTTTCCCAAAGCTAGCCCTTGCTAATAAAATTAAGTGTTGGCAAAGAACATTCTTTTACTGCAAAGACATTTCTCCCGAGGGCGAAATTCGCCTTCCCCCTTGGTCGCCACTTCCCTTCGAGGCTACCCCTGCTTTGTCTTCCAAGCCTGATCCTTCTTCGTTGTCATCCATCGAGATCCTCTTGGACAAGGTGAGGGCGCTGCCGCTCCATGGCCTTACCGGATTGGATCTCATATCTTGCTGGACCAAATGGCGAATTCAGCCCATGAGCCGCTGTCTGCGACTTATGGTGGATTTCACCTGTCATGCGGATGATGTTGATCGTACTTGCCCTGAAGATTGGGACAAAGGGGAATAGATAAACTTCATTCGCCGAGTGACTGATGAGGACATTAACTCTCATGATAACGTCGGTCTTGCTCCTTTTTGGGCTGAGCACAAGCCTTTTGTGGTAATTCTTCTTGTAACTTTTTCCTTCTAGGATTCTACCTTCAAAGCTGATTATTTATGACCTTGGCTCTCTTTCAGATCGATCCCCATTTTTGGACTCTCCCGTCAGAGGAGGCCGACTCAAGCCAAGAAGCCGCTGCCGAATCATCAGATCAAGTCGCTGCTCCTGGCAAGGAAACGATTATGCATGGCACTGCTTCTGAGCCTGGGGGCAGCGGATCTGAAGAGGAGCAACAAATGGCCGATGCTCTTCTATCCACGGCTCCGGGAACATATTTTCTGGAACTTCCTGAAGTACCTCACAGGTCCTCCAAGCGCTTTTTATCCGAGACCTCGGAAGACCCCTCGCAACCTGAGAAACGTCGCAAGGCCTTGGCGCTGCTCGTAGAAATAAAAGCTGCCAAATCCTTGAAGCTTGCTGAGCCTGATAGTGCTGTCCTTTCCTCCGAGCCTGTTGCGAAGAATTGCTTCTCGATAAGTTCGGGTATTTGCTTGCGATATTCTCTTTTCTTTATACTCATGTGTCTCCATGAAGGATTGTTAATCACCACTGTTTTTCCTGTCCTGTAGGCTCAGATCTGCAAGATTTATCTTCTCCTTCCTCTGGTTGCCTGATGAAGAGCATCCGTATTGCCTCTGGGTATGGTTTATCTCCCTTTTATGGCTGTGACACTGCTACTTTCATCCATAACCGTCAATATCTTGCAGGGCCACGATTGAAGGGGATACAAAGTCTGCCTCTTTCGCTGCTCTCTCTCAGCCAACCATGAGCGAGGATGACGTTGCTGACGAAAACATGGGACTAGCGATGGCGCGACTCATCTAAAGCCTTCCTTAGAGGAGGGTATTGCCGATGTGGCTCCTGCCATGGCTCCAGTCACGGCGCCATCTGCGACTCCTGATGTTATAGGGGCGCCAATTGAAGTTAGAGCTCCGGTTTCTGAAGCGGCTGATCACCCAGGCGCTAATAGTTCCAAATCAATTGCGGATGCCATAGTTGCAGCTGGAGAAGGCACGCCGCTTTACTGCGCGACCTGGTTGAGCAATTTTCTTCAAGTCGCCAGGTACTCATACCGTAGCCCCCAAGGATCAAGACCTTGTGTCAGTTAACGGGGTGTTGATTCTTTTTCTTCTCCAAGTTTTGAGCCCCCAAGTGCCTTTATGAATTGCTTATATTTTTTCTGTTTGTTTGTAGCTTGAGCTTTCCTCGCTTGATGCCTCTGACTCGATGAAAGGCAAGGGCATGTCCTTAGGTCAGCCTGAAATAATGCGATCTGCCTTGGAGCAACATAATGAGATCATTAGAAGCCAGGCACAAGAAATAAAGGTACTCAAAGGTCATCTTGACTCCTGTGAAGAGCAATTTAAAGAGCTCGAAGCAGATTCCGGGCAGCGGCTTATGGAGAAGGATGAGGTCATAAAATCCTTGCGAGAGGGGCTGAATCTTAAATCTGAATTGATTGATTGACTGAAAGGAGATCACGCGAGGGAGCTCGCTGCGCGAGATGAAAAATACAACTCGCTGCTCAAATCTTTAGAGGGTTTTGGATCTGTTGTTAAAGCAGCCATCCTGCAACTTGCCGGTACATCCTTAGTCCTTTGTCTCTTGATCATGCATATTTGGGTGACCACCATGAGTTGCTGATTTGGATCTTATCTTGCTTTTTTGACGCAGGGCCTGGTGCTCCAGTATGCCGCTCCAATTTGAAGGACCAGCTGGAATATCTTTCGGATTTTAGCCAGCGCCTCCTGAAGGTTACCAACGAAGTTATGACAAAAATCTCCCCTACGACTGATGCTCTAGTGTCGTGTGAGCATTGGCTGAACAGACTGTTCAAGGCTCCCCATTATGTCTCTGATTGGAAGGGGTCCTCTGCTCGCGCCGGAGCTGCTCATGTTTTGACATTACTCCGGGCATATTATCCAGAAATAGAAATTGGCAAGGTTGCTCGTCATGACCGGGCGAAGCGCGTGGATGATACTGATCTTCCAATGAGTGAGTATTTCGACATCTGGAAGGGGATGCGTGGGTACGCCACACTGTTTGTTAAGAACTTAGACTTGGGCTCTTATCTTGGGAGATTCAATCTTGATGGCAGCAAAGTTGCGAGGAAAAATCCACTGGGGCTGATTCATCCCGGGCTTCTAATCCATCGTCGGGACCTGGTGGTCCTTCTACTTCGTCTGGTGGTGCCCTGGTTATAAGGACACCTGCCGCTTCAACCCCAAGACAAACCGCGCAGACTTCTGTTCCTGCGACTCGGAAGCAGAAATAAATAGTAATGTGGGACGTGCCCGTTAGTTTGTAAAACATTTGTGTACTATAAGCAGTACTTTTGTGACCTATAAGCAGGTTCTTTTATGACATTTTCATTAAGTAGACGCTCGCGTGGCTCAGTATTTCCTAGGAACATGTGTGTTCAGGGTCGAGAAAGGCCATGATAGACATTCAGACTCGATTGACGCCACACCCCAGTACTTTGGCCGCATAATGCAAGACGATTCTAACTTAAGGATAAGTGCCACTCGTTTGGCAAAGTTGAGGTAGCGAGCTGTGCTCGCTGTGCTTGTAAAAAACCCTCAGGGTTAGTGATGTATGAAATTCAAAAGACTCAGCAACTCAATGATAGTTGAGGCGAAACGACGAACCCTTGAATTCAAGGACGCCGGCTTTATTTCATAATCACTTAATTTCTTACAGGGTGTGACAAGGCGATGCAGACCCTTTAATGCGAGTTTTCTATTCCTCGCAAGCCATGCATACTTGATACTCATCGCACTTGGTTGCGAATTGATACTCCTGACGGAGTGGGGTTGAACGCCTGATTGGTTCATGTTTGAGTCCTAAGAGCGACTCGGGTCGAGCATGATAGCTCCGATGTGTTTTTCATGTCAAAGTAAGGAGCAAATCCTTTGGAAGATTAGTCGCACTGGGTTGCGACTTAAGCTGGTTCACGTCTGTGCTGTAGGGTCTCACAATAACTGGACCTCTTTGACTGGGGTTGTTGATTGAGATTGGATCTATGCATATGCGCCATATCTTGTCTTCTTTTTGTATCAAAGCGATTTCTGAAACATTATCTTCCTGATTCGCGACTGCTTGGTTGGAATTCACCATCCGGTGAGTGCATCCCGCTGTCTGCCCATGTGGCGTCCCCAATGCGGCTCGTTTTGGGCTACGAAGGCTCATCGATGGCCTGTGACCGTGTGAGGAGTTGGCGATGCAAGCTTCCTTTGCTATTATTGAGCCTGCTTCCTCGCATTCTAGTACCCTTTGTCTGTCTCCATGCACTGTGATCACACCGTTTGGTCATGGTATTTTTAACTGCAGGTAGACGTAGCAGGGGCGGGCAGTGAATTTGACATAGGCTTCTCTCCCGAAGAGCGCATGGTATGGGCTTTTGGTAGCTACAACCTCGAAGTTTAGGAGTTCTGTGCGGAAGTTTCGCTCAGTCCCAAAGCTGACTTCGAGGGTTATTTTTCCTATAGGTCGAGTAAGTACTCCTGGAATTATGCCTTGGATATCCTTCCTGGTTGGCTGTAGCTGCCACTCGGGTATGTTCATTCGACGGAGCGTGTCTTGGTATAGGATGTTTACTCTTCCTCCTCCATCCATGAGGACTTTGTTCAACCTGTATCCCGCGACTTGTGGTGCGACTACAAGGGCCAAGTCCTGGATCTTTTACTTCTGGGGGATGATCGTCGCGACTCCAAATGACCAATCGCTCCGTCCAGCGACGGCATCTTTCCGGCGTTGGGATTTGGTCACATCTCCGTTGTTGTCCACTTGTCTCCTTTTTCCCGCTATTTGCACCTCCACGGTATGAAATTGCCCTATATTTTTCTAAATGAAGTGTCAGGCTTTTGGTGGGAGCTCGCCTTGTCCTTATGCTGCATTGATCCACTGTGAGTCGCGACTGATGAATCACTTTCTTTCCACCGCCTATAGTAATGGCACTGCGCCTTCGTGTGGCTCGCGGGTCTCCCATCCCTTCTGCGGTGTAAGTCGCAGGGACGTCAAAGATCCCTTCGGCGCTATTGGGAAGTGATTCCTTGTCTCTTCTTTGCTCCCTCAGTTGACACTTACGGTGTTCAGTTTGTGTTGCTTGCGCCCTTTCCTTTGGGATTTGTGATAAGCCGCCTGCCATCTTATCTGTCTTTGCATACTTATTGGCTGTCGCCAAAAGTTGGTCGAAACTATCGATCTTATGTCCAGTGCGACTTAATTTGTGCACCTGCGGCTCAAATCTACAATTCTTCCTTATGACTTGTACTGCAGATTGCACTGTTATATTTTTGGCGGAGCCAAGGATTTCTGCGACTCTTTTTATCCAATCGCTGCTTGATTCGTCCTCCTTCTGGACGCATTGCCTGAGGTTTTTCATGTCTTCCGTTTGGAATCTTTTGATGAACTTATCCTTCAGGTCTTCCCATGTGTTTATTGACCTTGGCGGCAACTTTAGCAGCCAATCCCTGGCTTCTCCCTGTATTACCAAGTGAAAATACTTTGCGCGCACCTCCTGAGTTACATCAGTTCCTGTCATGTTTATTTCATAATCCTCTATCCATAAGGCGGGGTCTTGGTCGTTATGGTAGGTGGTGACTCGCTGCGACTCACCAAAGTTCGGAGGGAAACGAGTGAGCCGTATTTCCTCCCCAAAGCATGCTGGCCCTTTCAATAACGAATAGGAGCTTACTGGTGCTGAATCTTCATCTGATTCAGTTTCAAACAGGGTTGGTTGAGTCGCCCCGAGTGTCTGTGGCTTATCGTCTGCCTTATTTTCTTTGCCTGGTGATATTTGCAGATCTGCTAGCTGGTTGACTACTTCTTCCACGCCGCATCTTTCCCCGCCCCATGATACCTCGTGTTGCGGCTCGTTAAGCGTGATTCCATACATGTTTGCCTGCTGTAGGACACAGTTTGTAGTAGATCAATCGCATGGCGAGCTTCCTTATCAGCTCGCGTCTCTCCGACTGGTGCTATTCTTGACAATATCTCGATCGTGGCGTGCACATTGCTCTCCGGATTGTTGTGGAACTTCTGCTTCATCTCTCACCCCCCCTTCGTCCGTCTTGGTCCAAATCGCCTGCTGCTTTTGCTGCCAACGCCGCAGTCGCCGATCTTCTTCCTGGAGTTTTTGCGCTCGGCCGCGAGCCTTTGCGCTTCTTCACAAAGCTCCGTCCTGACAGCTTAGATTTCTTTAATTTTGGGATCTTCCTCCCAGCTCGATAGAGATTCCCAAACTGGTTTTGACGGGACGGGGATGGATACTTTTGATGTGGCTTGCTGCAGTTCTTCCAGCACGCGGACCCTGACTGGCCGCAGTTCCTCTCCTAATTTGCCTCCTTGAGTCGCGTCCATAGATCTGCGACTGACGGATCCGACGAAGATTTTCACAGACCCAATGGGAATAATGTACCCGAACTCGACGTGATCTGCCTCGGGTCCCCACTCTGAGTCGTCAATGAAGGGAACACCATTGATGTTTTCAACTTGGCCGATGGCGATGTCCTTGAACCCTGATTCCGATCCTGCCTGGAACGTGACGCTCTTGACCACAGGCCCCACGGTGGGCGCCAACTGTCGTGGGTTTGTCACGTCAGATGTCATGGATGACTTCGTAGGTGTGGGATTGCGCGAGTCAATCGTCTCCGAGCTTGGGATCGCAGGAACAAAGATCAACACAGATTTACCCAGGTTTGGCCCCTCAATGTGAGGTAAAGACCTACTTTCTGCCTACCCTATATTGGTATTGATATGATATATGGGGTGTTACAATGGAGGCGATCCGATCTCGGTACTCGCCGTATGAACTAGGGTTTTTTGGGCTTGTCCTCCTCTAAGTCATGCGAGTCCTCTTTATATACACAGAGGCTCGTCAGGTTACAAAGGAAACTTCCTCCACAAGGAATATATCAACTGAAACCTACTTGGAGACTAATTAGTCTTCACGTCTTCCAGGATATGTCTTCTAGATACTTCTCCTTGTGGCAGTGCGATATTGGGCTTGCTTTTATGTGGGCCTATGTTCGTGCGAGTAAATTAAGTCGCACTTATCAATATGGGCCGCGGGTTATTCCACAAAGTATTACCCCGACAATCTAGCTCAAGTGGAATGTGCAAGGCAAATGTATGATCTTGATAGGGTTTCTATTTTACCGGTCTCATGGTTTTAGTGGGAGACCGGATTATAAGATAGACGGCAGCCGCCGGCCGAGCCCTACCACCGGCCGTGCCCCCCCCCCCCCTTGCCGGCCGTGCCCGCCGGCTCTCTGCCCCCACGCTCGGGCTCTGCGCTGCCCCGCCGCCGGCTGACGGCTGTGCCCCCGCGCTCTGGCTCGGCGCCCCCCGGACCCGCCCGCCGGCCGCCGCCCGCCATTACCCATGGATGGCCTTATCCATTGGGATTTCTCCCCGGGAAGGGCTCTCGCCGATCAGGTGCGGCGCATGTTTGGGACCTCGGTCCACTTCTCCCCCTCCTCTTCGTCCACGGAATTCTTCCTGGTGGCTTCGTTCTCTTTTGCCTCCTTCCCTCTTTCTGAGGATGCTGTTGCGGCGGCCCTCCAATGCTACCTCGGTGGAGATGCGACGGGATTCAGAGTTTCTCGCCTCAGCGATCGACGCTTTCGGTTCTCGGTAGCTTCGAACCGTGTGGGACACTTTATCTATCACTTGAGGGAGAGGATTTGGCCGGATTTCAGTTGTTTCTTCACTCTCTTCAGAGGTGATGTATCGAATTTGGTTAACTCTGCGGCGGAGGCTTGGTTAACTGCCAGTTCTGTGCAGTCGGTACCTCATAGATCAGTGGCCATTAGGACAAATTTGGATTTCCTTAAGGCTTCCACTGGTTCGCTTGCTGACTCTCATTTTCAGCTTTCTGATAAGGTTAACTTGGCTCCTCTGGAGCGTAGCTCTTTGCCTGCTAGGGGCCATCTGGCCAGGTCGCACTCAGCTGTTCTTGATGGCCCGGCCTCTTTCCTTCAGTTTGGCAGTTTCGGTCCTATGGATTTGACGCCCTCCACAACGACCCCTTTGTCTGCAAATCCCCACAAAATTCAATTTGGGCAAGTTCTGGCTGATCTCCCCTCCGATTGGCAACCTCATGAGTTCAGGCCCAAGTTTGCAGGACCCCTGTATTGGAAGCAACGACTGAATTTGAAACCTGACAGTGATCACTACTGGTTAAACCACTTTCTTGACTTGCTGCAAGCCAACTACACAGAAAATGATGCTGCATTTGCTCTGAATTTCTATGGCCTGCCCTCTCTTGAGACAACACGCCAAATTGTGGGGCGCTGCCCAAAATGCAATGAAAACCGTCTCCGTGTTCCGGCCTGTGCTTGCATTCGTAAAGGAAAGGCTCCTTTGTTGGGCACTCAAGACCCAATTCAGTACTGCTACAAATGTCTTGGCTTCGGCCACTTTCAGCGAGGTTGTACTAAGGACTTGATCTGTTTGAGTTGTTTCGAGCCAGGCCATAAAGCAAAATCCTGTCCGACCAATCCTTGGTGCTCTTTCTGCCACCGTCTGGGTCACCGAGTGGGCTCCTGCCCCAAAATTAAATGCCAGAATTGTGGAAAGTTTGGATACCCGACAATTGGATGTTCTGGGAGCAAATCCTGGGTAATTAAATCCAAAATCACTGAAAAGGCAACCTTGCTGTTGATGAAAGCTTCAGGAGAAGACTCAGTTCATGCCCTTGGGGCCCGGGATGATCCTGCTACTGCCATGGAACACACTGCTGTCATCCCCTTACCTAATCTGCTGGGAGCTGGCCCTTTGCTTGCCACTTCTAGGGGACAGGACGAGTCTTTCTTTGTTCCTACACTTCCCTGCTTTAACTCCTTCCTCGGATGGATGATGAAGCAGGCACATACCAAATGCGTTATGGCGTCTGATTTTGATCCTGTCCAGGTTAATCTTGCGCAACTGACGGAGCCTACGGAGTTTACACGGTTTTCTCAGAGTCTGCTTGAACTGCCTCTAATTTTCAGGGAGGATACTACAAACTTTGAACTCATGTTACCGGGGGTTCTGCTTCTGCATCAGTGGCAGGTGCCACCTGCTCTTCGTGCCCGGTCGCCCTGGTTTAACTTGGAACGTGCCTTCGGCCTTACAAGACAGGTGGGCTCAGCTTTGGGCCCTTTCTCTTTCTCTGTCGTGTGGGATATTTGCAGGGCAGCTACTCTTTCTGCACCGTCTCCCTACCTTGCAGCTGCTCCTACTTCAGTTATCATTGAAGAGATCATTGATGAAGTGTATACTGATCTACCATGCAACACTATGACCATTCTCCCTGCAGAACTGCCTCTATTTAACAGGGATGTATCTGCAAGCATTGAGCCTATGGTACAGGGTGTTCCGAATGTACTTCTGTGGAAGATCCCAGCGGCTCTTTGCGCCAATTTCCTGTCTCCCTGGGAAAACTTGGCTCATGCCTTCGGCTTTTCAAAGTCGGTGCTCTCAGCCTTGGGACCGTTCTCTGTCGTCTGTGATTTTAGCAGGGCAGCTACTCTTTGTGCTCCGCCCCCTAACCTTGCAGCTGCACCTACCACTGTACTCATTGAAGACATCTCTGATGAGGAGATGATGGCTCCACCTACAACCACTCAACCTACTAGCCGTCGCCGTGGAAAAGCTCCCATCACCTCTCCAGCTGTTGTTACCCGTGCTCAAGCACGTAAGCTCATCAATGCTCCTGGCTCTTCCGCTGTCTCTCCTGCTCAAACACGCAAAGTTGCAACACCCTCTGTTACATCTGTGGTTCGTCGCTCACCTCGTAATACTAATGAGGGCTTTATGCATACTGTTGTCTCAGATTCTACTCAACGACACCGTGGCACCCCAGTCAAGAAGGCCACCCCACCAGGAACGCTGCAGATCTCTGAGATGCAACGCATTGGAGTGGAAGACTGCATGATCGATCCTAGTGAGCTCACGGAAGACCGCCTTCGCCAAGCTCGCGATGTTTAAAGCCTCTTGTTGCTCTTCTTCTGTTCTGTTTCTTTCAGCCTGTCAGTTTGCTGTGTCTGGTTCTGTTGAACTCTGGAGTCTGCATCAGCGTCTAAGTTGCGTCAGCTATCCTTTGTGGAGCATGTGTGCTCGTGTCCTTTGTTTCACTGCGTTATGGATTTGTTGAACCGTATTTGGCGAATTTTATGCTGGAATGTCAGAGGTATTAATCAGCCTGAAAAGTGGCCTTTGATTCGTAACAAAATTGACGAAAGCTTGGCTTCCATTGTCTGTTTCCAGGAGACAAAAAGGGGAGATTTCTCTCCTGCTTACATCAAAAATTTCGCACCAAAACGTCTGGATACTTTTGCTTTTGTACCATCTGAAGGTGCATCAGGTGGTCTTCTCATTCTTTGGGTTGGGAATTTGTTCACTGGAACTGTTATCCAGCAGGAGAAATTTGGTATGGTTATGCTTTTCACTGCTTCCTTGTCCACAGATGTTTTTTACTTAGTCCATGTGTATGGCCCTTGTGAGGGAGTGGACAGAGAGACTTTTATTGCCTGGTTATTCAGCTTGCCCATTATTGATGAGGAGCTCTGGTTGTTCATGGGTGATTTTAATTTCTATAGATACTCTGATAGCAGAAACAGGCCGGGAGCTAATCTCAACGATATCTCCACCTTCCATGAGGTGATCAGCTACCTGGGCCTGATTGAGCTCCCTATTAAAGGGCGCTCCTACACCTGGAGTAACATGCAGGCAGACCCTCTCCTAGCTCAGCTAGATTGGTTCTTCACTTCTGCTGGCTGGACACTGAAATTCCCCAACACTCTTGTCCATCCTCTGGCTAAACCTACCTCAGACCACACTCCTTGTGTACTCTCTATCAGTACCACGATTCCCAAGGCTCAGGTGTTCAGGTTTGAGAACCATTGGATAAAAATGCCTGGATTCATTGATGTTGTAAGTAGAATTTGGGATATCCACTGTCCGGGTGATGGGGCCAAGCGCCTGTCCTCCAAACTGAAACTGCTTAGGAAGGGGCTGAAACAATGGAGCACTAGCATCTCTTGTCTGAACAAACTGATTGAAAACTGCAATGCTGTCATTCTCATGTTAGATGACATTGAGGAACTCAGATGCTTGGATATTACTGAATGGAACTTCAGAAATATTATAAAGGCTCGCTTATGTCATCTACTCCACTGTAAGCATGTGTACTGGAGGAAAAGATGCATGGCACGCTGGGCTAAATTTGGAAGTGAAAATACTGCTTTCTTCCACTCCATGGCCACTATTCGCTATCGGAAGAATTCCATCTCCTCTCTCACTCGAGCTGATGGTTCTTTAGCTGTGGAACACTATGACAAGCTGGGCTTCTCAGGACTACTTTCTATGATCGTCTTGGCACAGTGGTCCCATTGGACAACAATTTTGACTTCTCAGAGTTCATTCATCCGGTGGAAGGGTTGGAGATTTTGTCCATACCTTTCACTCAATCTGAAATTGACAGTACAGTTGCTGAGATGCCCACTGACAAGGCCCCGGGCCCAGATGGTTTCAATGGTTTGTTCCTAAGAATTTGCTGGCCAATAATTAAATTTGATTTATATGACCTGATGAAGCAATTCTGGGAAGGTTCTGTTAATCTGCAAAGTATTAATGAGGCGTTCATCACTCTTATCCCCAAGCACAATGCACCCGAGAATCCTAATGATTATCGGCCTATCTCCCTCTTGAACACTTGTTTCAAACTCATTACCAAGATTTTGGCCAATAGGCTTCAGAAGAAAATCCTTGGATTAGTTCATGTGAATCAGTATGGCTTTTTGAAAACCAGGAACATCCAGGATTGTGTGGCTTGGGCATATGAGTACATACATCAGGTTTCTGCCTCTCGTAGAGAAGCAGTGGTGCTCAAACTGGACTTTGCTAAAGCCTTTGACACTATTGGACACCAAGCTCTTCTTCAGATTCTGAAATGCAAGGGATATGATGACAGATGGCTGAGCTGGATTCAATTTATTTTCTCTACTGGGTTTTCTTCTATTCTCCTCAATGGTGTTCCTGGTAGAAAATTCCCTTGCAGATGTGGGGTGCGCCAAGGCGACCCACTCTCTCCGATCCTTTTTGTGGAAGGTGCCGATCTCCTGCAGTCCATGGTGAATCGATTGGCAGACCAAGGAACTCTGATTCCTCCCCTGCCTATTCCGGAAACTGACTTCCCCATTGTTCAATACGCCGATGATACTCTTCTTATTGTCCAAGCTTGTCCCACCCAGCTGCTGGCCCTTAAAGACACACTTCAGGTTTTTGCTCAGGCTACAGGACTTAAAGTTAACTACAGCAAAACTTGTATGATGCCTATTAAGTTCGATGAGACTAGACTGAATTTTCTGGCTGAAGTTTTCGGTTGTGTGGCTGCAACCATGCCTTTCCCCTACTTGGGCCTACCTCTTGGCACCACGAGACCCTCGGTGTCTGGCTTATCTCCAATTGCTGACCAATTGGAAAGGAGGCTTAATGCTAGTGCCCGGTTCCTGGACTATGGAGGGAGAGTCACCTTTGTTAACTCTGTTCTAACTTCTCTGCCGATACACTTTCTTTGTTCCCTTAAGATCCACAAGTCCATCATTAAAGTTTTTGATAAGGGGCGACGGCTTGCATTGTGGGCAAAGGAGGAAGGAAGGAGCACCTCCCACTCTCTGGCGGCCTGGGACATGGTTTGTCAACCTAAGAAGCATGGTGGTTTGGGCATCCTGAACCTCGAGATTCAGAACACTGCTCTGTTGCTGAAACATCTGCACAAATTTTTCAGTAAAGCTGATATACCATGGGTCAAACTGGTTTGGTCTCTTTATGGGGATGAACCTCCGCAGGCGCAATCATCCAGAGGCTCTTTTTTGGTGGAGAGATATCTTCAGTCTAATCAACATCTATAGAAGCATCACCACATCCAAGGTTGGAAATGGCAATTCTACCCACTTTTGGAAAGATTTCTGGAACAGTACTGAGCTCCTCTGTGACACCTTCCCGCACCTATACTCCTTTGTGCTAAATGAAGATGTTTCGGTTGCCTCCATGGCAGGTGCAACAGAATTGAGCACCATGTTTGCTCTACCTCTGTCGGTCCAGGCCTTTGAAGAGCATGCTCCGATGAGGCCTCTGCTTGCCACTGTCTCGGTGAACCCACTTGAAACTGATGTTAGGCTGTTTGCTTGGGGGACTTCACACTATTCATCTGCCAAATACTATAGATTCATTTTCGCTCGAGCTCCCCAAGACAAAGCCATTGATCTTATATGGAAATCCCAATGCCTGCCTAAGCTGCGTGTCTTCCTCTGGCTTCTGATGAATGACCGACTGAATACAAAAGATCTTATGTCTAGAAAACATTGGCTTTTAGAGGAAGGACCTTATTGTGTCTTATGCTCTAGTCAGATCCTGGAAACACGCGACCACCTCTTCTTCGAGTGCCCATTCGCTGCTAGGTGTTGGGATGCAGTAAACTTTCAATGGAATTGCCATCTTGCGGTGTCTCCCCGGATCTTGAATGCTGCCCAGTCATTTGCTGGACCATGTTTCATGGAAGTGCTGGCGTGTGTTGCCTGGAACATTTGGAAAATAAGAAACAACCTCATTTTCAACAAAGAGCATCCAACCTTCAACAGCTGGAAGGTCAGATTCCGGCAAGATCTTTTGCTGCATCAGTACCGTGTTAAGGCTAACCTTGTGGAACCCCTTCTAGCTTGGATTAGGCTCTCTTTATCGTAACCTCGTTACCATGTATTCTTGGTTCTTTTTTGACCCCCATTAACTTGTATCGCTTGTTACTCGTGGTGTCACCTTTTTGGTGACCCCTGAGCCTTATTAATTGAAAATTACACCATAGGGGCTTCCCCTACGGTAATGGGTGTCAAAAAAAAAGATAGACGGCGTACTATCAAGAGGGGCTCTCAAGTAAGTAACTTGATCGCATCTTTGTGGAGAGCTCAAACCTTTGTATATTTGGCATATCATCTTTCTTCGTTCTTATTTGGCTTTTATCCATGTGAGAATTTAGAGTTTGTGTTCATCTCCATACCAAAGCTCTAGTTCATCAAAAACGGATTTCATATGAATATCCTGTTGCGTTTTTTATGTTGGAGGTTTTACCGGTGTATCTTTCCTAGAGAGGTCAAACTCTCTCCTTATGTTCTCCTCCTCACATGATGAACTATGATGTTTCTCTGCATGATCTTGTAAAGCTCTTCGTTGCGATTCCAACGAGCCCAAGATCATAGAAATCGGAGTCCGGATGAAAAAGTTCTTGTCGTTTTCATGTTGGTGTTTTCGCTGTTTCAGAGGGGCGGAAATTCCGGATTTTAGACTGGAAATTCCGGCCCCCGGAAGTTCCGGGCAAAGTTCCGGCCAAGTCCAGTACCAAAAAATTAAGGGATTTAACCATTTTTTCGAAGGTCCGGAAGGGGCGGAAGTTCCGGTGCCCTGACCGAAAGTTCCGGTCCACCGGAAGTTCCGGTCCAAGTTTTCTGCAATGGCTCTATTTTCTGTGGACCTATAAAAAGGCCCCTTCTTCCCCTCTCTCTCCTCTATTGTTGACCTTGGAAAAGTTTGCCCTCTCTCAATCCCTCCCATGATTCTTGCATATCTTTGAGGGAAAAGTGAGAGGAGATCTAGATCTACAATTCCACCAATCCACTCCTCCTCTAAGTGAGGGGAACCTAATAGATCTTGATCTTGGAGTTCCATTTGTTGGGTTCTTCTTTGTTCTTTCTCTCTTCTCCCCCCATAAGCATTAGTTGCTTTTGGTGGGATTTGAGAGTGAAGGATTAGAGCACTTGATGCTCTTGTCATTGCTTTGTGCTCTCCACGAGGATTCGTGGAAGTTGAAAGTTTGTGAGCTTGTCACTCTTGGGTCTTTGGACCCTAGACGCCATTGTGGTGGTTGAGACCTTTTGTGGTCACTTGTAGCCATCCGGGAGCCCCCAATCCAGTTGTGGGTTGTGCCCCGGGTTGTTGTTGTAAAGGCTCCGGACTCCGCCTTGAAGGATTCCGATAGTGGAAGGTGAACCAATCCTTTGTGGTGCGGTTCATCGGAGAAGAAGGTGATCCTTTTGTGGCGTTGAGACCAACCTGTTGTGGTGGTCTCACACCGCTCCAAAGAGACGTACTCCCCTAAAATGGAGGAACTCAGGAATACATCTTCGTCTCCGAGTGCCTCGGTTATTCTTATACCTGAGCTCTTTACTTATGCACTTTACATTGTGATAGCCTTCGTGCTTGAAGTATTCCTTTGCTATCACCTTGTTGCTTGCGTTGCTTAGCATAAGTTGTTGGTGCACATAGGTGAGCCTAGTATATTTAGATTGTTGGCTTGTTAATTTAAACACCTAATTTTATTCCGCAATTATCAAACCTAAACCGGAAAAGTTTTAATCGTCTATTCACCCCCTCTAGGCGACATCCTTGTCCTTTCAGTATGATCTTGCTATGAGACTAATCGTCAACGATGAAGATAGCAATTGATTATATGTTTAGTTTTCATTAGCTGTATTCCTATGCCCTGAGAATATCTGGTGACCGCTTATTCGACACTCATGCTTTGATTGTCACCTAACGTCTTGCCGTAACTGGGGACAATAACGGTGGCTTTTGGGTGTGGACTAGAATAATGTATTGGAACAGAGATCATTCAAGAATGACACTTACTCCTCCAAACGATGGAGAGATACATCCCCTAGGCCATCTCAGTGTTATCGTTGTCACCCAATCGTCTGGCCAGACACAACGTGATTAATCACGGGACAATGAAAATATGGAATGAGAAAAGAGAATGATGTTGGTACGAGAATTATATGTGTTATGATTAAAGGGTTTAATCACACTAGAGCACATTGTCTCAAATCTCGAGATATCATTGGTATCGTGTACGTAAGAGAATTAGCGTAATGAGCAACACACGGGTTCTGTCGCTCACTCGTGAACACACGGGAGCCAGTACGGCCGTCTAGGTCCCAATGCTGGTTATTGTCTGGTAAGCTCCTGGACATGTCTTTGTGTTTACCGAACCTTTCGGGTCACACACTTAAGCTGTGAGTCAATCCTTTGTTGAGAGAATAAAGTTGTAGTTTTGTGGTTATGAGAAAAGGTCGGAGTCCCTCCGATGTCACTGGAACTTGTTCCGGTGAAGTTTTGAATTAGAGAGAAGGCGGACATCTAATGTCCCGGGGTGATAGGAATTGTTTTTATCACTGTCGGATTTATTCCGAAGGTTTATATAAGAGAGAAATATTATTTCGAGAGTTTTGTCGGCGGATACTAGGTATCCCGGATCATGTAAATATGTTTATATGATAAGTAATTAATTTCGGAAATTTTCTGTAATAGAAAATATTCAAAGAGGAATTAATTAGACAAAAACAAATTAATTATTTATTTAATTAATTAAATTGGAAAAAATTATTTAATTTGGAGACCACCACATGGGGCTACCAAGTGGGCCAGTGGGGCCCACAAGGTAGCCGCACCCCACATGGGGGCGGGTGGGCCCCATGGGCCAAACCGAGTGGGGGGGGGTTTCCCCCCTTGGCCAAAACCCTAGTGGGCTAGGCCCACTAGGTTGAGGCGGTTGGGGAGGGAGGAGTTCTCCTCCCAATCCAACTTGGGGGAGGGGTTGGACTAGGAGGAGGACTCCTCCTCCTAGGGCCGACGCACCACTTGGGGGAGGCTTTGCCTCCTCCCCCAAGTCTCCCTACCCCTTGGCCTACTATATAAAGCCCCCCAACCCCATGGGTTAACACACAATATTGCCTTTGTGGCTATTCTATCTCTCTCTAGTAGATCTCATGTGTTAAGAATTAGACGTCTCTAATCCTCTCATATAGATCTAATCAAGTTGATTAGATCTACCACCTAAACTACGTCGAAAGGTTGTCTCTCTTCGTCGGTGCTAGTAGCTCTAGGCGGCGAACGCAACTGGCGGGTTGGCGCGGTGTACGTGTGGATACTGCTAGAGTGGGGCTGCGCAAGTAGTCCCTCGACGACAGGCCGGCAATAATCTCACCTCCCGGCGTGGACGTGAGATTCTTCATCAAGCTTCACCGACATCTACTTCGACAAACACAAGATGTTCTGCAACGGTGTTTGTAAGTATTCTTGATCTAGCATTATGGAGTGCAGCATATCTTCATAGAATAGATCTTTGGCGGCAAGGTTACGGAAATTTTTAAAGTTTTACCCGCAACCCAATAAGGCACCGAGGAGGCGTGGGAGCTGTACCGGTACGGGCTGCTCGTCCCGCCGGATACCCGCCTCCCCGAGAACTGGGCGACGTCATTCAACGGCAGGCTCCCCGTCCCTGCGCTGCCGGAGACCCAGGATCAGATCGCGCGCGCCATCGCCCGGCGCCGGAGCTAGCTCACACGAGAGCAGCGCGCTGCCCCGGAGTACGACGAAAGAACTTGGGCGGCGTGGATGGCGCGCTTCCAGCGGTAGCTGCGGGAGGCGGCGGAGTTCTACGACGGCCTCAGGCCGCTGGAACACGGATGGGCGGCACCGCTGGTGGGACGGGAGGAGATCCCGACGGGGTACGACGTGTCATCCCCGCTGCGGAACGAGCGCGACGGCGACACGCTCGGGTTCCTGGTGGCGCATCCATAAGCCGTGCGCCGCGCCGCCAAGACGGCGCGTCCACCAGCTGTGCCACCTCCTCCTCCACCTACGTGGTGGTCGACGACGACGAGTAGGATAGGGTTAGGGCGCCTAGGCCTTTCCGCAAATTTTATTCAAAACTTTGTAATATATAACAAAATATGAATGAAATTTGAAATACCTTCAAATTTATTCGCATTCGTTTTTTATTTGAGGGACGCCGCTGTGGGCTCCTCCGTCTGGTCGGACACATGTCCGGCACCCCCAATTGGGACTCAATTGGTGGTGCTGGATACGAGGGTGCGGGTGGAAATGCTCTTAAGCTAGAAGATAAGCATTGGCAAGGGCAAACAGAAGAGAACTTTGTGACTGAACCTGCAAGAGACCACCACAACTGTCAGGCCTATGAGGCTACTACGACGCAACGCAATGCCTTTCTCCGCAAGAAATCTCAGAACAGAACAACAAATAACAATCAAGTATCGGAAGAAAATATGGAAAACGATTGTAATCATCCGGGGGATCGCACGCGACGCGTCCCCCGGGCCGAGCGAGCGACGCGTGGCTTCTGTGGGTCCACCCACGACCGCACCTCACAGCCTTATTCCTTCCAGTAGCGTCTCTCTGCTTTTTTCCCCTCGCTGCCATGGAGAAAACATCCGTCGCCTAACCTCATGCCCCCATCTTCCAGGCCATGGGCCGCCGCCTTTCCTTTCCAAGCCACGCGACGCCGCCACCCATCCACGGCGTTCGCCCGACTCGATTCAGCCGTGGGCGACGCGGACGGGGCTAGCGAGGTCGATGCCACACGGACGCCGGAGGAGACGTTCCCGAGGAGCCCGAGCTCGCCGTGCTCCTCCCGTCGAGGCAGTCAAGGGGAGGGCCGGGGAGATGTGCAGGGCGCTGGATGCAGGCATCTTCTCCTCGGTTCCCCGCTGCGTGCGGTCGGCGAGGAAGGAGCAATTCGCCGTCGATCTACAGCAAAGGGGAGGCGACGGTGGCGGCGAGACGGTGCTGTGAAGTCAGGTCGTCGGTGCTGCGACATCAGCCATGGACGGCCTCCTCTACAGCTACGGGTGTTGCCTTCCGTGCTCGAAGGCATCACTGATGCTACCGGCAGAGCGCGGAGATGCCGCTGCAGACCTCAGGGGCGGTGCTGCCATGGGGGACGGCGGTTCTACCGCCCGTCGGCGTCAGCGGCGATGCTGCCATGGCGGTTCTTCTTCCAGTGCAAATTTTTTGAAGCTTTGTAGCATAAGTTTTTCTCTTTTGATACAAATCCACAGATCATTTGTAGCAATTCTCTTTTGTTCATACAAATTTTCTTGATTTTTGGTACAAATGTTTGGAAGGTTTGTAGCAATTTTTTTCACTTTTGAATGCAAATCCACATAATTGTTGTAGCAATTTTCTTTTCTCCCATACTTCAATTTTTCTTCACGAGGGGATGCAGTTTTCAGTGTGGTGCAAATTTTGGAATGGGTTGTAGCAAAAAATTTACTCTCTGGATGCAAATCCTCTTATATTATTATATTATTGTAGCAAATTTCTTTCTTCATATGCTGCAATATTTTCTTCACGAGTAGTATTTTAGCAATTTTTTCTTCTTTTATGCTACCGACAGATGCTATAGGTGCTACAAGCGGCATGTGCCGACGGCGTGGATGCCGCCCTCGCCGGAGTTGGACGACGGTCAGGTTCCCAGCTGACCGGCCTATGGCGACAGGGTCGGGACTCGCATATGCGCTTGAGCGAGACGACATGATGGTGACGACGTCTTCTCCGGCGACGCCGCGACGGCGTATTCTCCGGCGACGGCATGTTCTCCGGCGACGGCGGGCGGAGCAGGGGGGTCGGGGAAAGGTTCTGCACGGCCCGCGATGGGCGAGAGGGAATTTTTTTTTTTTTTTTGGGTTTTTCTTCATGTGCGAGAGCGAGAACATAGCGACCTAATTTCCCCTCGTTGACCAACGGGACACGTGTCGGCCTCTCCACCCGGGGGATCGGGGGAAATTATCCTCCGGGGCACGCCTAGCGCTGTCCAGAAAATATCTATTCTATTGCAGATATTTGCAATAGACAAATTCATGCGCAAACTTGAGGCCTAATTAAGCGGCAGGGGTTCACACGGTGATAAAAAAGAACATGCTCGATCCTCTGTTTCCGCATGCGCCTGCGAGTTCGTAAAACCAGCTGACATTTCCAGAACTGGTCCGAGCAGAGCAGAGCATATGGAGAAGGGAAAAGGAAACCAAACACCATCCGGGCTGCAAGTTGGTCACGTGCATGCGCTTCGGTAAGGCATCACGCTACGTTTTGTTTGCCTTGCGTGGCTCAGAATAACGTGACGGCCACGGGAGTAGTTTAATGGGAAGCGTTCGTCGCCAATTCCAAGTCCACCATCGAGATACTACGAACCAGACAGCACAGAGCACACGGGTACAGAAAGAGGATCGAGCCGGTCAACGCCACGCCGCGGAAGGTCAGCGTTTTTTTTGTATTACCAGGCTCCGATCGTATGGGCTGGCTTGTGGGGCCCAGGGCGGGTGGCTACTTGCTTGTCAAGAACAAGGCGCGCGGCGTGAACGTCGTGGAGAGGGCGTCTCTCTTAAGCGCCAAGAAAGAGCGAAAAACTGGTAGCTGTACTATTGATGAAGAGTTGCCGCGGGAATGAAAGCAACGCGCCGTTTCGTACGTGGTAAGAACAACCTGGTACGCAAGCAACGGGGCGGAGGGCAAATTCGGTACGGCCGCCATCCTAATAAGGCAGCATTCTTCGCACAAGAAAACTGTTACAGCGACACGAACGAACAAAGTGTCGCCTTCACGAGACTTCACCGAAAAGAACGCCCACGTCATAACTTGGAGGATTTTTTTACATGGTCAGTTCTATATTCGTAGCTTTTAGATGAAGATCCATACTAAGAGCAAATTCGTGTCCGGTACCCCCAATTGTGTCCTCTTTGGGAGTGCCGGACATGTGGCCGCCTCTCCAGCGGCGCCCCCAAATCAAAATTGTCAAAGATTGACAAACATGCAAAATTTCTGGACGAACACACGATTTTGATTGAAAATTGATACAAATATTACAAAATTTAAACTAAAACTTAATCTAAAACGTCGGGAGGCTAGAACTTAACCTAAACTATACTAACTAGACGCCGATAGGGCCAGCCTCGTCGTCGTTCGTCTTCGCTAAGCGAGAACGCATGCGCCTCTTCTGGCGGCGCGCCCTCTGCACTCTGCCTCCCTCGCCGTATTCAGCTCCTCGTGGGCCGCACGCTCGATGACATTGAAGGAGGCTGCATGCTCCTCCACCTGGGCAATGAGCTGCTGCTCGTAGACCACCTGCTCAGCGACCATGAACGAGCGGGCACGCTCCTCCGCCTCCGCGCTCTCGAAGGAACACTCGACGGCGGTTGCCTCCCGGTGGCATTCGCCTCCTCGAAACCTTTCCTCACCCGGCGGTATGCCTCCTCGTTGCGCGAGCTGGTGAACGAGTTATACGCCACCACCTAGTCAGGCCACAGCGGCGGAGGCTGCTGCTCCTGCTCCTACTGCTGTTCCGACTGCTCCTGCTGCGGCTCCTACTCACCCTCTCCCCCCAATCAAAGGGGTCGTCGCCACTCCCCTCGTCGTCAGGCGGATGTTAGGGTTCTGCTTTTGGGGGTGAGCACGACGCGCGACCTGGGTGAGGGTGGCCCATGTGGTGGCGAGGCGGAGTGGGTGGTGTGGGCTACGACAAGCACGAGTGTGTGAATTGGCGTGGGCCATGGCGAGCACGGCGGGTCTGCTTTTATAGCCGGTCGGTCGAGCGGGAAACGGAGGCGGGAAGCGGTTTCACGGCTGGTCAGGAACCGACGGGTGGGTGAGTAGGTGTCGCGTCGAAGTTAATGGCGGCGACACGTTTTTGCTGCGCTGACGCCGCTTTTTGTAAAGTCGGGAAGGTTGGACGCCGACGTAAATGCGACGCGTGCTGCAGACGCCCCGCCGTCCCGTCCCTTGGTCGCTGGGGAAACGCCCGGCTCGCCCTTTTTTTCGGTCCGGTCCCCAATGTGCCTTTGGGGCCATTTGGCGGTTGCCCGTGGAGATGCTCTAATGAGGTGGAAAATCTTTGCAATATCCTTTGTTAGCAAACCTTTGCATAGCCTTCGTATATTTGCTTGGACACACCACACTATTCTTCCTAATTAAGCAAGTACTAGTAGTTGAAGAAAGGCAACATGGGCAAGTAACGATTAGGAAACGGTTATGGGCTAAACTGGACATATCTAGACTTCCCCACCAAGTCACCTCTGCAGGGGCAAAACCGCCATTCCAAGAAAAAAGAAAAAAAGTCGAGAAAGAAACCGTCCAGACGAGGCAAGCAAGCCAAAACTGAGTTAAAAACCAGCACCACGCGCCCATCTTCTCCTCCCTGCGGCCGGCAACACAACACAAACCGACGTCCGTCCCCGCCGACGTGCGGCTCACGAGACCGACCCGCCGCCCCACTCGCTACCAACCTATATATTCCCGCCCCGCCTCCGGCCCCGACTCCACTTAGCCCGTCCTCTCTCGCCACCGACGGACAAGACGGTTGCGTAGGCAGGCAGCGCTCCCGGAGACACACACAGATCGGAATCGATGGACTTCTCCGGCGATGTCAAGCAGGCTATCCCGCGGCTCGCCGCTGTCGGCCCGTCCCCGCTCCTCCAGGGCTGGCGGGAGTTCCGGCGGAGCGGCGCGCCGGTCAGGTTCCTCTGCTTCGAGGGCGGCGCGTGGGCCGACGTCGACGGCGAGGCGGCCGCTCCCCTGCGTCAGGCCTTCCTGGCCGGGAGGGTCGTCTCCGAGGCCGCGTACGGCGGCAGGGCCTTCCTGTTCGACTTCCTGCGGATGGTGCGCATCGACGCGGCCACCGCCGAGGAGGCCGCGATGGGGTGGATCGACGAGCGCGGCGCCTGCTTCTTCCCCGTCCCGGACGGCGGCAGGAAGAAGCGGAAGCGGGGCGAGCCCGAGCAGCTCGAGGACGGGGCATCTTCGGGCGTGGTGGAGGAGGGGTCCGGCGAGAGCAGCGACACGGTGGACTCCGGCAGGGTCAGCAAGGCGGCCCGCCGGCCGTGGGGGAAAGCGGTGAGGCTGGACGAGACGGACAAGTTCTACCAGGTCGTGAAGAAGCTGTTCCTCAGCGGGATTGCGCCCAGGGTGGGTGGCGGCGTGGCCATCACGGCGGTGCACAAGGTCGCGCAGGGGCCCCGGTCCAGGGCGTTCCAGATGCAGGGGCAGCTCCTTGCCGCTGCGCGCGGCGCTGGTGGGGGTAATGCCAAGTTCGCGTGGTACGGCGCGCCGTCGGCGGACTTGGCCGCGGCGGTGGAGCACGGATTCGGGAAGACCAACAGCCAGGTTCTTGGCCCTCACGCGCACGGCGACGGCGTTCATCTCTCGCCGCCTCAGTCTCCTTATGCCAGGTGAGTTTGAACTTCTGAATTTGTGGTTTTGGTTGATGGTAGATACGAATATAGCTTCGCAAAGTTATCGAACGCAGTTGCCAGTTGGGGAACAGTTGCGAATTGCATCGATACTTCCATATCTTTTGAGAAATATTCGTGTTCTATCTAGACTTTTTGAGTTCTTGCTCTATCTGAACTTCTGGCTTATAGGTCCTGAAAAAGCGTGAAGAAAATCTTTGTTCTGTCTGCTCTCGTATAATCTGCTTGCTTATATCCATAGAGTCAATCGAATTCATGTTTGTTTAGCCTTTTGGTTTGTAAATCTTGGAACAGTTAATAAAATGCTGTAGAAAGGGGGGAAACAAGCTGCCATCAGCTGTACCATTTATAACAAATTCATTAATGCATTAATCTGACTAGGCAATGAGCAGAACTAAAGCATGTTCTGAACAATTTCTGTCCAGTTAAGCAGTTCATCAGAAAGCTAACGGTATGAAATCTTTTGTGTCCAGTGCGATGCTAGCAAAGGCAGATGAGAACGGCGAGGCACATATCGTGCTATGCCGTGTGCTGATGGGTCGGCCAGAAACCATCCCAGCCGGGTCCTCCCAGTTCCACCCCAGCAGTGACGAGTACGACAGCGCTGTCGACAACATGCAGAATCCAAAGTGGTACATTGTGTGGAGCACAGACATGAACACAAGAATCCTCCCAGAGTACGTCGTCAGCTTCAAGTGCCCCAGCGTGCAGCAGCTGCAAGGTTAGTGAGCGCCCAGTCTGAAGTTCTGAATTGATGCTGCAGTTGTTAGCAGTTCTTGGATCTCATTTGGTTCGTTGGAAACATGGATTTCAGGATCATCAGGAGCAACCTCGGAGCTGAAGAAGCCCTCACCAGCGTCTCGTGACATGTTTCCGACCCTTCTAGCGGAGATTCAGCGGTTCGTGCCATCCCCCAAGCTGCAGACATTGCAGGGGACTTACAATCGCTTCAAGGTAAATTGCTATTCTTTGCCTGATGGTCACAGCTGCTGCATTTGATTACATTGTGCGGTGTGCCTAGTTACTACTGTAGTAATTTCTCCCATATTTTGAGCACACACCAGGTGTACTCAACGACATTTTCTTTTGTGTTGCAGAAAGGGCACATGAAGAAGGATCAGTTCATCCGGTTCTTGCGTGCCTTCATCGGTGACAGGGTGTTGACAACAGTGGCCAAGAAACTCCGAGGATATTGATGGATAGCGCAGGGTATTCGTAGCTGCTGCTTTTGTTGTGGTCGTAGTTGTGTGCTGGTGGGTTGCTCAATTCGGCTGACTCCATAGAACAGAACAGTGTGCGTGTGTTGAGTACCAAACAGAGAGTTCTTCATTTCTCATGTCGCTGTAGTTTTGCCAGGAATCGCTGTCAGTGTCATAAACATAGAGGGACAACGGTTATCTTCCATTAACCAACACAAAGCTAGATGCAATTCTTCATTTCTCAGACATTTTTACTTAGTTTCTTGCAACGTGCAATCTGTACAGACTGAAAGTTCCATTAGTTTTATGCCTGAAAGCATCATTGGTTCATTGAGCCAGTCCTCCGTTTGTTGTTACCTGTGCCTGTAGTGCCCATACTACTGAAATTTCATCAAGGGCTTTCGTATCTGTGGAATATCTGGACCATCAGAACTTGGATTAGTGGCCACACGTTATCACTTTATGTGTATGCAAACTTCATTCAACGCTGAAATTTAGTAAATCTCAGGCTCACCGACTTACTGAGGCCGAAATTTCAGTTTGGAAAGTTGCCATTACTGGAAAATATTGACAGCAAATTTTGATTTAAGAGATAATGAGCACATCAAAGATTTCGAAAGGTTAGAAGGTCTTTTTTTTTTGAACAAGGAGGTTAGAAGGTCTTGAGAAAATCGTAGCCAATTTGGATGCTCGTTTGCTGGAAAGAATGATACTTCCTCCGATCCATATTAGTGGGCATAGCTTTGTCTAAATTCATATGTATCTAGTTAAATATTTAGACTAGATACATGTGTATCTAGACAAAGTTGTGCCCACTAATATGGATCGGATGTAGTATTATTATTAGCTGAGCTGTTAAATTTGTGCCCGATTCGTCTGTTTGCGTGCACGCCGACCAGTCTTAAAATAACCTCAGCTCCACAGAGAGGATCGAACTCACCGACCAGGCACTGTGTCGCAGATTGACAGGAGCAACGCGGTTACAGAGCGATGTGCTGGAATACCTGACTAAGCGACACGCGTTTTTTCCTCTGTACCACGCGTCCTAACCACACTCTTTTAGGCGCCAGATGTGTGGTCCAAATGAAGCGAGGGAATACCGTGTCACATGTGTAAAACAAACCATGAGTGCCATTTATACTACTCCCTCCGATCCATATTAGTGGGCATAGCTTTGTCTAAATTTATATGTATCTAGTTAAGTATTTAGACTAGATACATGTGTATCTAGACAAAGTTGTGCCCACTAATATGGATCGGAGGTAGTAATTAAAAAGGATAGAGCTATACTTATATTATCAAGATCTCCGGATGAAATAGAGGTACAAAATTATGGTGCACCTGTTGAGACACGATGTTCTGACTCCTAAGATCTAGATGCACCCTATGAAAAATATATTTTAAAGACATTTTAAAATGTTAAAAATTCCAAACAAAAACTTCGGGTGTAAATAAGACATTCTATATCCGCACAAAAGTTTAACGAAAAAATATTTTCTATGGCCCGTATAAAAAGACAAAAAAATCATGAAAATTCATTTTGTAATTAACACCGAAATTTATCTTTTTTTACACAGACCATGAAAAATGTTTTTTTCATGAAACTGCGTGTGCACACATAAAATGTCCTTATGTATACCATTTTTTTAAATTATTCTAACATTTAAAATGTGATTTTTTGATAGTGAGTGTATCTACACCAACAAGCCAAAGCTGATTTCCCGGACCTGCCACTAGTTTCGTAGGTCTCCGGGCCTGAATAGGAAATCCACTTTGCCCTCGAGTGTATATGCATCTGGTATTTGAAAAATATATTTGAAAATGTCGAAAAAAATCTGAAGTCAAATTTCGCGGATATATTCTCACATTCTGTGTGTTCACAAGATACAAAATGTGCAAATTTTATCTTTTTTACACAAGACACAAAAAATGTTGTTTTTTCGTGAAATTTTTCTATTTTACACAAGACACAAAAAAATATTGTTTTTTTCGTGAAACGACTTTGTAAACACATAGCATATTAATATCTATGCGCAATTTTTTTGACATTTCAAGATACGTCCAAAATACATTTTAAATAAAGGATGCATATGCACCGGGAACCAAAACACCACTCCCCTTTAACTTGAAAGAGAGCAAAAGCCATATTTAGATCCGATTCCAAAGTTAGGAATCCTAACCCCTAAACAGCTACTCTTACTATTTTTACTGCATAGTGTTTCACGGGTCAAAACCTAAATAAATCTTCTATGTGTGCTAACCCATTGGATTATCGCAGTAAGCCTCCACGCCTTTTAAATTATTGTAGGTAAAAACACCCGTAGTTAGCGCGGTAAGGGTGGTACGTTCAGATTCATCAGATTTAATATCGACAAGTTCCAACTTCAGTGACTCTGATGCCCGCTTCCATCTGGAATTTCGCTTTAGGGCCTTGGACCTTCTCTCGAGCATCATCAGCAAGCTACGCCAGTCCAGCCTATCCAAGATCACCTCGACTCCGGTCATGTCACATACTTGGGTCTTTACCTGATCGAAGAGAATTCATCCTAGTTAACGCGATCGAGGAGACTATCGACACCATCCTCAAATACATTGACTTTGTGATGGTACTTAAAATGTGTTGGATGCCTAACCTTAGACGGTTAGGCCCTTTGTGAGTTCATTTGGGACATAGGAGAATCCTTTCGTTCTTACACCCGACACTACAAAGATTTAAGGAATTACTTGCCAAACACAAGTGAATCAGAAGTCGTAGCAGCTTCATGGTACAACCTGCATGATTCTGGCCTAGTACGCAAGATCGGGAGACATGGTTTTCGCATGCCTATTTTGGAACGCCTGGATACATCACTGTCCTCCACACCACCACCACTCTTTGTAAGGTTAGCCAATGGAGAAGCACCATCGGTAGAGTTCTAGACAAATGAGCACACATATAACATGGGCTACTACCTTGCCGATGGGATATGCCCACAGTGGGCAAAGTCTGTCAAGCAAAATTCCCAACCCGCATTGTAACAAACAACTCCAGTTTCATAATGCTGAAACAAACTAGGAAGAATGTGGAGGGCATGATCATCAAACATGAGTGTGACGAAGCTGACCACAAATATGAATACGTGGGAAGGGTGGTGCATCCTCGAAGGAGACAAGACCACATCCAAAGGTTCCTTCAAGTTCACCATGATATTTGAGATGTGGAGACTCATAAGAAACATAAAGAATCTCATCAAGGAGTAGTAGAAGTGGAATGGCCAATAAAAAGTTTAGTTCTACTTGGTCGTTTTCTATTTCGGTTTTGATGAACTTTGTGATTTGCATGATGAACTTTGTGTGTGATTGATGAACACTGTGTTTTATTAATGATGTACTATTTGTTTTCTATAATATTGGATTTTATTTAATTTTATATTCATAAGTTACTTTAATAATGATATCCAAGGCTAACAGCCGCCCTATGGCCGGAAGCCCCGTCGCGAGAAGAAGACAAGAGACGAGGGCTCACCGACTGCCATCAGTCGCTCATGACTTTGCCACACGGATGCGCCCTGCAGCGGTGGGAGGTTGGGTAGAGAGGATGGTTGCGGCGGCTAGGGTTTTGCCTGAGCCTCCTCCATGACAGTAGAGGTGCCAGCGGCAAAATCCTGAGGGGTCAGCCAGGCTAGATATCATGGATCAATACATAATATGTATAAACTGAAGGGATTTTCTAGAAAAGCTGTCGGGACTTGTATCCCAATAAACACAACACTAGCCTAAGCATACATTTTTTTAAAGTTATAGTATAGATACGATAAGGGATGTGAACTTGTGTTTTTTTCTTTTGCGTAACACAGTACAACGCAGACGCTCACATACACATGCACACACTCACCCCTTTGAACGCACTCGCGCACATCCTACCCATATGAGCACCTCCGAAAGACTGAGCCGATGGTCGGGTCTTGAGATTGACGAAGTCACCACATGCGACTCGCTGTCCCCGACTTATGCCATTTATATCCTTGAAAAAAAAAGTTTGTACTTAAGTTAGCCCTTTGATATGTACGTGAAAATTGGCTTGACCTTACTCGGGATAACTTCATGCGCAGCAATTCGTGTTGTACGGAGAAGGTAAAACGGTCGTGTACAACCATGGGTTAGGGCATCTCCAGCCGTTGTGCCCCCTAGGCCGAATTCCGGCGCTAAATATGGCCGCTTGGGGGGGGGGGGGGGGCAATGGCGCTATTCGGGCGCTGGGGGGCGCCGATTCCCAGTCGCCGAACCCAGGCCGCCCCCCATCCGGCGATTTTCTCCCAAATATGATTCAAAAAAGCGTCCCGACCCGACGATTTTTGCCCAAATATGATTCAAAAAAAGCACAAACATTATTTTGTCCACATAGTTCAACATACAGATCCACACACAAATAGTTCAACATACAAATCCACACACAAATAGATAACCAATGCAACCAAATAGAACACATCAAACTAGGCGATGCCATTGCCTTTGCGCCTGCACAAGTGCTCCACCACATCATTCTGCAGCTGTGTATGAATCTGTGGGTCTCGAATCTCCTGGCGCATATCGAGGAAGGCTTCCCATGTTGCCGGCACCTCGTGATCTACAACCGGAAGAGGACCCTGTCGGTAATATGGCTCAGCAGCGTCAGCCACCGGATCATTCCGCTCGCTCTCAATGATCATGTTGTGCAAGATCACACAACAGTTCATCACCTCCCACATATTCGCTTTCGACCAAGTCAGAGCGGGGGACCGGACAACAGCAAATCGAGAGTGTAGCGCATCAAATGCCCGCTCAACATCCTTCCTGCAAGCCTCTTGGATCTGAGAAAACCAAGCTTTGGCGGTTCCTGGCACAGCGTTGGAGACAGTCTTCACAAATGTTGACCACTTTGGGTAGATGCCATCTGCAAGGTAGTAGCCTTTTGTGTACTGGTGTCCATTGATCTCATAGTTCACCGGGGGAGCATGTCCTTCAACAAGCTTGCCGACGACATTCGAGCACTGCAGGACATTGATGTCATTCTGAGTTCCTGGCATACCAAAGAAGGCATGCCAAATTCAAAGATCTTGTGTAGCCACTGCCTCAAGAATCACACTGCAAGCTTCTTTGTGGCCTTTGTACATCCCCTGCCAAACAAATGGACAGTTCTTCCATGCCCAATGCATGCAATCGATGCTTCCAAGCATCTCAGGTGGCCAGTATCCGGGCAGTGTCTGATGTCGTAAATCACACGTTCGCTGGGAGAACCCAAGAGGAAGGTATGATGCAGCGTAGTGGCAATTTTCTCTTGATACAAAACCAAGGTTTATCGATCCAGTAGGACTTGGAGAAGGCTTCGGAAAGATGTCTCCCTCCCCTGGCGCTAGGAGGTAAACGTGGACCTGCGCACACATGAACAAACTAGTTTGCCCCAACGAAACAGAGAGGTTGTCAATCTCTCCGGCTTGCTGAACACAAAGAATTAAATGTATGTGTGTAAAATAATATGAGAGCAAAAATGACCAGCGAGCAAATGAATTTGGAAAAGCTATTAAAACAGTTGTAAACAATATAGGAAAATAGGACCGGGGTCCACAGTTCACTAGTGGCGTCTCTCCAAAAGATAAACATGTTGGGTAAACAAATTACAGCGAGGCAATTGACAAACATGGGCGCAACACAATACTATCATGACACAGAGTTCACCGTTTCATCTAATATGGGCATTACGACAAAATATATAGACCGTTATTGATAGGGTAATGGTGCCCGATATTTCGATGAGATGGATAACTCTCGATTTGGGTGGAGGTCGACGTTGACGATCCGACTATAAACGTGCGGGACGTTGCGCCTTAGCAATCGCTACACCAACTTCCGAGGCTATTGATCTCGCCGGGGCTAGATCAACCTGATCCGTAGATCAATTCCTGCAAGCAATCAAAGAACTAGCAAGAATTATAGATGCAATCAAGATATTGCGGATAAAAGATGAAATCTTTATAGATGGGATTCTGCAAGTGCGTAGTACAAGAGGTCTGAACCGACACTGTTGCCTATGGCGAAGAATAGCAATGGCTAAGTCTTAAACTAAACAAAATCCGCGTCTAAACGTAATCGGTCCAGCTATTTATTTCGGAGGAGATGCGTGAACTGGCGGTGGCGGCAGCATCGACCCAAAGGTTTTCCGTGTGATGGCCTTGGGCCCACCTCCTGCCACATGCTTGCAAGTCTTCACGTCAAGCTGGGCCAAGCATCTCTGGCCTTTTGAGCCAAGCGTCACATGCAATAGGACCCACCATAATCTTTTGTAGTGTATGCTACCAGCCCAAGCTGCACCGTACCATGCAAGCACACGCGACATGCATATGTCCATTGAACATCTCCGTTAGCTCCAGCAACGTATATCTCTTCATTTTAACGCGTGGTATAAACAGGTCTTCAGTATATCTGCATATAAAACACACGTATGTAGTAATTCTGTCTCTAATAATTAAATAATGTTTGCTGGAATTATTACTAGCAATCACCTGGAAAACATGTTCGTGGGTAATAATTTTGGTCGTATCCAACATAATCATGTCCTCATCAGTTATCCAACTGCATCTATGACTAATAATCCACCCCGGGATCGCTATCCAGCCTGTCACCCGAAAGTATTAAGTTGCAAGCAACAGATAATTGCAATAAGCATGGTGCGTAATGTAAGCAATGGTTATAACATATAGCAATAAACACCGCTGTTTTATCCCTAGTAGCAACAGCACATCTCAAGTCTTAATCGTTTCTGTCAACTCGAGCTCAGACAAGAGAGGCATGAACCCACTATCTAGCATAAATACCCTCTCTAAGATACTAGCAATTACTTCGGCCAAAGCATCCACAAGCATCGGAGAGCATGCAAGATCATAAATAAAAACATATGATAAATAAACTGAACAATAATGTCATGACTCCATAATTCATCGGATCCCCACAAACACAACATGTATCATTACAAATAGATGATCTTGATCATGTTAGGCAGCTCATAAGATCTAAACAATGGAGTACAAGAGAGAGACAACCATCTAGCTACTGCCATGACCCGTAGTCCCGTGGTGGACTACTCACACATCACTCCGGAGGCAGGCATGGTGGTGTAGATGCCTCCGGTGACGATCTCCCCCTCCGGCAGGGTGCCTGCCGGGAAGAGGTTCAGAACCCTCCCGATCTAGAGTTGGGGACGGTGGCGGCATCGGATGTTTTCTGGAAAATATGATCGGGTACCGAGGGTTTTCGGGAGGAATAGAATTTATAGGCAAAAGGACAACTCGGGGAGACGCCCGAGGGTGCTAGGTGGGCCCCAGGCGCGGTCAACCCTTTGACCGCGCCTGGGTGGCGTCTGGAGGCTGTGGGGCCCCCCTGCAGCTCCCCTTCTGGCTCCATCTTTGTTTCTTTGTAAAAATAATTCCATTAAATTTTCGGCAAATTCCGAGAAAATTCCCCGACTAGCCTTTCTGAAACAAAAAGAGAGTGTGACACCCCTCCCTGGCACATCTTGCCAGAGAGGCAGTCGTCCCGTGCGCCATCCCAAGATAACTGGCCGCACGTCACAACAGTGTAACATAATGGAAATCATTACACAATCAGGCACATCAGTGCTACAAATGGTTTTACAAGGCCATCAAGGAAGGACAAAATATCAATCCCAGCATGGCACGATACAGAGTTTTTAACTGGCAGCGGAAGACATAAGAGAGGCTACGGCTTGGAGCGGCTCCACTCCACAGGTTCTGGCTGGGCTACTGATCCTAGCACGCTCATGCTTCAAATCCTTACTAAGGTGGAAGATGAATCCTCGACAAAACCTGGCCACAATCACAAGGCCCGTGAGTACATTAATATGCACTCAGCAAGAATCGCCACTCACCACAAACAATCCAATAATCATGCAGCAAGATATACATTGGAAATAAAATCCTACAACATGGCAAGAGTCTACTCGAGATAGACCAATATGACAACATAAAGGTAGCATGGCATCACAAGCAAAACATGGCATAAGCAAACAACGGGGGTATCACCAGTACAGAGTCCAAGCCAGGTGGGGTTGGATCGTGCCCGGCAATCATACAAAGGGCTTACCTGTGACGAGAAAACGGGTGTACCAAGTGGGTACCAAATAATACACAACAACACCTGTGATCACTGCTAGGCCCACTGGCCTCATCTTTCAACTCTGGGCATGCACGGTTGATGTGGGCTCTGGCCTAACTATAGGCTCCCCAACGCATCACACCGCCATCCCTAAACCTGGTTCACAATCACATCTCGAGTAACATTCCCTGCATCAACTTATTGTTCACTTAGTGAAATCAGATTGTTTATCTTTCTTTCAAACAAGCCTTAGGTTTAACCTCCTGACACGACAAAGACACACAGTGTGACCGACACTGAACTGTTGTTCCATAACCTTGGAACGAGGCTAGACATCCAGATTTGACACTCTCGAGAGGTTGCAGATACCACCCACCTAAGTGCACCACACTGAGCCGGTACTTTAGGATATCATCCTTAAGGCGAACTTAGCAAGATACACTCACCTGACCGTTCACGCTACCAAGACACTCCCTGTATAGCCACCGACATAACTCTATGCCTTATGCAGAAGTGAATCCGGCACGTCCCCAACTATGGGCAACGCCTAGCTCCGGAACCTTCGCAAGACTATCCCTGACCAACTATGGTAACCGACTAGACTTGCCAAAAGGGTGGCATCAAAGGAGGCTCAATAGGATTACGTAGGTCAAGGCCCGCCCATGTGAGCGACAGTGGCAGTGCGTTCGATGTTCAGATTAGTGGCACCGTGGACTGACCCTATCGTTGTTTGGAGGGGTGTTTCATTTAATCAAGTTCCATCATTCACAAGTCCAAACCAAGAGGATTAGTCCAACACAACAATCACAATATCATAATATATCATCACACGACAAAAATATTAGCAACACAATAAATCAAGCAATAGTAGTATCCATGTCCAAACTTAGCAAAATAAAAACAAACGTCAACCGGATGACTGTCGCAGCGGTCTTCCGCTGGCAAGCGCCTTCATAGATCAACTACAAAAGATAACACAGTGGGTCAATCGGACGACTGTGGCGGTTCCTCCAGCCAGCGTCCTCGCAGATTAATTACAAAGTTGGTGAGGCATGTAGCCTCCAAACAATGAACCGAAAAGCATTCATAAGAAAGAAAGCATCCATTCCACTCAAGGATTAACCCGACGTGGTGTCAGCAATCTTGGCAAAAAGAACCAAATGGAAAGCAAATGTACCAAGCGTCACAGTCTAGGCGGGCTTACGCCAACCACGTTTGACGGAGGGAGAAGAAGCAAATAACTCTTTTGGCAAATGCCCCCAACTCCGAGGATCATAAGACGACATTCGTCCGCTCCTCACCTCGGCGAAGGAGAAGAAGCAAACAATCATAGGAGCGCATGTTTTATAGTTGTTTATTTAGAGGGTTCGACAAAGCCACGCAAGTGCGAGGCTTACAGATAATTCACACATCATTCTAATGCATACATGGATGATGAATATGACATGGCAGGAGCAATAATCGAAGCAACATATTAAACAAGAATAACAACAGACATGCAATAATAAAACAGGGCACAGACAGAAAATATAACACTCGGTATGGCACTCAACAAATAAACAAACAACATTGAGGGACTGCTCAAAGCAAGTGGTTAGCTTGCCTCCGAAGATCGACATCGTTTGGCTTGGAGGGTCACGGACACGTCCCGGGTCAGGGTGTCGGTTTGCCGGTACCGCGGAATATACCTATGCAGGCATACAAGGGTACTGAGCATACAATTATTTTACAAAAAGGTAAACCTACACCACTGGATAAAGCTTTCCAAACTATGAATTTACAAATTTGAATCACTCCGATCGGAGCTACGGTTCAAGAGATATCGTCGTTTGAAGTCTGTCTTACCAGGAAAAAGAAAACAGACGTGCTGGAAAAAAAACTGCACGGGCGCGCGGCTGGGCCGCAAATGGGCCACGGCCTCGCGCAGAGGCTGCTGTGCGCCGCGCGCGCGTGCCTGCGCCGCGCCTGGATGGGCCACCGGTGGGCCGTGGATGGGCTGCGGCCCGCTGAGCTTGCTGGGCTGCTTGCTGGTTGGAAAAGAAAACGGATCGAACGGATCGAAACGGATCGATCGATCCAGTCTTCTTCCTCCAGCACGCACGTACGGGAGCCACGGGAGAACACGGCCGCCGACCGCCGGAACGGCTTGGCCTCCGGCCGACGGCGGGGACGGGACGGCGGCGACGTGCCGCGGCCAGGGGGAGGCTCGGGGACGGGGACGGGGTCGGCTTCCTCCTTCGCACGAGCTCGCACGGGAGCGTACGGGGAGGTGTCGGAGGTCGACGGCCGCCGGCGATGCGCGGCCCGGCGGAGCCAGCCGAGGACGGCGGCGGGGTTGCGGTGCCGCGCCGCGCTCGGGGAGGGTCCAAGGTGGCCGGGGAGAGCAGGGGGACGGCGCCGCGAGCTTGGCCGCGGCTCGGCCATGGTGGCCGCACGGCGGGGCTGGCCGGCGACGCTCCGCACCACCTAAACTCCGGCCGACGGCGGGGATGGAACCGTGGGGCTCCACCGCGCCCAGGGAGGCAGGCTGCGGTCGCCGAGGTTCACGGGAAGGCGGCCGTTCGAGCTCTCCCGAGCGTGGCCATGGCGGCAGTAGAGGATGGAGCTTCGGCCTCCAACTGCTGCTCCAGAGGGGAGGGCTAGCAAGGGCAGGGGAGTGAGCCAGTGGTGGTGTGGCTGAGGGAGAGGCTCGAGGTGCTTGAGGGCTAGAGGGGAGGCCATGGCTCGGGGGGGGGGGGAGGAGGCTGCCGTGCTCAGCCAAGCTTGGCAATGGAGGATGCTCTCGGGGTTCTTCTCCCCTGCTGGTTCCAGGGAGGGCAGGGGGAGGGAGTGGAGAGGAGTGAGGGGAGAGTGGGGGTGCAGCAGCTCGGGAATGATCTTGGGGCCTCCTTATGTAGCTAGAGTGGAGGAAGAGCAATGGGAGGAGGGGGAGGCTTGATGGACGGTGCACCGGCGCAACAACACCGCTCCAAATATTTAAGGTAAGAGATAAGAACGGGAGGGGGTGAGCTGGTTGCGCAGTGGAGCACGGGTGTGCACTGGTGTAGGAGGGTTAGGCCGGGTTTAGGGCTAAGCGGGTTTAGGTCACGCCAAAGCGGCGTCTAGGGCGCGACACGAGCGGCATCGTCACGTTCCCGATGACTCGGGGGTCCAAACGCGAAGATGTTTTCGCCACTGCTCGCCAAATTCAAAACTCTACAACTTTGGTGACTAAAGTTTTTGCGATTTCAAAAGTTGGTGCGACTAGAAGTTTTGAAAAACGGTACTGGTCAAATTTGAAATTGATTGTTTGAGGAGGCAAATGATTTTTGGTTTGGTCAAGACTTTGCCCTGAGGTGGGGGCTCTCCTAGTACTTGCATCTAGGTGTTCTCCTCCCACTATAAGAATCATTTGGCTTGATTTTGAAAACATTTGAATTTAGGGCAGAAACTCGGACAGAGTAAAAGTCAAACATTTTCTTAGCAAGGTATCTAATATTTTCGCATAAATGGGTTACACACTGCCTAGGGATCACCGGGGAAATTTTGAGGGAGCAATTCCCAAGTCAAATCATCCTCAAGGATTTGAAGAAACATTTAGGAAAAGAGAAAAAGTTTTTCAGGTGTCAGAAAACACCACTAAAATTAGGTTTGAATTTTTGGGGTGTTACAGACCTTCCCCCCTTAAAAAGAATCTCGTCCCGAGATTCGGGGAGTTATACAAGATAATTCTTGAACGATCCATTTATACCCCAATTTAAAACTTTTTCTAAAATAATAGAATTTTGGTTAACCAAAGAGGTCAACAAGACTTTTTACAAAACATACATTTGTTTTTCAAGCATGATATTTCTACCATACTCAAGGCATTTCAAAGATGACATGGCAGGGGTTCATTCAATCAAACAACATAGGATCTACTCACATGCTTATGAATTTAAAATCTAAGGTTCTGCACAAACAGGACAAGATCAAACAAGATCTACAACCAAATTATCAAATAATCTAACAAGATCAACTGGGGTGAGTAAGAACTCAAAAATCTTTATAAACAAAAGGCAGGGATATGCTAATCATAACCCTCTCCTAAGGTTTTATTTTTGAAAAGTTATACACACACGACAGGTGCCCCTTTCATGTATATACAGGTTTGAAAAAAAGAAACAAGGTTTGTCTTCAAACAACAATGTTCGCGCCACAAGAGTGGGATCACAAACACCAAAATTTTGTGGAATAGAGCCATTCCCAAAGTTTGTTTTTGCAAAGAAATTTTCCCTATAGAACTCCGGGATACGAGGAAAATAACACGTCTCGGGGTACCTCTTCATGTTGAAGCAGTCGTAGTGTCCTAGTTGGAGTAGAACTTGCATCATCAATTTCGGAAATTGTCCATCCGTGTACAGTTCGTGTCTTGCAGCAAGATTAAATGGCAGGGATACAAGCATGGGTAGGAGAATTTCTACTTGTAGCAAAACATCATTTTATAAAACATTTCTGCATTTTATGGCCCAAAACAAAACGGCTGCAGCAGTATGGCATAATCATTTCAACCATACCGTATAGGCAAGCACAAGCAAACATAGAAATAAAACACTCTACAAAAATCCTTTTGTGTTCCAACGAGGAAGAACACTCAACAAGCATTTTTAAGGCTTGGGAGGGAGTTGCGCGTGGAGGGCTCGGGCCCCTTTCTCTAACATGCGTCCAGACAAGGTTCATATTGGGTGAGGAACCTTGGGGTACTACATGTAGGAGTTTTTCAAACCTATGCGCGAGCCAACATTAAGTGAGCGGGACACCGTGGTTACAGTGTCTCATCAAATACTTCCACTTAATAGTTAAACTTGTGCAACACACACAAAATAATTTGCATACTACAAAATAATCCCATTCAAAGTTTGCATTAACTCACAGGTGGGTATATGCGTCTGGGTTCACATATACTGTCCCTGTTTTAAGTGATCTGTCGTTTCTTCAAAACCTTTAACTGAAGAAAAGGCATGACGTTCCATCATGTGTCAACCAAGTGGTCAACCAGGGGATAAGAACACCAAGTTTTATTTCGGCTGATTCGACATCAACCAAGAAACAGACAACAAACTTGCATTACAACCAACACAAGGAAAACAAACAACAAAACAAACAAGCTCACGGCTTCTCACCTACCAACATACGAGCGTCACTCCGACTAAACGAACAGGGGCTCTATTCCGCTTGACGGCCTCTGGGGGTCGGTGGAGCGGTGCCAAGACGAAGAGTGGTGTCCACATCTGCATCTTCCGGGGGGTGGGGAATCACCGGCCTGCCTTCAAGGACAACACCTGGTTCTTGGGGTTGCTGCCGAACTCGGGCCATGGCTTCCTCAAGAACAGAAAGACCAACATAGGGTGCCATCTGTTCAGGTACCTGTAGTGCCCACTGAAGTCGATCTGGCACGGAGCCTTTGTGGGATGGACCAGGGTCTGGAATCTGGGGTTTTCCTTGCTGGATTTGAGCTTGGTCCTGTGTGGCTGAGATTGGATTCCTCATGGAAGCATGCTGCAGGAGTGCAGGGCCAAGACTTTGCCTGGCGACTCGGAGCTCGGCCATGAGTGAATGGTTCAGGCTTTCCATTGCAGCGAGGTAGGAGACCAAGTGCACTATAGCTGAATCGACTTCATTTTCGGTGTTGGCCCAGATTATCCGAGGACCAGACCGAGGCATAGCTGGGAAAAGAAGTAGGCTCTACACCGCACAAATGCCGGTTCCATCCATCTGAGACGGGCAAGGCTTTCAAAGGCGGTTACCTGGAAAGCTAGCTCAAGTGTAGGCATTAACCTGCCACTAAACTCATAGGGTTTCTTCTTGCGGTCGGGATGCGGCTTGATACTCACAACAGCCTGAAACTCATGCCCGGCAGGTGAGTCTTCGCTTCTGAACACCACATACTGAGGACGGGTCGATGCACCAAGAGCATCACGGACGACCTCCCAAAGAAGAAGGGGGAAGCCGGGGCAATGGTCGGCAGTGGTATCCATATAGAAGGTGGGTGCCATCTAAACTAGTGCAAGCTTCAGGGCTATGGGTGAGGTAAGAACGCGGGATACCTTAGCGGAATCCTGCTTCAATAGAGTTGGGTTGCCAAGGGTAGAAGGCGAAGGTGGGGATGTCTGGAAGCTAGGACTGGGTCTCATTTCTAAGGGTTAGTGTCAATTTCTTCTCATGGAAGAAACTGGCGAGCCTCACTCGGGGATTGGGACAAGTCCTACTGCACCATACTGTTGACCAACAATAGCCATGCCGGTTAGGCGGAGATGGGTCAAATCCATCGGGCTCCTTGTCGGCAAATAGTACGGTTGAGCTTTCCATGCTAGGGTAGTCTACAGCCAGCCTGGTGCTCTGATACCATGTCTGTGACACCCCTCCCTGGCACATCTTGCCAGAGAGGCAGTCGTCCCGTGCGCCATCCCAAGATAACTGGCCGCACGTCACAACAGTGTAACATAATGGAAATCATTACACAATCAGGCACATCAGTGCTACAAATGGTTTACAAGGCCATCAAGGAATGACAAAATATCAATCCCAGCATGGCACGATACAGAGTTTTAACTGGCAGCGGAAGACATAAGAGAGGCTACGGCTTGGAGCGGCTCCACTCCACAGGTTCTGGCTGGGCTACTGATCCTAGCACGCTCTTGCTTCAAATCCTTACTAAGGTGGAAGATGAATCCTCGACAAAACCTGGCCACAATCACAAGGCCCGTGAGTACATTAATATGCACTCAGCAAGAATCGCCACTCACCACAAACAATCCAACAATCATGCAGCAAGATATACATTGGAAATAAAATCCTACAACATGGCAAGAGTCTACTCGAGATAGACCAATATGACATAAAGGTAGCATGGCATCACAAGCAAAACATGGCATAAGCAAACAACGGGGGTATCACCAGTACAGAGTCCAAGCCAGGTGGGGTTGGATCGTGCATCGGCAATCATACAAAGGGCTTACCTGTGACGAGAAAACGGGTGTACCAAGTGGGTACCAAATAATACACAACAACACCTGTGATCACTGCTAGGCCCACTGGCCTCATCTTTCAACTCTGGGCATGCACGGTTGATGTGGGCTCTGGCCTAACTATAGGCTCCCAACGCATCACACCGCCATCCCTAAACCTGGTTCACAATCACATCTCGAGTAACATTCCCTGCATCAACTTATTGTTCATTTAGTGAAATCAGGTTGTTCATCTTTCTTTCAAACAAGCCTTAGGTTTAACCTCCTGACACGACAAAGACACACAGTGTGACCGACACTGAACTGTTGTTCCATAACCTTGGAACGAGGCTAGACATCCAGATTTGACACTCTCGAGAGGTTGCAGATACCACCCACCTAAGTGCACCACACTGAGCCGGTACTTTAGGATATCATCCTTAAGGCGAACTCAGCAAGATACACTCACCTGACCGTTCACGCTACCAAACACTCCCTGTATAGCCACCGACATAACTCTATGCCTTATGCAGAAGTGAATCCGGCACGTCCCCAACTATGGGCAACGCCTAGCTCCGGAACCTTCGCAAGACTAGCCCCGACCAACTATGGTAACCGACTAGACTTGCCAAAAGGGTGGCATCAAAGGAGGCTCAATAGGATTACGTAGGTCAAGGCCCGCCCATGTGAGCGACAGTGGCAGTGCGTTCGATGTTCAGATTAGTGGCACCGTGGACTGACCCTATCGTTGTTTGGAGGGGTGTTTCATTTAATCAAGTTCCATCATTCACAAGTCCAAACCAAGAGGATTAGTCCAACACAACAATCACAATATCATAATATATCATCACACGACAAAAATATTAGCAACACAATAAATCAAGCAATAGTAGTATCCATGTCCAAACTTAGCAAAATAAAAAGAAACGTCAACCGGATGACTGTGGCAGCGGTCTTCCGCTGGCAAGCGCCTTCTCGTTTGACAAGGAAAAAGAAACGTCGATCGGAAGACTGTGGCAGCGGTCTTCCGCTGGCAAGCGCCTTCACAGATCAACTACAAAAGATAACACAGTGGGTCAATCGGACGACTGTGGCGGTTCCTCCAGCCAGCGTCCTCGCAGATTAATTACAAAGCTGGTGAGGCATGTAGCCTCCAAACAATGAACCGAAAAGCATTCATAAGAAAGAAAGCATCCATTCCACTCAAGGATTAACCCGGCGTGGTGTCAGCAATCTTGGCAAAAAGAACCAAATGGCAAGCAAATGTCCCAAGCGTCGCAGTCTAGGCGGGCTTACGCCAACCACGTTTGACGGAGGGAGAAGAAGCAAATAACTCTTTTGGCAAATGCCCCCAACTCCGAGGATCATAAGACGACATTCGTCCGCTCCTCACCTCGGCGAAGGAGAAGAAGCAAACAATCATAGGAGCGCATGTTTTATAGTTGTTTATTTAGAGGGTTCGACAAAGCCACGCAAGTGCGAGGCTTACAGATAATTCACACATCATTCTAATGCATACATGGATGATAAATATGACATGGCAGGAGCAATAATCGAAGCAACATATTAAACAAGAATAACAACAGACATGCAATAATAAAACAGGGCACAGACAGAAAATATAACACTCGGTATGGCACTCAACAAATAAACAAACAACATTGAGGGACTGCTCATAGCAAGTGGTTAGCTTGCCTCCGAAGATCGACATCGTTTGGCTTGGAGGGTCACGGACACGTCCCGGGTCAGGGTGTCGGTTTGCCGGTACCGCGGAATATACCTATGCAGGCATACAAGGGTACTGAGCATACAATTATTTTACAAAAAGGTAAACCTACACCACTGGATAAAGCTTTCCAAACTATGAATTTACAAATTTGAATCACTCCGATCGGAGCTACGGTTCAAGAGATATCGTCGTTTGAAGTCTGTCTTACCAGGAAAAAGAAAACAGACGTGCTGGAAAAAAAACTGCACGGGCGCGCGGCTGGGCCGCAAATGGGCCACGGCCTCGCGCAGAGGCTGCTGTGCGCCGCACGCGCGCGTGCCTGCGCCGCGCCTGGATGGGCCACCGGTGGGCCGTGGATGGGCTGCGGCCCGCTGAGCTTGCTGGGCTGCTTGCTGGTTGGAAAAGAAAACGGATCGAACGGATCGAAACGGATCGATCGATCCAGTCTTCTTCCTCCAGCACGCACGTACGGGAGCCACGGGAGAACACGGCCGCCGACCGCCGGAACGGCTTGGCCTCCGGCCGACGGCGGGGACGGGACGGCGGCGACGTGCCGCGGCCAGGGGGAGGCTCGGGGACGGGGACGGGGTCGGCTTCCTCCTTCGCACGAGCTCGCACGGGAGCGTACGGGGAGGTGTCGGAGGTCGACGGCCGCCGGCGATGCGCGGCCAGGCGGAGCCAGCCGAGGACGGCGGCGGGGTTGCGGTGCCGCGCCGCGCTCGGGGAGGGTCCAAGGTGGCCGGGGAGAGCAGGGGGACTCGGCCATGGTGGCCGCACGGCGGGGCTGGCCGGCGACGCTCCGCACCACCTAAACTCCGGCCGACGGCGGGGATGGAACCGTGGGGCTCCACCGCGCCCAGGGAGGCAGGCTGCGGTCGCCGAGGTTCAAGGGAAGGCGGCCGTTCGAGCTCTCCCGAGCGTGGCCATGGCGGCAGTAGAGGATGGAGCTTCGGCCTCCAACTGCTGCTCCAGAGGGGAGGGCTAGCAAGGGCAGGGGAGTGAGCCAGTGGTGGTGTGGCTGAGGGAGAGGCTCGAGGTGCTTGAGGGCTAGAGGGGAGGCCATGGCTCGGGGGGGGGGGGAGGAGGCTGCCGTGCTCAGCCAAGCTTGGCAATGGAGGATGCTCTCGGGGTTCTTCTCCCCTGCTGGTTCCAGGGAGGGCAGGGGGAGGGAGTGGAGAGGAGTGAGGGGAGAGTGGGGGTGCACCAGCTCGGGAATGATCTTGGGGCCTCCTTATGTAGCTAGAGTGGAGGAAGAGCAATGGGAGGGGGAGGCTTGATGGACGGTGCACCGGCGCAACAACACCGCTCCAAATATTTAAGGTAAGAGATAAGAACGGGAGGGGGTGAGCTGGTTGCGCAGTGGAGCACGGGTGTGCACTGGTGTAGGAGGGTTAGGCCGGGTTTAGGGCTAAGCGGGTTTAGGTCACGCCAAAGCGGCGTCTAGGGCGCGACACGAGCGGCATCGTCACGTTCCCGATGACTCGGGGGTCCAAACGCGAAGAGGTTTTCGCCACTGCTCGCCAAATTCAAAACTCTACAACTTTGGTGACTAAAGGTTTTGCAATTTCAAAAGTTGGTGCGACTAGAAGTTTTGAAAAACGGTACTGGTCAAATTTGAAATTGATTGTTTGAGGAGGCAAATGATTTTTGGTTTGGTCAAGACTTTGCCCTGAGGTGGGGGCTCTCCTAGTACTTGCATCTAGGTGTTCTCCTCCCACTATAAGAATCATTTGGCTTGATTTTGAAAACATTTGAATTTAGGGCAGAAACTCGGACAGAGTAAAAGTCAAACATTTTCTTAGCAAGGTATCTAATATTTTCGCATAAATGGGTTACACACTGCCTAGGGATCACCGGGGAAATTTTGAGGGAGCAATTCCCAAGTCAAATCATCCTCAAGGATTTGAAGAAACATTTAGGAAAAGAGAAAAAGTTTTTCAGGTGTCAGAAAACACCACTAAAATTAGGTTTGAATTTTCGGGGTGTTACAGAGAGTAGAAAAAAGGAACTGACACTGGGCATCTTGTTAATAGGTTAGTTCCATAAATCATGCCAAAATGATATAAAAACATTATAAAAACATGTGGCAATGTTATATAACAAGCATGGAACAATCAAAAATTATAGATACGTTTGAGACGTATCAGCATCCCCAAGCTTAATTCCTGCTCGTCCTCGAGTAGGTAAATGATAACAAAGTAATTTTTGTTGTGACATGCTTCTAACACAATCTTGAACAAATAATATCGTAAAGCACATGAACTGAATGAAAGTGATCCAATACAATGGTCTATAGATTGAAATGAAGTAAACAATGATTAACCATGTATAACATCTAAGCAAGAATTTTTCATGAATAGTACTTTGGAGACTTGAAAATTGTAAAACTCATCATACTTGATAGCTCACAAAGCAATATACTTTTGAAAAAGATGTTCCACCAACGCAGAGGAAGATTTAAGTTTTCAACAAGAGCTTCAACTTGTAACATACTTATTACTGGATAATGTCAATACAAAAGTTTTCACAGTTAAACAATAAGATAAAATGTAATAAACTTGTACCAAAATTGATACTATGCGTTTGCTACAGAGATAAAGATTGGAAAGGAAAACTGACTCAACATAAAAGTAAAAGAAAGGCCCTTCGCAGAGGGAAGCAGAGATTAATCGTGTGCTAGAGCTTTTTAGTTTTTGAAAGCATATAGAGATATAAAAATATTTTTTTAGAGTGGTGCATACTATGGTCAACGAATGGTAATAGAGTTCTTGATATCTTCCATACCAAATAAATTTTAAGAGCGGCTCCCATGAGGAACGTTATTTCTGCAGCAAGCAGATCATTCCTCTATCTCCTTTGTTTACACATATAGATGTTTTACTGAATTCTCAGGAACAAAATGTGAGGAGAGTTTTTTGGTGAAAGTTGTAATTTATCTTTTATGGGGCTGGGCACCCCGCTACCAGCTCTTTTTGCAAAATTAGTGGACAAGTAGATGAAGCATACAAGTCCTTGGATAACTTATTTGGCATGGAAGATAACAAACCCAACTATTACTTCCTCATGAGTTTGGAAGCAGTGGCACAAAACATGAGTAATAACATTTTGGAATTTTAAAGGTAGCACACGAAAAATTTACTTGAAGTGGCAAGGAAATACCACATATAGGTAGGTATGGTGGACACAAATGGCATGGATATTTGGCTCAAGGATTTGGATGCACGAAAAGCATTCCCTCTAAGTACAGAGTTTTTAGGCTTAGCAAGGTATCAAGCAAACACATATCATCAACCCAATCACGAATGACCACAAGATATACATTAAGCATAACCATTAGACCTCATACTGTCTTCCTTGTCAACCAAACATGCTTTTACAAAAAGAATATCTAAACTTTGAGAAAATACCAATCAAAATAAGTATCATAATTTTAAGCTTTATGGTATTTCTCCACTACTCCAATCTTAAGTAAATGATCCACAAGTTTAAACATTTAATCTAATTCATCTCTCAAAACAATTGACAAACATCAAATTATTCAAGAAAATGACCTACAAGATTATGTAAACTTCCTTCTTTTACCACATCCGACATGATAGTTTCCCTTTCAACCAAACACCAATCAACTTATTTGGACAAAACTCTCTAACCGATAAGCGCTTTTGTTTAACGCCTTTTAGCTAGGCACAATGGCAAAAATCAAGTATTATCAATATTGGCATTCAAATCGTCACTTGACTTAACAAAAGACCCAAAGGATGGCCTCATTCTCTTTCTAGGGAAATGTTTCATCCCTTTCTTAAGTGGAAAATGAAATTTAATATTTCCTTCTTTCATATCAATGATAGAACCTACGGTTCTAAGAAAAGGTCTCCCCAAAATGATAGGACAAGAAAGTTTGCATTCAATATCCATAACAATAAAATCAACAGGGACATAATTACCATTAACCATAATAATAACATCATCTATTTTTCCCACGGTTTTATTCAAAGTAGAATCAAGATAATAAACACTCAGAGGACAATCTTCTAGTGGTTTCAAATCAAGAATGTCATACAACTTTTTAGGCATAATGGAAACACTAGCACCAAGATCACACATAGCATTGCACTCAAAATCATTAACTTTCATTTTAATAGTTGGTTCCCAAGCATCTCCTAATTTTCTAGGGATAGAAAATTCACACTTGATCTTTTCTTCCCTAACACTTTAATCAAACCATTTGTGATATGTTGGGTAAAAGCAAGGTTCAACTTACTAGCATTAGGATTTTTTGCAAGCTTTTGTAAAAACTTAATGACTTCAGTAAGATTACAATTATCAAAATTAAGATCATTGTCATCAAAAATAACAGGAGCATTATCTCTAAAAGAATCATTATCATCAGGATTAATTTCAGCACTTCTTTTAGAGGCAGTTTTAGCACTATTTGAGAGTTTTTCATTTTTAATAGGTGCAATAGAAATTTTTCCTACTCCAATCATTTTACCATTAGCATATTTAGGTACTGTAGATGACTCATGAGCACTTGAAATTTTAATATCATCATCAGTAAAAAATAGTGCAAACATTAGCAATCTTACTAGTTTCAGCAATTTCAGCTTCTTTTTCCTCTCTTTCCCACCTAGCATGTAATTCGGCCAACATCCTTATGTTGTTATCAATTTTAATTTGTATGGCATTTAATGACTTATGTTCCTTAATATCAATAGGCAAAACTTTTATTTTAAGCATCTCAACATCATGAACAAGATTATCAACTTTAACACTAAGAACATCCAACTTTCCTAGCTTTTCCTCAACAGTTTTATCGAAAGCTTTTTGTAAAGTAATAAAATCTTTAAGCATGCTTTCAAGATCAGAGGACACATTTTATTATTATTGTAAGAGTTACCATAAGAATTGCCAAAAGAATTACTACCACTTGGAGGATATGGCTTATAATTATTATTACCAAAGTTATTCCTATAACCATTGTTGTTGAAATTATTTCTAATGAAATTCACATCAACTTGTTCTTCTTGAGCAACCAAGGAAGCCAAGGGAACATTATTAGGATCAATAGAAACTTGTTTATTTGCAAGCATAGACATAATCATATCAACCTTATCACTCAAAGAGGAGATTTCTTCAATAGAATTTACCTTCTTACCACTAGGAGCTCTCTCGGTGTGCCATTGTGAATAATTTGCCATCATATTATCCAAGTGAAGGGGATCATGTGCAGAAAACAAAAATTTATCCTAGCAATGATAACCGAAATAGCCAGGATCTATTACTATGCAGATATAAAGTAACGGAGGGAACGGTTTACATACCCTTGTAGACCGTATGCGTCGACGATCAAAAGATCTGTTTCGATGACGACGCATGATGAAGACGGGCGGCGAAGACGACGATGGCACTGACCTCAAGGTCATGTAGAGGAAGAAGATGTACTTCCAGGGCCACACGTGTAGCACCTCGTAGCTCTACACACGTACGGTGTAGACGACGACCTCCCGGCTCCAAATCCAGTGAAGCAGCGGAAGCGAAGACTTGGACCCAGCAGCACGGCGGTGTGCGTATGGTGGAGAGAACTCTCTCAAGCCGTGCACAGCTCCAATTGCGGAGCCGCAACTTAAACGGATGAGAGAAGAGAGAGGAAGGATTGTGCAATTTCCAAGGCATGGGGGCACCACTATATAAAGGGGAAAGGAGGGTGTCACCCTTGGTGGCTTAGCCATGTGGGACTAAACCCCACATGGTTCGGCCAGCCAAGGGGTGCGCCGGCCCCCTAGTGGGCCCCATTCGGCCCACCTAGGCCAGCCGCCCCTCCCCTTTCTCCTGGGGTGTGGTTCCCCCCTCATGTGCCTCTCTTCCGGGAGTTTGGCCCATTTAGAGTTGGGGCTGCCAATAAATCCAGAAATAATTAAATAAAAATATATTTAATCATTAATTCCATTAATTAATATTAAATATATATTATCTAATTTATTGTAGCTCCGAAAACTATTTCGTTGCCCTCCGAACTCCATCGGATATATGTCCCGGAACCATTCCGGAACCCTTCTCTATTTTCTCTTCAATATCCAATCTTATTTAAAACCGTCGCCTACCCTTAAGTGTGCCACTCAACAGTTCGGGATCACTCCAGACATGATTGAGACACGTTCTCTGATCAATGACTATCTGCGGTGGCTGGACTCCCGTGATAGCTCCTGTGCGTCCACGAATGTCTTTTTATCGTTTGAACCTTAGACGTCCAGTTTCAACCTTTTGCCTAGCGATACTTAGATTGTCCGAGACTCGTTCTCCGGTATCACGATTACCGAGCTTGATCTCGTCACTTGACAATTCTATCTTTACTCGTCTGTGATATTACATCCCCGTGACCTAGTCACATGCTTGCAAGCTTATTGATGTAATCTCACCGAGTGTGCCCAGAGTATCTATCCTGCTATGTGGATTGGCAAATCCCGCTCTTGATCATTCGCCTTGACCACTTCCTTCTGATACCCGAAAGGGACACATTTATTGTCATGCTAGATAAGACATGATGTTTGATGCAATCAAAGCACCTTCCAGAAGCAGCGATTAAATACGATCTCACGGTCAAAGGTATAAACACTACGTTTCTATATATCTTGGGTGTGCGTCCATCACATCATTCACCTAATGATATGACTCCATTGTCAATTGACATAAATGTCCATGATTAGGAAACCTTGATCATCGGTTGCCCAATGGACTAGTTAAGAGGCTACTAGGGACCTGGTTGTTTACATACCACACGTGTATTAATGTTTCCACTTAATATAGTTATAGCATGGTACAAAACTTATTACAAATAATTCAGATATGACAAATAAAATATCTTTATTAATTGCCTCTAGGGCATATCTCCTTCACCAAGAGCTTTCTTGCTGCACCCAATGTGGTGGACATGAAGGTACCTCCAGCGGCCGAATCCAATAAATTCCTCGAAGAAAAATTTAAACCTGCATAAAAAGTTTGGATGACCATCCAAGTAGTCAGTCAATGAGTGGGACAATTTTTAACCATGGATTTCATTCTTTCCCAAGCTGCTCAACATGTTCATTATCAAATTGTTTAAAGTTCGTTATGTTACTCCTCAATTGTATAATTTTTGCAGGTGGATAATACTTCCCAATAAAAGCATCTTTGCATTTAGTCCAAGAGTCAATACTATTTCTAGGCAAAGACAATAATCATTCTTTAGCACGTCCTCTCCCACTTGCACTAAAGTACAATTTAATCTAGTTTACAACTTGGTAAAAGCTAAACACCTATAGCAATATGGTGCATGCTTGTTTCGTGGAAGAGGAGTTCAGTCAACAAATCTCCCACATTGAAATATGTATGTGCTTTGCAACACTTCTATGTCACCTAGTTTGACATCATCCCGTATCTTATGATAATGGTGAAATACATGTTTGTCGATGGTGTGAGACTCGAAACTTCGCGTAGCGTGGCCCTTAAAAGTCTAAGAGATCTATTAAGGGAAACCACGCATGCTTGATACGTCTCAAACGTATCTATAATTTTTGATGTTCCATGCATGTTTTATACCAATTGCTACATGTTTTATATACACTTCATATCATTTTTATGCATTTTCTGGAACTAACCTATTAACAAGATGCCACAGTGCGAGTTTCTGTTTATTATGTCTGTGCATTGTAGAAAAGGTCCAAAAACCAAAGTGCTCAGAAAAATCCCAAAAAATTACAGAAATTCTATTTCGCCAGAAGACTCCGTGGGCCAGAAGGACAAGTCCGTGGGAGGCCCACAACCGCCACACCATACCTGGGCGCAGCTGAGAGGGGGTGGCGCCGAGGTATGGTGTGGTTGACTCATGCACCGCCTCGCGTTGCCTCTTCGCCTATAAAAACCCTCCTGACCTAAAACTCGCGAGCCCCGAAGGATTTCTCCAGAAAAACTCCCGAGCTCCGCCGCCATCCAAAACCCTAATTCGGGGGATAGAAGTTCTTGTTTCGGCACCCTGCCGGGACGGGGAATTGCCCCCGAAGCCATCTTCATCGCCGTTGCTGCCTCCCATGATGCGCTGGGAGTAGTCCTTCATCGAGGCTGAGGGCTCATGCCGGTAGCTATGTGGTTTATCTCTCTCCCATGGTGTGATCTTTATGTGATCATGCGCATTGTAATCTAGTTGAATTCATAGATGTTTCCCCTTCATTATGTTATGGATATGCTACTAAATTGGTTTTATCATTGTAATCTCCGAAGTCATGTGACAACACAAAACCATGGTGACAGTGCGGGTAGCGTGTGTGACTCTTTGGATTAAAGATTAGAGGGATACTTACCATGATTTGTTCTTTGTGTTGGATGCCACTATAAAATTGTGGTGTTTGTTTAGTACTATCCTGGATGCTCATAGTGACAGCGTGGGGTACCCTAGATGTGGAATGATGAACTTTAAGGTGTGCTTTTATAGCCCTACGCAGTAGTAATGGTGTTCGTTATCCAACATGAGAATAGTTCAGAGTAGCATCTAAGTTGCATATTCAAGAGGAAGTATTCATATGTGTTCAGTTATATTATTATTGTTGAGAGTGACCAGTAGTGAAAGTATGATTCCTAGGCCTTGTTTCCAAGCACTGAAACACCGTTTATTTCCAGTTCTGCTGCATGTTCGCCCGCTGCCATTTTTATCACAGACTACATATACCACTTGTTAATATCAATATCACCTGCATTTTACTATCTCTTCGCCGAACTAGTGCACCTATTGTTGGATGTATGCCCAAAAGGCAATAAAGTTTAACATCTGATTCATAATTATGCTTCATGATTCTATGCTATAACTGAAGTGACTCCTGAATATGTGATTCAGAGGAAAACTCACTCGCACGTGTAGAGATATGAACAGAATAAAGTATACCCTAATCTCGCCATTTAGACTAATTTGTTGATTGCTAGAGACCACGTTTTCCTGGTCTGGGACATTGTTTATGTCAGCATCAATGAGTGGCATATTGTTGGTGGAAACAATATGGCTGGGTAGACCCAAATCGTTGATATGCTAAGTAAGATTCCAAAGTGTCCTTTTGTCCTTAGTGTAATATCGCAGATGATTGTTATATGACATGTTCTTAGACCATGAGGCTATTAGGGTTGTGTACATTGGAAGAATTACTTTGGTACTGTCATAACCATGGTCGTAACTGGGTAAGAAAATGGCAGTCACTGGGTGGTTCTAAAGGTGTGCATATATCCTAATGTTCCAAGATGGGAAATTACTCCTCTGTCAAAAGAGAGATACTTCCAGGTCCCACTCGGTATGTATGATATCCAATACGTTATGCAGACAATGCATGATGAAGTTAAATCATGTGGGATATCGGATTATGGGAACGAGAAAAGCAAATTTACCGGTAACGAGATAGACAGAGATATAGAGAATCAGGGATTGATTCATGGAAATATCCGGAATACTTTATCTCGGGTAATTTCAGTATCGTGAGTAATGGGAATGACAAATTAATAATCAACAGGTTCAACAGAGTGCCATTCGCATAACGGTAGCAGTTATTCAGGTAGCCCATGTATTTGACCCTGGCTGGTGATTAGATGGAAACATCTAATTATAGCTACACGTTATCGAACATGTAGGGAAACACGCTTAAGTCAGTTCTAGTTTGTTGTGTATATGGTTGGTCTGGATACCGGGAGAGTATCACCGGAATGGTTTCTGCATGGTAGATAATATCTTTATCGGAGAGATTGGATTATGCAGACACTAGGTGTCTCGGAGTAATAGAAATAGTTTCTATTACTAGTCGGATTTATTCCGAGGGTTTATATAAGAGGGAAATATTTATCCGGACTATTTTGTGTGCGGACACTGGGTGTCTCGGATCATGTAAAAGTGTTTTATATGATAAGTAATTAATTCGGGGAATATTCTGTAAAAGGAAATATTCATATAAGAATTAATTAGACAAAATATTATTTAATTAAATATTAAGTTATTTAATTAATAAATAATTATTGGAAAATATTAAATATATTGGAGCCACCAAGAGGGGCTGCCAAGTGGGCCCATAGGGCCCACAAGGCAGCCGCACCCCACATAGTGCAGGTGGGCCAAGGCGCCACAAGGGGGAAGTTCCCCCCTTGGCCGAAACCCTAATGGGCCTTGCGCCCCATGGGGGGGAGGCGGCGGTGGTTGTGGCCAGGGGCGGCCGGCCTAGGGCGGGCCCCACCACCTAGGTCGGTGCGGCCCAGGGTGGGCCCCACCCGACGGCGGTGGAGGATGAGGCGGTGGGGGAGGGGAGTTCACTCCAACTCCTCCTTCCCAAACCGAATTGGGCTTGGGGACTTTCCCCTTGCCCAAGTTGACTTGAAAAGGGAGAAAGCTTTCCCCTTCCCCAAGTCCCTCCACCCCTTTGGCCATCTATATAAACCCCACCCCCTCCTATTTGGAGAGATACAAGAAACACACAAGTTTAGATCTCTTCTAGTTGGATTAGAGGTTCCCTCTCTCCGATCAGATTAGATCTAGATCTAATTTCTCTCTCCCTCCTTCTCATGAGTTGAGATCTCCACATTCATATACACCAGCAGTGAGTGCTTGAAGCATGGACGGCGAAGCCCTGCTGGACTAGATCCGACGTATGTGTGCGAAACTCAAAGGGGTGATCCGTTGAGAAACGGTTTGACTCTATCTCACTCTGTTGGATCTATTGGAGATATGCACTAGAGGCAATTAATAAAGTGATTTTATTTGTCATATCTCAATTGTTCATAATATTTTTTTGTACCATGCTATAACTGTATTAAGCGGAAACATTAATACACTTGTGGTATTAAAACAACCAGGTCCCTAGTAGCCTCTATTTAACTAGTTCGTTGGGCAACAGATGATCAAGGTTTCCTGATCATGGATAATTACGTCGGTTGAAAACGGAGTCATGTCATTCGACTGTGAGATCATATCAAATCGCTGCTTCTGGAAGGTGGTATCTCCTTTGGCAAAAATTACTTCAGATCACTTGCCTTGCGTGGTTAAGATTTCTACATCCATTCCCAAAGCCAAGATATTCAGGTTTGAAAATCACTGGGTACAGCAACCTGGATTCTTTGATCTGGTCAAAAGGGTGTGGGATAGACCTGTTCGGTGCACTAGTTCAGTTGGGAAGATTTCTGCAAAACTGAAATTTTTTCGATATGAACTCAAGCATTGGGGGAAGAATCTGTCACATATTAAACTGATTATGCAGAAGTGCAACTTGGTAATTTTCTTCTTGGACCAGTTGGAGGAGTTGAGGACCCTCAGTATTCCAGAATTCAACTTTAGGAACATAGTCAATGTTCATTTGAAGAAACTCTTGAGGATTCAGTCAGATTATTGGAAGCAAAGGTGCACCATTCGTTGGATCCAGTTGGGAGGGAGAATACTAAGTTTTTCCATGCTAAAGCAACAGAAAGATACATGCATAACTCTGTCTCGGTAATTATGGATGCCCATGGAAACTCTTTGGAGGACCATCACGACAAAGCCAATGCTTTTTGGCACTACTTCAAGAATAGAATGGGTGTTTCTCACAGCACCAATGAGAGGGTCGACTTAAGGACCTTTCTTTCCCCGATTGATGACCTGGATAAGTTAGCTGATGAATTTTCTACCGACGAGATTTTGGGCATTGTTAAACACTTGAAACCAGATAAGGCCCCAGGGCTTTACTGTTTTTTGGTCCTTTCATAAAGAAGTGCTGCCCATTATTTAGGAAGATTTTAAGCAGATGTGCTCTGATTTTCACAAAGGAGATATGTCTCTGGAAAATATAAATGGGTCCTTCATTACCTTGGTTCCTAGAAAGCAAACTCCTGAGACGGTTAATGATTTTAGGCCCATTTCTTTGACAAACACATGTCTGAAATTTCTCAGAAAACTGGTGGCCAATAGGTTTCAGGCTGTGATTTCCAAGTGCATTCATGATAATCAGTATGGATTCATAAAATCTAGGACCATCCAGGACTGCTTGGCTTGGTGTTTTGAGTACCTGTTCCAATGTAAACAGTCCAAGAGGAAAGTAATAGCCATCAAGATTGATTTTGAGAAGGCTTTCGATACCATTGAACACAAGGCCATCCTGCAGATTATGAAGTGCAAGGGGTTCCCTCCCCTGGGTCTCAAATGGGTTGAAGAAATCCTAGCTTCGGGCTCTTCCTCGGTGCTTCTTAATGGTGTTCCTGGTAAGAAATTTCACTGTAAACGGGGTGTCCGACAGGGAGACCCTCTATCTCCTATCCTATATGTGCTAGGTGGTGATCTCCTACAGAGCATTATAAATTCAGCTCATGATGAAGGAAGATTGAAATTGCCTATTCCAGTTGATGGGAAGTATCCAGTTGTTCAATACGCTGACGACACTCTAGTAATTCTCCCTGCTGAACCTGACCAGCTGAAGACCTTTAAGGAGCTATTAGATTTGTTTGCTTCCATTACAGGGCTCAAGGTTAATTACCACAAGTCCTCTATGATTCCCATCAACGTTTCTGATGAGGAGGCACAGGTGCTTTCAGATATTCTGGAGTGTCAGTTGGCTTCCATGCCCTTCACATATCTAGGTCTGCCTATGGGCACCACCAAGCCATCTATGAAGGATTTTGCCCCTTTTATCGACAGGGTGGAGAGAAGATTATCTGCTACTGCATCCTTTTTATCATATGGGGATAGCCTGGTTTTGGTTAATTCTGTGCTCTCATCACTCCCAACTTACTTCATGTGCACGATAGTTATTCCAAAGGGCGTGATTGAATTGATTGATAGAGCCAGACGAAGATGCTTGTGGCATAAGGATAAAAATAAAGTGAGGGTAAACTCTCTGGCAGCTTGGGACATGGTTTGCAAGCCAAAAGACAAAGGTGGTCTGGGAGTTCTTAATTTGCAAGTCCAAAATAAAGCACTTCTGCTAAAATTCCTTAATAAATTCTATAATCATGCTGATGTGCCGTGGGTGAAGCTGGTGAGGAATTCATATTATTATGAAGTAGTACCGCATGTAGTAACTTTGAGTGGCTCCTTCTGGTGGAAAGGTGTCCTAGCCAATGTGGACGATTGGAGAGCCATCACAAGGTGTAAAATTGGAAATGGTACCTCAGTAATGCTTTGGGATGATTACTGGTCCACTTAGATACTTTCTAGTCAGTTTCCATGCTTGTTCTCCTATGCAAAGGACAAGTTAATCTCAGTAAAAGAGACATTGTCTTTGAACCAGCTGTCAGACAGTTTTCACCTGCCACTGTCTATAGAAGCTTTCCAGGAGTATAATCAGCTGCATGCTTTGTTGGAAGGAATTGTTTTGTCTAACAGTGAGGATACATGGGAATGTACCATTGCCAAGGGCGCTTACGCTCTGAAAAGCTTCTATAATCTATATTTTGCTGTAATAATAAACCACATACCTTCTTGCTGGATTTGGAAATCGAAATGCATGTCTAAGCACAGGTTTTTCGCTTGGCTTCTTTTGCATGATAGACTGAACACAAAAGATATGCTCATCAGAAGGAAGTGGAAGGTGACTGATAATAGTAATTGTGTGCTTTGTCAGTAGCGTCAATATGAGGACTGGATCCACTTATTCTTTCAGTGTCCTTTTAGTTACAGAGTGTGGAACTACTTGCAAATCCAGTGGTCTGATAACACTGTCATGTCCAACCTCCTAGAAGCTAAGAAGGCTTTCAGTGGGCCATGCTTCTCTGAAGTGGTAGTTTTAGCGTGTTGGAATATCCGGAAGCAAAGGAATGGACTTATTTTCAAAGCCACTTTGCCCACTTTCAGGGGTTGGAGAGCTGGTTTCTATTCGGATATCACCTTGCTGTTGCATAGAGTGAAGGCTTCTATTAAACCTCTACTGACATCATGGCGTGAGAACTTACCTTAGCTTTCATTTGTACATAAACTCTGTAAATATCTCGTAAGTTTGTGGTGGTTTTAATAAAAGGTTGTGGGGGTCTCCCCTACAGTATAAGGTTTAAAAAAAGAGAGCATATGAGTTTCTGGGAAACTTGAGTTAATATGCTAAGACAAAGTAATAAGATAAGGTGCTATAGTATCCAAACTTTCGTGACTTAGAGTCATATTAATTAGTAATATCATCAAGTTCGAGTTGAGAAACTTGAAGGAATTCCTGTTGGAATATTGATCATAAAGCTTGTTTTGTCATAAATGGTTTTATGGTAAATTCAAGAGTTGACTACTCAGGATCATATGATCTGTAGCAGAGCTTTATTGATCTAAATGGGACTAGTAGAATTGTATAAGATGTTAACAAAGTAAAATTCCTCTAAGGAAAAGTAACCGAGTATGTGTACAATGTACAACTCGAGGGCTTTGTTAAATGAATACAATACTAGTTATTTAATGATTATGTTTGTATAAGATGTTAACAAAACAAATTCGTCCTTTGAAGGAAAAAAATTTATCGAGGATGTGTACTAGGTACAGCTCGAGGGTTTTGTTAAATGAATAAACAACTTGTCATTAAAGGTATGTCTGTAGTGGCAGACAGATGATGATATGAAGGTTGGATTAGTTTTGCAATTATGTGAAGTAAAACAAGCAATGTTGAACTTCATTGGAAATTGCAAAGTTCTTAAAAGTTAGTGGGAGCTTGTTTATGGTATTCAATTAATATTGGAAACCATTAACAATACTTCATTTGATAGAATATGTGTATCATTGAAAAGTTGTTCAATGAAACGATGGAGCAAGGAATTAGTATCATGACATGATTTATCCTGATAATGATTTAATATCTTGCTGCAAAATTGCACACAAAGTGTTTTGAATGAAAATTAGAAACATGAGAGAACTAGGTTATCATAAATAATAAGGAAATTCATATGCAAGAACCATGATAGTATATCGGTGGTGAGCATGATCAAATGATTATTTCATTTTGTCATCATGGGAATTTCCTGGATTATGCATTCTTGGATTCAAATATCAAGTGATAAAAAGAAATTGTTGGCAAGTTGACTTTGTAACAAAAGTTCAATTGAATCCAATTTTATAAAGTATTCTCTAAATGGTGTTTTGAAGAAATTCAAAAGAGAATATCAAAATGTAAGAGTTACATTGAACAAAGACTTATGAGATAAGCATAGAGGATAAACCAAGGATAAAACATGATCTTATGATTTTGGGAAATAGCAAGGGTTAGAATGCTTAATTAATTTTGAGCATAGAGTTACGTACACTACAACATGTCGCAGTGACAGTGGGAGCTTAAATGATTCCAAAAGGGTTGTCGGTTCATTGAATGAACTTGGTGTGGTTCTTTACAAACGAGACATCCATGTTGTGAAAACAGCAGAACTGTTTTCTTAGTTAGAGTACCAAGGTTTCACCTTGAATAGCCCAGACTGCATGTGATCGTATGATCAAGGAGATTATGATAGAAAAAGAGTTTTCTGCATAATACATAAAGTTCACACAGCCCCGAAAGGGTCTGATGACAAATGTCTACCACAGGAAAGGAAGCATAAGAAACCTTCTGTTTCACCCAGATGTTGAGTCTTGTGCAAATAGTAAATTGCCTATTGTGCAAGTGGGAGACTGTTGGATGTATGCCCAAAAGGCAATAAAGTTTAACATCAGATTCATGATTATGCTTCATGATTCTATGCTATAACTGCGGTGACTCCTGAATATGTGATCCAGAGGAAAACTCAATCGCACGTGTAGAGATATGAACAGAATAAAGTATACCCTAATCTTCCCTTTTAGACTAATTTGTTGATTGCTAGAGACCATGTTTTCCTGGTCTGGGACATTGTTTATGTCAGCATCAATGAGTGGCATATTGTTGGTGGAAACAATATGGCTGGGTAGACCCAAATCGTTGATATGCTAAGTAAGATTCCAAAGTGTCTTTTTGTCCTTAGTGCAATATCGCAGATGATTGTTATATGACATGTCCTTAGACAATGAGGTTATTAGGGTTGTGTACATTGGAAGAATTACTTTGGTACTGTCATAACCATGGCCGTAACTGGGTGGGAAAACGACAGTCACTGGGTGGTTCTAAAGGTGTGCATATATCCTAATGTTCCCAGATGGGAAATTACTCCTCTGTCAAAAGAGAGATACTTCCAGGGCCCACTTGGTATGTATGATTTCCAATATGTTCTGCGGACAATGCATGATGAAGTTACATCATGTGGGATATCGGATTACGGGAACGAGAAAAGAAAATTTACCGGTAACGAGATAGACAGAGATATAGTGAATCAGGGATTGATTCATGGAAATATCCGAAATACTTTATCTCGGGTGATTTCAGTATCGTGAGTAATGGGAATGACGAATTAATAATCAACAGGTTCAACAGAGTGCCATTCGCATAACGGTAGCAGTTATTCAGGTAGCCCATGTATCTGACCCTGGCTGGTGATTAGATGGAAACATCTAATTATAGCTACACGTTCTCAAACCTGTAGGGAAACACGCTTAAGTCAGTTCTAGTTTGTTGTGTATATGGTTGGTCTAGATACCGAGAGAGTATCACCGGAATGGTTTCTGCGTGGTAGATAATATCTTTATCAGAGAGATTAAATTATGCAGACACTAGGTGTCTCGGAGTAATAGAAATAGTTTCTATTACTAGTCGGATTTATTCCGAGGGTTTATATAAGAGGGAAATATTTATCCGGACTATTTTGTCTGCGGACACTGGGTGTCCCGGATCATGTAAAAGTGTTTTATATGATAAGTAATTAATTCGGGGAATATTCTGTAAAAGGAAATATTCAAATAAGAATTAATTAGACAAAATATTATTTAATTAAATATTAATTTATTTAATTAATTAATAATTATTGGAAAATATTAAATATATTGGAGCCACCAAGAGGGGCTGCCAAGTGGGCCCATAGGGCCATAGGGCCCACAAGGCAGCCGCACCCCACATGGGGCAGGTGGGCCAAGGCGCCACAAGGGGGGAAGTTCCTCCCCTTGGCCGAAACCCAAATGGGCCTTGCGGCCCATGGGGGAGAGGCGGCGGCGGTGGCCAGGGGCGGCCGGCCTAGGGTGGGCCCCACCCCCTAGGTCGGTGCGGCCCAGGGTGGGCCCCACCCGGCCGCGGTGGAGGATGAGGCGGTGGGGGTGGGGAGTTGGAGTTCCACTCCAACTCCTCCTTCCCAAATCGAATTGGGCTTGGGGACTTTCCCCTTGCCCAAGTTGACTTGGACAAGGAGAAAGCTTTCCCCTTCCCCAAGTCCCTCCACCCATTGGGCCATCTATATAAACCCCATCCCCTCCTATTTGGAGAGATACAAGAAACACACAAGTTTAGATCTCTTCTAGTTGGATTAGAGGTCCCCTCTCTCCGATTAGATTAGATCTAGATCTAATCTCTCTCTCCACATTCATATACACCAGCGGTGAGTGCTTCAAGCATGGACGGCGAAGCCCTGCTGGACTAGATCCGACGTATGTGTGCGAAACTCAGAGGAGTGATCCGTTGAGAAACGGTTGACTCTATCTCACTCTGTTGGAGCAAGGCGAGACGCGAGGAGTCTACGACATTCTCTCGGCTAGGCCTAGCCGAGGGAGTTCTTCCACAAGCTTTATCAACATCATCATCGACATCTCTTCCGCTTCACGGTGTCGGCAACGAATTTACAGTTGGATCAAATATGCATGTCTTGTCACTTGTATCTTCATAGTAGATCTTGGAGGTTGTTACGTAAGTTGTGGCGAATTTTTTGTTTTCCATGCACGTAACCCAATACCTATACACCTGACAAGTGTATTTGGTGTGTTGGGGACACAAGAGACTTCTTGTATCTTAATTGCAGGGTCGCTTGAGAGGGATATCTTTAACCTCTACCTCCCTGAGTTCGATAAATCTTGGGTTACTCACTTAAGGAAAATTTGCTGCTGTTCTACAAACCTCTGCACTTGGAGGCCCAACACTGTCTACAAGAATAGAAGCGTGCGTAGACATCAATGCTTGGGAAAACCGCTCAGTCCAATCACACTTGCTACTTCTGAAGTAGTCATATATTCCTATACCTATGTAGATTATGCGACAGTGCATTCATATGCAACTTCGCAAGCTAACCATGTCATTCTTCAAAACAAAGGACTTCTCCTGTATGAGATATCTAGTTATATGGGTTAGTGTCATAACTTGCATCATCGTAACCCTTTTACGGCAAGTTGTCTTTTCACTCTTACCCCATACCAGAAAACATATCCTCAGTTCTCTTTAGACACTGAAGGATATCCTTAACGTTTGTTCATTGATCCATCCATGGATCACTATAGAACCTGTTCTTCAACCAAGAAATTGGGTCACATAGAGTCAGGCTTTCAGTATGATAGAATCTATGGCTGAGGCATATAGGATGTTGGACATCCTTTTCTTTCATTAGATATTTCTGAAATGCCAAGATAATCTTAATATTTTACCTAGTCATACGAGCAAGAACCTTTTTCTTTGCTTGTTCTATTCTGAAACATTTCAGAATCTTAACCTAGGAAAATATTCCGACCTAATGTTATTAAGCCCTCTTGATCTATATAAATTACAGATCTAAAGCCTAATACTCTTAACTTCATTAATAGAAAATTTAATCACTTAAATAATCATTTATACTTTACTAGAGGATCTGTATCATTCTCAATATGTCATTACATATAAAGTTTGGAATGACACCTAGCTCCCACTCAAATATGCCTTCCGCATATAAGACCAGGGAATTTCCTTTTAGCTCCCACTCAAATATGCCATTCACATATAAGATCAAGGAAAGCTACTTAGCTCCCACTCACTTCTTTGTAAATGCAGGTTTGAAAGGACAAGGATGTCGCCTAGAGGGGGGTGAACAGGCGATTAAAACTTTTCCGGTTTAGACTTGATAATTGTGGAATAAAACTAGGTGTTTAAATTAGCAAGCCAACAACCTAAATATACTAGGCTAACCTATGTGCATCAACAACTTATGCTAAGCAAGACAATCAACAAGGTGATAGCAATAAAGAATACTTTAAGCACGAAGGCTATCACAATGTAAAATGCATAAGTAAAGAGCTCGGGTATAGAAATAACCGAGACACGCGGAGACGAGGATGTATTCCCGAGTTCCTCCTTTTTAGGGGAGTACGTCTCGTTGGAGAGGTGTGAGATACCACAAAGGTCAACTCAACAGCCACAAAGGCTTCACCTTCTTCTCCGATGAACCGCACCACAAAGGTTTGGTTCACCTTCAACTATCGTAATCCTTTAAGGCGGAATCCAGAGCCTTTACAACAAAAATCCGAGGCACAACCCACAACTGGATTGGGGGCTCCCGAACGGCTACAAGTGACCACAAAGGTCTCAACCACCACAAAGGTGTCTAGGGTCCAAAGACTCAAGAGTAACAAGCTCACAAACTTTCAACTTCCATGAATCCTCATGGAGCGCACAAACCGATGCACAAAGCAATGGCAAGAGCACAAGTGCTCAAATCCTTCACTCTCAAATCCCACCAAAAGCAACTAATGCTTATGGGGGAGAAGAGAGGAAGAACAAACTAGGAGAAACACCAAGAACTCCAAGATCAAGATCTACTAGGTTCCCCTCACTTAGAGGAGAGATGGATTAGTGGAATTGTAGATCTAGATCTCCTCTCACTTTTCCCTCAAAGATATGCAGAATCATGGAGAAATTGAGAGGGGGCAAGCTTTTCCAAGGTCAACAATGGAGGAGAGAGAGGAAAAAACGTGCAGCTCAAAGGAAGAAGAAGGGGAGGGGCATTTATAGCCCCTCCCAACATCTAGCCGTTGGAAACTGAGGAAGCCGGATATTCCGGCTCAAGTGGAGGCCGGATATTTCGGACAGGCCGGAATTTCCGGCCCTGGAGGAAAAATCTGGCCCAAAAATCCGGCCGAGTCCAGAGGCTCGCGCAAAGCGACGCAAAATCGAGTTTCGCCAATTTTCCTGTGGGCCGGATATTCCGGTCCGAATTTAACCCGGAATATCCGGTCTGCAGAAAACTGACAGAAACAGCAATACGAAAACTGCAATATCTTTTTCATCTGGAATGTGATTTCGATGATTTGGGCTCGTTGGAATCGCAACGAAGAGTCTTCAAGATTATGCAGAGAAACATCATAGTCCATCATGTGAGGAGGAAGCCACAAAGAGAGAGTTTGACCTCTTTTAGAAAAGACAAACCGGTAAAACTTCCAACATCAAAAACGCAACAAGATATGCATATGAAATTCATTTTTGATGAACTAGAGCTTGGTATGGAGAAGAACACAAGATCGTCACATGGATAAAAGCCAAATAAGAACCAAGAAAGATGATGATCCAAGTATGCAAAGGTTTGAGCTCTCCACAAAGATGCGATCAAGTTACTCACTTGAGAGCCCCTCTTGATAGTACGTCGTCTATCCTGTAACCCGGTCTCCCACTAACACCATGAGACCGGTAAATAGAAACCCTATCAAGATCGTACCTTTGCCTTGTGCATTCCACTTGAGCTAGATGATTACGATCTTGACTCTCTCAAGTTGGAACACCTTTCTTGATTGTGCTTGCTAGCACATGCTTGATGAAGACTTCTCCAAATACTCCCCCATACACCATTATGGGAGAGCCTCGCTTAGCTCCGTCTTCATGTATCCACTTGCACTTAATCGTCTTCTCTTGATATAGATGATGGCTTGGAGATAAACATGAATGTTCGAGATAAATATGAATGTTCACTCAATCTTCTTTTCCAAGCCATGCTTGCAATAAGCTCAACTCTAGATGACCATTCTTCATATAAACCCATTGGATAGAACCTTGGTCATCATAAAATCTTCTAGAGTCCAACACATGAACTTCAATCTTCTTCATGGACAAGATCTATAAAGATATCTCAATGCAAACATTAGTCCATAGAGATTGTCATTAATTACCAAAACCACACATGAGGGCACATGCACTTTCAATCTCCCCCATTTTGGTAATTGATGATAATCTCTTTTGAGAGGGTTTATAATATGGAAATTAACGAGCAAGAACCAATTGTACTAACATCAAATACTACAAAAGTATGTGATGTTAGTCCAACAACATATATATAGAGCAAACTCCCCCACAATCTATGCACGTGTGTATGAACATGAATTCATTGCATATATTGTTGACCATTACAGGTGGTGGAGTTTCCACTATATACAAAACCAAGCAACGAATGCAAAGGCGAGAAAGCCAAATTCCATAAACCCTCCAAAACTTCTCCCGCATTGGCAACAATTGCCGAAATGGGCAAAAAGTTTCGGAAGGCCAACATAGTGAGAGTTCCTCCACGAGTTTAGCTTTGCTCATAAAAAGGAGTATAATCAAGTGGACATTTCCACTGATCAATAAAAGGAGAAATCAAACTATATTGAGAATCCAAAGATGCGACAAAAAAAGGAAAGGAAAAGATATCTCAACAAAAGAGGCAAGCAATCAAAGGATCCGAAAAACCAATTGGACACAAGAAGATATTATGATAAAATCAACCAAGTGTTCTAAACATCAAGAGAGAGCTCCCCAAGATTCATGCATAAAGTATGTTTGCATTACAATATGGTGTGCACAACATGGAATCCTCACTCCCTCCTAGACAATCTTTGAACACAAACAAGTGCAAGAAAGCATAGATGAGAATTAAAGCAAAGCAACTAGGTCCACAAGCTTATGAAGATGCAAAAAGGGATATCAAATGAAAACCAAAGCTTGTGCCTTTTAGGAACCACCAAAAAAATCAAAAGCAATAAAAGGTGGTCACTAACAAAATGGAATACCAAATAAAGATGTAACTACTCTCATGTGTATAAGTTTCTAAGTAGACATCAATCATGAAGATATAAGTCCACATAGAAACATGCACACACAAAGTAGATACTACGGTGAAGAACATGATATCCAAGTGGAAGTCATATATATACCAACAAGATCATTGCTTAAAAGCATAGCACAAAGCTCAATTTATCTTAGAAGGATATAGATGAACTTCCAACACAATCTCATCATAGCATCAAAAATATCCACAAGGGAAAAAAATAGTTGGGATGTTCCGAGAAAGATAATAAGTATCACAAAGGGCAAATGATTTTGCAAATTCATCAATATTACATATGCGAGACATTGAGAAGAATTGCTAGACTAACATATTTGGGATCGGTGAATCAATAAAATGATTATATATATTCTCTTGATATGTAGTCATCCCGGCTTGCTCACATTTGCAATAAAGATGTTTTGATAAAGGCTTTGCAAGAACACATCAATTGCAACAAAAAGATTCATGCCAAGAAACAACCAACACAAGGTTGAAAGCTAGTAAAGTAGGCATGAGGTAGATACTTGTTACCGTGATAGCATTGGTGATGTAGAAGATAAGAGTTCACGATCATCCAAGCTTGGCTCCAATAAGCACATGGTGACACCACCTTCCTTGTATATGAGACAAGCTTCCAATGCATCTCCAATGTACCTAAAACAAATTCAAGTACACAATGGTACCCAAACTCATTGGGTCCAAAGTAGTTAGAGCAACTAAAATACATAGGACAAACTCCACATAAATATGTGCATATTGATATGAAATTGAATTTCATGCACATCTTAGCCATTTAGGATTTGATGGAGTTTATCCTATATAATGGATCAACGAAAGTAAGCATGCCATAAGATATACATATAGTAAATATGCATGCACGAGACATTCAAGAACCAAACTAGATACAATTTGGACAAAACACCAATTAAACCAAGAAAGCACACAGAAGTGTGACAAGAAAAAGAATTGTCCAAATTATATCAAAGACTGAACTCAACACATGATTGAAGATACCACTTTGAAAAGATGCCAAATGAAAGTAAGATACCAAATGATGAAATTACCATCAAGGAATAAACCAAACCCTCTACACTTCTCATGATGGCACAAAGTACCAAGACGAGTAATGTTTGTCTTCCAAAGAGACACGTCATCGGGATCAAATACTAATTGAAGACAACTAATGTTCAAAAGCATATAGGATAGCTCCCCCATGATTTGTGCATTATTTATTGACGTGGGCCTACCTATCGGGTGCCCCACTATGAAGGTACCTGGTGCACGCAAAGACTAGGGCCCAATCGGCGGCCTGCTAGAAGACGATGCTCAAGGCCCACGATGGGAGCCCAAGAAAATAGAGTATGCCCCAAGGCAGGCGAACCCTAGGTCGGTAGAACCTACCATTCCTGTAAACCTAGTCGGTTGTGAACTCCCGAGACCCAGCCTCCTTTATAAAGGCTGGGAGGGCCGCCAATCTGATGTCACGCTCATATTCCACCACCCAAACCCTAGCGAGATCGACATCTCGCCGGGATCGCCATTGTAACACCTCCAAATAATCAATAACAGACAAGCTGGAAGTAGGGTATTATCCTCCGGGAGCCTGAACCAGGGTAAATCGCCTTGCTTGTCAGCCGTCGTAACTACCAGCACTCCAACTTCTCTCCCTCTCAATCAACCTGGGGTACTCGACCCTGTGATTTGCCGTGGCCACCCCATGTCAACTGGCGCCGTCTGTGGGAAAGAAGAGTGCTGGAATCATGGTTGCACCGGTTCCATCTGCAATGACCATCGACTCGCCGATGATCGCGGCACCGATCCGCTTCGGTTCCTTCGAGTTCGTCCCCCACCCACCAGCCCACCGATCAGTGTACGCCGATCTCTACGGAGGTATGTGCCTTACTTTCGGTAGCATGAAATTCCATGTGAACAAGTGGGGGACGATTCGACTCTCCGACCACGCACCTGTATCTCCATCGACAACGGAGATCGCGCCTGCTTCGACTACGTCACGTGCATCTCCATCGACTACGGAGATCGTGCCTGCTTCGACTACGACACCTGCATCTCCATCGACTACGAAGATCGTGCCTGCTTCGACTACGACACCTGCATCTTCGTCGACTACGGAGATCGCGCCTGCTTCGACTACGACACCTGCATCTTCGTCGACTACGGAGATCGCGCTTGCTTCGACTACGACACCGGCATCTTCGTCGGCCGCAGAAACTGCATCTACTCCGATCGCGGGACTCACACCTGCCCTGGGCGCAGAGCCCGAGTCTCCATCAACCACGGAGATCGCATCTGCCTCAACTACACTCGCGACGTCTTCGACTCCGATGCCCGTGGCATCGCCGATTGCTGCTTCGCCTGACGAGTTCTGCACCGACTGCGGTGTCTACCACGTCGCCTCCATCTTCGGCTCCGATGATAGTTCTGGCAGCGAGAGCAGCAGCAACGCGTATTCGACTGCGCACTCTTACCCCGTCCAAGTCTTCATGGTGGACGCAAGAAACAACAGGACACCCGGTACTGGTCCCCACCGCGAGGAACCTACGTTCCCAATGGAAGTCACCATGCCAGACAAAGTAACTACCCTGGCGATCACTCAAGAGATGGGAATCCGAGCCATGAAGCATGTCCAGGAGTGTACTTTTCCTCCTGCGGACGCGACTCGAGAGGACATGATGGCATACCAATAGCTCGTGTGGAAGGAGAACGAGAAGCTGCTACTTGAGAAAGCCGAGCTGGCCCGGCGTAAAGAACTCGCTGATGCGTCGAGTGCTCGCCGTGCCACGTATTCCTTCTCTTCCTCGGGACCTACCGTCACGCAAGAACATGACCGTTATCGCTCACGAGCCTGTGTAATGACGGATGTCGAAAGAGCCACGACTACCCGCAATCTCGAGTCATCCTTCATGTCAGAAGACGCAGATGGGATACCCATCCCCAAAACAGCTTCGGGTGCTCTCATGTCATTGTCCACGTATTTACGGGCAACATAGCCTCCGGAAGGCAACCCCCGTGCAGCTCTCCATCGACAACAAATCCAGGCGCTCCGCTTAGCAGAGGAGGCACTGATTCCAGGGGCCGCACCCGCAACAACAACTCCAGCACGCGGCGATCGCGACAGGCGCGACCGCGAGCGTGCAGCACGCGGAGACCGACCTATCCGACACCTGCAGGAGGGCGAGGACGCCCGCAACGTCATCACGCAGCGAACAATCGATCGCAACCGCTCCACCCGACCCGTCAATACTCCGACTGAGGAACCCTACTCGGACGGTGACAATGAACCTTGCAGACTCGCCTACTTCCACTACCGCATCCGCGCCACAAGAATACCGCGAGGTTTCAAGCTCACGTCCGAGTCGGTAAAGTTTGACGGCACGCAGTATCCCAAGCTCTGGCTCGATGATTATATCATCGCAGTCAACTGCCAAGGAGGTACCACAACAACAGCCATGCAGTACGTTCAGCTGATGCTTGTAGGATTAGCACGCACCTGGCTCCAGAACCTGCCCCAAAACTCCTTCAGCTCCTGGGACCAATTCGAAGACGCCTTCATCAAGAACTTCCTTGGCACATACTCCAGGCCCGTGACGTTCGTAGAACTGCAAGCCTGCAAGCAGCGGAAGGACGAGCCACTACGATCATATATCCAACGCTGGACACTCATGCGCAATTCCGTCGGAGTCGTCTCCGAGGACAGAGCAATGGACGCGTTCATCCATGGCGTCACTCGACACGACTTTCGAGAGGCCTTCGGTCGCCTCCAGCCACGATCCATCGTCGAGCTCATGAAGATCGCCAATGAGTGGGACGATGGAGAGGACTCTATACGCAATGAGTTCCCAAACGAGGAAGCAGAACCAAGCAGCTGGGGCCGAAGAAACAACCGCGGCAGCGAACGCCACCACAAGCGCAAGGCCCGCTTCGACGAAAGCGAGCCAGCCGAGCTAGTAGTGGCCGGATTCACCGATACTCGAGACGATCGGAGCCGCGACAACAATCGCCAGGGCAGTCGAAGCCTGGAGGAGTATAGGAACGATGGAAACCAGAGACGCGACTGGCGACGCAGACCTCACGAAAACTCACGATCGGAGCTTACGCCCGAGCAGGAGCTCGAAGAACCGTGCAAGTTCCACCTATTCAGAAGCGACGAAACCGGCAAGCTGGTCTCCACTCACCTGTTGAAGGACTGCCGGAAGATGCAACGCATTAACGGGGCATTTGCCAAAATCCTGGCTCCAGCTCCAGCGCCTCAACAAGCACCGCAGTTGGCCCTCCCAGGACCACCCGCAGCAAACCCTACGCACATCGCAGGGGCAATCCAGTACCAGCCGCGACTGAATGCACCACCTGCGCCAAGTGAATAATATCATCAAGCTCGAGGGCAAATGAACACGATACAGAAGGAGCGACCATCCAATAGGTGCCAGAAGTTGATCACCCGCTAGTCTACCAGGTCGTGACGATGCCACCAGCCGCACCCGAGTACCTCAAGGGCTCGGAAATCAGCATTACATTCTCTCGGGAGGATCACCCTCCACGGGTACCGCGCCCAGGCCACGCTGCGCTGGTACTCGAAGCTCAGATAGGTCAGTTCCACATGACCAAGGTCTTCATGGACGGCGGCAGCGGCATCAACATCATCTTCGCCGACACCCTACGGAAGATGGGCAGATCTCTGGAGAACCTAGCAAAATCAGACAACACTTTTCATGGGATTGTACCAGGGAAAGTATTCTACCCTGAAGGAGTAATCACACTCGAAGTGATCTTCGGCACACCCGAACACTTCCGAAAGGAGATGATTGACTTTGAAGTAGTGGACTGGAAATCACAATACCATGCTATACTTGGGCGCCCGACGTTCGCCCGCTTCATGGCAGTCCCACACTACGCCTACCTCATGATCAAGATGCCAGGACCGAAGGGAGTCATAACTGTGCGCGGCGACTTCCAGTGCTCAGACAACTGCGACCGCGAGTTCAGCAGGATCTCCGAGTCCTTCGGCATGCAGCAGCAACTCGAGGACTTGTCACTCAGCAATGACAAGACCCTCTTTCCCGCAAGCAAGAAACTGGCACCTGACGCCTCGTTCAGCACAACCGACGACACAAGGGCACACCAGGTTCATCCGACTGATGCTTCCAAGACAGTGCTCATGTCATCAAGCCTATGTCCTGCATAGGAAAGCGCGCTCGTCGAGTTCCTCCGTGAGAACTGGGAAATCTTCGCCTGATGTCCAGCTGACATGCCAGTCATACCCAGCGAATTCGCCGAGCACTCTCTCCAAATTTATCCAGACGGCAAACCTGTCAAGCAAACCATGCGCCGCTTCTCCGAGCCGAAGCGCGTCGCGATAGGGCAAGAAGTCGACAGATTACTTCACGCCCAGTTCATCCGAGAAATCAAGAAGTCTGACTGGGTCGCCAACCCAGTCATTGTAGAGAAGAAGAAGACGAAAATCCTTCGCATGTGCGTCGACTTCACCTCCCTCAACAAGTGCTGCCCGAAGGATCACTTCCCGTTGCCACGAATCGACCAGATCGTCGACTCCACGGCTGGCAGCGCCCGACTGTCCTTCCTGGATGCCTACTCAGGCTACAACCAGATAATGATGCGAGAGGAGGATGAGGAGAAGACAGCTTTCATCACACCCCATGGTGTATACTACTACAAAACTATGCCCTTCGGACTCAAGAACGCTGGAGCAACCTAGCAGCGCATGATGCAGTCCTCCCCCATGGACCAAATAGGACGCAACGTCCAAGTTTATGTCGACGACATAGTGATCAAAACCAAACAAGAGGACACACTCCTCGACGACCTAGGCGAGACATTCGCCGCGCTAAACGCTCAACGCATACAAGATCAAGCTGAACCCAACTAAGTGCATCTTTGGCGTACCAGCTGGGCAACTACTCGGGTACCACGTATCTGCCAGAGGAATCGAGGCAAACCCCGAAAAGATAGAAGCAATTCTCACGATGCCAGCCCCGACCATGCTTCGGGAGGTCCAGCGCCTAGCCGGCCGAGTCGCAACGCTCAACCGTTTCATTAGAAAGTTGGGTGAAAAGGCTCTCCCTTTCTACCAACTGATGAAGAAGTCTGACAAATTTGAATGGACGCCAGAAGCCGAAGCAGCATTCGTAGATCTCAAGAGGGTCCTGGCGACTCCACCAGTGCTCGGCGTACCACGCGAAAAGGAGCCTCTATACCTCTACATGGCAGCCACCAACAGGGTGGTCAGCACCGTCCTCATCGTCGAACGCCAAGAAGAAGGCCACACCCATCGAGTGCAATGGCCCATATACTACCTCAGCGAGGTTCTCTCCATATCAAAGCAGCGTCACCCGCACTACTAGAAGCTAGCCTACGGCGTCTTCATGAGTTCACGCAAAGTCGTCCACTACTTCGCCGAGCACCCGATCATAGTGGTGAGTGCCTCGGGCCTCTCAGATATCCTCACCAACCCCGACGCGACAGGACGAGTCGCCAAGTGGGTCATCGAGCTCGGCCCGTGGGATCTAAAGTATGCGCACCCCAACGCGATCAAGGCACAAGTACATCCGGACTTCACAACCGAGTGGATCGAAGCCCAGCTGCCCAACTTACCTGACCTATCCAACGCATGGACTATGTACTTTGACGGATCCAAGAAATTCGAGGGTGCGGGCGCAGGCATCATCTTGACATCACCTAAAGGCGATAAGCTTTGCTACGTACTACAGATGGCCTTCCACAAGCCCTCCAACAATGAAGCTGAGTACGAGGCTCTACTACACGACATGCGGATGGCCAAGAACTGCGGAGCCACTCGCCTCATGATCTACGCGGACTCGAACCTCGTCGTATAGCAAACGATGAAGGAGTGCGAAGCCACGGCGAAAAACATGATTGCATATCGAGACCTTTACAACATCATGGAGGGCAGCTTCGACGGCTGCGAGCTGCGACACATAGGCCGTGAAAGTAACGAAGAAGCAGACATGCTAGACAACCACGGCTCAACCAAGGCGAAGGTTCCACCCGGAGTCTTCGTCGAGTGCATCAAACAGCGGTCCATCAAGCTCAAGGAGCCAATTGTACCTCCTCCAATAGCAACAACCAAGGATCAACCGGCAAAGGATACAGCGGCACCCGAGGAAGAGGAACCACACGTCGAGGTTTTCCTCGTCGAGCCAACATGGACGAACCCTTTCCTCGCATACCTGCTGCGCCAGGAGCTGCCGGAGGACCCGACAGAAGCTCGACGCATCACTCGCCGCTCGAAGGCCTTCACGATCATCAACGGAGAACTATACAAGCGCAACATATCTGGAGTACTGCAGCGATGCATCGACCCGGAAGACGGCAGAGCAATACTATATGACATCCATGCAGGAACTTGCGGACATCACGTCAGCAGTCGAGCTCTGGTAGCCAAAGCCTTTTGAGCAGGATTTTACTGGCCCACGACAATGCGGGAAGCCGAAGAGATAGTCAGAACATGCTAGGGGTGCCAGAAGTTCGCCACCAAGCCGCACGCACCCGCATCGGAGTTGAAAACGATACCGCTCGCCTGGCCCTTTGCCCAGTGGGGACTCGACATGGTGGGACCACTGAAGAAGTCATCTCGCGGAGGACACGCACCTTTTGGTGGCAGTCGACAAGTTCACAAAGTGGATCGAAGCTGTACCTATAACTAGCTCGACTGCTACATCTGCCGTCAACTTCATCAGGTCCATCATCTTCAGATTTTCGATACCCCATAGCATCATCACGGACAATGGCACAAACTTCACAGCCGACGACTTCAAGGACTTCTGCGTGGAGCAGGGCATCAAACTCAACTACGCCTCCGTTGCACATCCGCAATCCAATGGACAAGTTGAGAAAGCAAACGGCCTAGTCTGCAACGGCCTCAAGAAACGTCTACTGGTGCCACTCAAGCGCGCCGCGGGTGCCTGGGTGGAAGAGCTACCCTCTGTCTTGTGGAGTCTGAGAACCACGCCCAACAGATCAACGCAGTACACCCCGTTCTTCATGGGCTACGGTGCCGAAACAGTCCTGCCATATGACCTGCGATTCGACGCACCTCGCGTGGTCGCATACGACGAGTCAGACGCCGAAGAAGCACTCGAAGATGGCGTCGACGCGCTAGATGAGACTCGGGACATTGCACTCTCCCGAACAACTGTTTGTCAACAAAGTCTCCGCAACTACCATGGCCGACGACTGCGCACGAGATCCTTCGTCCCTAGTGACTTGGTGTTGCGGCTCAAGCAGAAGAAGGTGCACAAGCTCGCCTCCCCATGGGAGGGACCCTTCATCATCACGGAAGCCATCGACAGAGGCGCATACCGCCTGAAGGATGCGAAGACAGGGGAACTTTCCCTCAACCCGTGGAACGTCGCGCAACTGCGCCGTTTCTACGCATAGCATACACATCCATGTAATCGCGCTTACACTCCAAACAAGCAGCAAGTTTCAGACGCACTCTTTTCCTTACCAGGGTACCTAAGGCGTCTGGAAGGTTTTTAATGAGGCGGCTTTCTAGCTTAATAATACAATGATTGAGATACACAAGTTCTCCCTTTACTTTTTACAGTCAAAAAGCAAATAAGGCCTTGGCCGCACTCGAACACTCGGGGGCTGCGCCGCACAGGTTCAAGTAACAAATAAGGCCTTGGCCGCACTCGAACACTCGGGGGCTGCGCCGCACAAGTTCAAGAAACAAATAAAGGCCTTGGCCACACTCGAACACTCGGGGGCTGCGCTGCACAGGTTCAAGAAAAAATAAGGCCTTAGCCGCACTCGAATACTCGGGGGCTGCGCCGCACAGGTTCAAGAAACAACTAAAGGCCTTGGCCGCACTCGAATACTCGGGGCTGCGCCACAACGGCTACCTTACAAACAAAACCTTGGCCACACTCGAACACTCGGGGGCTGCGCCGCACAGGTTGCCACGCAAACACAGAGAGTATTCGAGTCCAAGTTCTCTCTACAATTTATTATCTTCGACCAACACATTACAAACGTACACTCGGGGGCTGCCCCCACGGATTCATATCTTCATTTACAAAGTTCAGCAAATATGCACATTGCTGCCTACTCATCTACAGGCTCATCCTTGGGACCGCCGTCCAATGGACCTACAAGCTCCTCCGTCTGCTTCTGCACCTGAGCGATGATCTTGCGTGCCCAGCCAAGGGTGCTAGTATAATGACTCCGCTCAGGTAGGCCTTCGGTGGCACCTTCAAAATTGAAGTTCGACCAGTGCATTCGCAAATACGCAAAGGCAATGTTGGCCCCACCTACAAGCTCAGCACGCAGCATTTTCTGGATCGCCTATCCCTCGCGGAACCTCGTCAACAGGGCGGGTATGCCTTGCGGCTCCTCATTATGTGGGAACATCGCACGATGCACCTTGGCCAGAGTACTTCGTCACGACTCCAACAGCAGGACAGCACGCCAAGCGTGATCCAGCAAGGTGGCCAGCACTCGCGCTTTTGATCTGTCAGACCAGAAGTATTGGGCACCGGAAGCTGTTCCATCAACAATCCCATCCAGTCGCGCGACTATTCGAGTTTCTTCAGCTTGTTTATCATGGTTCACACCTGCACAATGAAGACAAGAAAAAGTTAGCAACATTCAAAGCAGCAGCAACTAGCAGTCAAAGATATTGTTGAGTGATCTCACATTCCAGCATTTGGTCAATTAGATCCAACTGCCCAACAAGATAATCCTCTCGCTCAGACGAGGGAGCGGGCCTCGCCTTCTCGGCGACCAGTTTAGCCCGCACATCTTTCAGCTCCCGCTCCAGACTCGCGATCTTTCACTTCATCCATGCCATGATGGCCTTATCATTTTTGCTTCGGGCACTAGTTCGGTGCCGTGTACTGGTGGAAGGAGCAGCTTTCGGTGCACCAGAAGACTCGGCCTGTCCAAGGACACTGGTCGATCAAACTTAAGATCTCCATAGCAAAAGACACACACTCGGGGGCTAGGCCCCGACAGAGCAATTAACACAAAAGTCGACTGCACAGTCGAAATCGAATATACAGATGCTTCAAGGTTCATTACAGTCAACAAAAATCAAAAGGGAGTAGGCGCTACACCCTACGACACCGACTCCGACCTGGACCTAACAGCACGGGCGGCAACTTTGGCACTGCGGCGCTCCACCATGGACACCATGTCCTCTGCCAGACGTGCCGCCTCATCCTTCACCGCGCTCAGCTTCACGGTCCTTCCATCAGGTGTTCGCGGGAATAACGCAACAACCTTCTTGAAGTCAGCCGCGACACTATGGCCCAGCAACAACTTGAATGTAAGCTCTGAGCCACATACCGTTTGGGCGCGCGTGAAGTCCGCCATGGTGGATGACTCGGGGCCAAGAACAGCAGCCAAGCCTTCAGCACTGGCGGGTGGTGCACGCAGTGGAAAGATGTTCTTGTGCACTGCAGCAAGAGCGTCGGTCGACTTGGTGAGCGCATCCTTGGCGTACGCGCACATGGAGTCGAAGATGCTGACGGCACGCTCCAGTGGGACGTCCTCATCCGTCGGCTCCGGCGGAGGAGTCGCGCCAAATGCACATGTACATCTCGAACATTAAGTACCAATTCGACTGAATTGGGAGAACAACGCATCAAGCGCGCGGTACAAGGATACATTACCTCCTACCATGTGGGTGAGTGTGAGCAGGCGCTCCACCTGCATCTTTTCGCCTTGGCGAGTGGCATCCTCGCGGTCCTTAGCCTCCTTTAGCTTCCGCTCAGCGTCATCATGCTGGGCTTTGAGCTCCTTCTCGAGCTCGCGCACTCGCTTTGTGGAAGATTCTTGATCGCCTGCATGACGACAGATGATGTCAAGTGCATGCGGTACTTGAACAACAGCAAGTGAACGAACAACAAAGAGATGCGCCTACGCTTCATTTGCTCCAGTGCAGCTCACAGTTCATCCCTTTCCTGCTCCAACAGGACGTAGGCCGCGCCTGACTCCATGAGGTTGTGGTAGTAGGGCTGCACGGAGTCGATAAGCACATGACTTTGAGCCTATGCCCAACTATACTAGTTGCACATAGCCTCGGGGGCTACTCCCATCGGGAGCGCTGTCGCGCACCCGATAAATCAACAAGACAAGACAATACTTACATGCTCTTGGAGCTTCGCCACACTCGAAGACGATGGAGCAGACGGCGCAGGCACTTCCGGAGCAGAGGGAGCCGCCATCTTCACAACCTCCGTCGCGGCCGCGGTAGTCGCCAGGACCAAAGTCTCCGGAGGGTCAGCTCCGACTCCCGGCCACTTGGAGTAGCCACCCGTTTTCGGGCAGGTGATCTGTAACACCCCGAAAATTTAGGCCAAATTTTCAAATTATTTTTGGACGCCGAAAAACTTTTTCTAGTTTTAAAAAGTGTTTCCTAAAATCTTTCAAGACGATTTGACTTAGAGTTTGCTCTCTCTTGGAATACCGGAGGACTCCCCTACCCATTTCTACAAGACCCGCCCAAAAATATTTTATACTCCAATCCAATATTTCCAATTTCGGAGTTAACTGTTAAATGTCGGCTCTGATCCCAATTTATTCAGTCAACTTAGGTGTCTCGAAAAATTCTCATAATTTAGGGAGTTGCATATTTTTGCATTTCCTACACTTCTCCCGTTGAACTCAAACTCATTCGAGCAAGTTTTGACTTACTTCCTTTGTAAGCCAAAAACCGATGCCGGTACGCGGCTTAGCGGATTTTTGCAAAACCCCTTTTCCACAACACCAAATGAGCTCAAACTCCTTAGACACCCTCCTTGTACCAAACCTAGGCAGTGGTAAAATTTTGGGATTTTTCTGAGAAGGGCAAGACCCTTGTGTCGTGGGTTTGTCACGTCAGGTGTCATAGATGACTTCGTAGGTGTGGGATTACGCGAGTCAAGCATCTCCGAGCTTGGGATCGCAGGAACAAAGATCAACACAGATTTACCCAGGTTCGGCCCCCTCAATGTGAGGTAAAAGACCTACTTCCTGCCTACCCTAGATTGGTATTGATATGATAATCGAGGTGTTACAATGGAGGCGATCCGATCTGGTACTCGCCGTATGAGCTAGGGTTTGGGCTTGATAGCTTGACCCTCTAAGTCCTGCGAGTCCTCTTTATATACACAGAGGCTCGTAGGTTACAAAGGAAACTTCCCCCATAAGGAATACGTCCACAGAGGCCTACTCGGAGACTACTTGGTCTTCACGTCCTCCGGGATATGTCTTCTAGATCTTTCCCCTTATGGCGGTTCAATACTGGGCTTGCTCCCAAGTGGGCCTTTGTCCGTGCGAGTAAAGTAAGTCGCACTGGGCCGCGGGTTAATCCAGAAAGTATTCCCCCGACATTAGCCCCCAAGATTGGTTAGGACTTTACGGTGAGAATCTTCTGACTCTTGAAATGGTCACTGAGCCGCACTGCAAACGTTCTGACCAATCTTCTGACTTATGCGATTCAGAGCTGTGACTTATCTGTGCGACTCATCTCCCTTCTGGAAATATTCTGTTTCCTTTAATTGCGGACCGTTACTCGTTTTGCGGGCGCAAATTGTGCCGTTGGTTGCGAGCGCAGATGTGCCGTTAGTTGCGGGTCCCTTCAGTTATAAGCTGCGGCCACCTAGGTCATTATTCACTTGCCCTTGCAATCTCCTCATCCCTAGCCGCGCCGTCTTCTTCCTCAACCGAGCTTAGTTCCCCAATCCAATCTCCTCTTCGCAATGGCGCCCAAGGCAAAGCCATCTGACGATAAGCGCAGGATCTCCTGCAACTGGGAAGGATCCTGGGTGACGGAGGAAACTCTTGCGGATCTGGCCGAAGCTGGCTTCTTGCCGCCGAAGGAGGACGGCGTCTGGCGGGCGCCAGGCGATGAAATCGAGCCGCGCCCCAAGCCCAACGAGCTGGTGATGTTCGTGGAGCACGTGGAGCGTGGATTCACGCCGCCAGGTTCTCCCTTCTTCCGCAATCTGCTGCAACGCCTAGGCCTCCGTCTTCACGACATCGGGCCCAACTCAATGCTCCAGGTGAGCAATTTTCATGTGTTGTGCGAGGACTATCTTGGCATAGCCCCCAACATCGATCTGTGGCTGGCCTCTTTCACCTGCAACAGCCAACTTGTCTGCAAGGGTGGCGCCTATGTTCAGGTAGGCGCCATCTCTCTTCAACGCCATAGAAACTCTGTTCTTCCCAAGCTGGCCCTGGCAAATCGGCCCAGGTCTTGGCAAAAATCCTTTTTCTACTGCCAAGATACTTCTCCGGAGGGCGAAACTCGTCTCCCCTCCTGGTCCAACACCCCTTCGTGCCTACCGAGGCACTGAAATCAAAGCCCGCGACTCGGCCATGCCCTTCATCAATGAGTCGCTGATCAAGGTCCGCGCCTTAATAGGTCATGGTCTTACTGGCCTTGATCTTCTCTCTTGCTGGACCAAATGGCGCGTCCAGCCCGTGAGTCCACGACAGCGATCCTTCCTTGAGTGCACAGGCACCTCTGCTGACGTCGATCGCATCAAGGCTGCGGACTGGAGGCCTGAGGATTGGGTGGAATTCGTCACCCGCGTGACTGAGGAGAAGGACATCTCCTTTGACAAGGTGGGGCTTGCCCCTTTCAGCGTTAACAACAAGCCTTTTGAGGTAACTCCTCTTCTCTGTCTTTTCGCCTTTGTAGTTGAGTCGCATTCCTTTCTTAATACTGCAACTTATATCTTCCTGATCCAGGCTGATGAGAATTACTGGTCGCTGCCTGCGACCGTCGCCGGCACTGCTGCTCCCAAGCGTGCCACGAAAGAAGTTGCTGCCCACTCTAGAGGGCAGCGAAATTGCTGATATCCCCTCTGTCGCCTCTGCGGCCTCAGAAGGTGAAGAGACTGAACTGGACGAGGATGACAGTCCAGTGCCAGCCGCAAGCTCTGTGCCGCGGCTGGACCAACTCCCCGTAGAGCCTCCAAAAGGCTATCTCGTGAGGGGCCAGAGCTTGATGCTCTGGAAATCCTGAGGCCACGAAGCGTCGCAAGCCTGCTACGGGCGCGACCCCTCCGCTGCCAGGCGTGTGTTCAAAGCCACCGCCTCAGCTGAAGAAGACATGGGTCCCCATTCTGGTAATTTCTACTGTCTTGACATCTTGAATGCTTATTCTTTTTCCTCTACTGACACGCAAACTTCTGCTCGTAGATTCTGGGACCCAAGGCCTGTCATCACCGTCAAGTGGCGAGCTTATGGCCTTTGTGAAGATGGCTCCAGAGTTAGTGACTTTCTTGCGCTTATAATACTTTTATTCTGGTTTATGTGCTTCTTCTTCACACAATGCCCTTGCTTTTTGCAGAAGTGCGGCTAAATCCGCGACTGACCTGGAGTTTTCTGAAACCCGGTTGAGCCGCTTATCACCTGCGGCTCATACCGCCATGGTAGAGGGCGTGGCCACCACTGATGACTTGGCTGCGGCCTCTGTTCCTGACACAGCTACCCAAGAGGTGGCTCTGGAAGACGGAACAGATCCCCTTATGATCCAAGACGTGGAGAAGGTCAACCCTCCTCCATAATTGCTGATGCGCCGTGATTGAATCGCCAGCGGCTGATAGCCTGCGGTCGCCAATTCTGCGTGCTGAGGTTGCTTCCTCCTCCTCCATGAGCCGCGCTGAGAAACTGTCAGAGGCCATCATTGCCTCAAATGACAAGCAAGCCATGGAGCTCCGCAAGGCACTGTCTGACCTGTCTGCGGCTTATAAGGTAAACTTCTATCTCCACTTATCTGTCTCTAGCCCCCAAGGATCAAGTTTCTTCTTTGACTGTAAAGGGAGACTTGATGCTTCTCTTTTAGCTGTTGATATGTACTTACTAACTGATGTACTCTTTGTAGGAGGAACTAAGCTCCATAACAGCGCAAACTCGCCTTGGAAAAGCAGTTGGGGGAGACTCCTTCTGAACTGGAGAGGCTGCGCGAGCTCCTTGGCCAGCGTGACGTTGAGCTGAAGAAGAGGGAAGCCAGGATGGGCGAGCTATCTGATGAAAGCTTCAAATTATCTGAACAAGCCAAAGCCACCGAGCTGCGGCTTAAAACGGTTGAAGAGAAGTTCCAAGAGAGGGTCCAGCAGCTGGACCTCCAAATCAGTGCTCAGAAAGACGCCATCGCTGATGCCAACGAGGACGCAAGGCTCAAGGCTGTTGCCATTGGCGAGCTTGAGAAAAAGTTGAAAAAAGTTTCTGATGCCCATAACCTTGTCCACGCCAAAGTTTGCATCATGACTCAAGAGTTAACTGGTATGTGTTGCGACTCATATCTGCATCTGTTTTCTCTACTATCTTTGCCTGTATATTGTAGAGCTGACGGAGACATGCCTCGATGTAGGTGAAGATGCCGCGTTGCAGCGCGGCAGTACTCAAGAACAGCTGGAGTATATCCGTGAGTTTTCGCGAAAAGCTTGCGATGCCATGAGATCGCTGTCCACCTGTCTTCTGCCGAAAAAGCCTGCTCCTGCTGATGCTGAGGGACTTTTGAAGAGACTGCTCAAGGCGCCTCAATATTTTTTGGACTGGAAAGAATCCTCAGCTCGCACCGGTGCGGCTCATGTTCTTGCTTTGGCCAAGACATATTATCCTTCTTTTGATGCTGCCAAGGTTGCACAAGGCAGGCCCTCGAAGAAAGTGGATGGCACCGAGCTGAAGGCCTCAGAATATTCGGCGACTTGGAAGGACATGCGCGGCCATGCGACTGAGCTGGTGGAGGGGATAGATCTTGCGACCTATATGGGCAAGTATAATGCAGATGGAAGCAGATGGGAGAAGTTACCCGCTCCATCATCCAGTGCGGTGATCCCGCAGGAGAAGAACCCTTCACCGGGTGTTTCCAGCTCTGCAGCCCCCAAGCCCACGACGGAGAAACCGTCCAGCGAGCCTGCGACTGCTCCTTCTGGCAAGCTTGGTAAGCCGCCTGTTCCTCCTTCCCACAGGCCAAAAGCTGCGCACAAATGAAGAAGAGAAACAATGGTTTGATGATCTTGGCCCTTAGCGGCCTGTAATAATTGTTAGAATTTATGTGTCATAAGACAATGTTATGGTTTGCTTAAGTACTCTCAGCAGTACATGTTTCGACCAATAGGCTGGTCCTTATGATTTGTCTCGGTTTTTCCTCACTTAGGCCCTTGCGCGGCTCAGTATTTCCCAGGTAAAAAGTGCGTGTTCAGGGTCGAGAGCGGCCATGATAGGCAATCAAACTCGATTGACGCCGCACCCCCAGTACTTTGGCCGCATAGTGCAAGTCGCATCCAAGAGAGGTTGAGTATAATCACGATAAATGCCACTTGTTTGGCGATCCCAAGGAATAGGCCGCGCTAAAAAGCTGCCGCCCCCAAGGGACCAATGATTAAAAAATAAAAGACTCACAACTCAATTGGTAGTTTGAGATGCTTTATTTCAGAATCATTATATGATACATAGGGTCGGTCGCGCCTAGGTGGCGACCAGAAGTGATGCTTGGGTCGGTTGCGCCTAGGTGGCAACCAGAGATGTTACATGGGTCGGTCGCGCCTGAGTGGCGACCAGAAATGGGTCGTCGCGCCTAGGTGGCGATCAGAAGTGTTACATTGGGTCGGTCGCGCCTGAGTGGCGACCAGAAATGGGTCGATCGCGCCTAGGTGGCGATCAGAAGTGTTACATTGGGTCGGTCGCGCCTGAGTGGCGACCAGAATGGGTCGATCGCGCCTAGGTGGCGATCAGAAGTGTTACATTGGGTCGGTCGCGCCTGAGTGGCGACCAGAATGGGTCGATCGCGCCTAGGTGGCGATCAGAATTGAAGTTTTTAGCCCTGAGTGGCCAGCTTGATGATGTAAACTCTTAATGATTTTGTTGCGGCTGCTGATGGCAACTCGCAATGCCTGGGATGTGTCCTTATTGGCAATGGCTTGTAGCCTTTGACTTCCTTGCCTCCCTTGCGGCCGTAATCTGAAGTCGCAAGTCAGGCAGGTGCCTCTTGCCTTCACGATGTCATCAAAATTCTCCTGCGACTCGCGCATGGGCGCGCTCTCTGCGATGCAAGCTGCTCTGGCCATGGCCTTGTCGCCTTCTTCGCATTCTTGAGCTATTCTTTTGTCGCCATTGATGGTGATGACTCCCCTGGGGCCTGGTATTTTAAGCTTTAGGTACACATAGCACGGCCTAGCCATAAACTTTGCGAATGCTTCTCTGCCAAACAGCGCATGATATGGGCTCTGGAAATCTACAACCTCGAACCAGATGTACTCGCTCCTGAAGTTGCTTTGTGTCCCAAAGGCGACCTCCAAGTTGATTCGCCCCAATGGCTGAGCTGATATGCCTGGCACGACACCGTGAAACGTTGTTCTTGATGGGTGTAGCTGCTTTTCTTGGAGGTTCATTCTTTTGAAGGTTTCATAGTATAATATATTGATGCTGCTGCCTCCATCCATCAGTACTTTGCTCAACTTGTACCCTGCGACTTGAGGGGCAACCACCAGCGCGAGTTTGCCCTCTTCATTTATTTCTCCTGGGTGATCCTCGCGGCTCCAAACTACTGGCTGCTCGGACCACTTTAGCCACTGTGGGACGGCTGGTACTATGGCGTTAACAGCCTGATTGCGTCGTCGCAGCTTTTGTTCCCTCCTTGAAGTATTCACCACAATGGTATGATACTGACCCAACTGTTTTGGGAACTGTGGCTGATCTGGCTGCGGATTTGGGACGGCGTTGTTGCTGTTGTTGCCTCCGCCGTGGTTACCTCCCTCATTGTTTTGATGATTGTTGTTTGTGTTGAGTGGTTGCCCATCCTTCCACTTTTTGTAATGATAACACTGTGCCTTTGTGTGGTTGGGTGGTTTCCCATCTTTTCCTATATGGATGTCGCAGGGGCGGTTGAAAACCTCTTCCAAGTTAACTGGGTGAAAATTCCTTCCTCTGCCGCTGCTTTGTTTGTAACGAGTGTTCGTATTTGCGACTAACCCTGAGTTTCCTTCCTCGTTTTTGCGCTTGTTATAACTCGCATTGGCATTGCTAGCTTGCTGTTGTTGAGGCTTGCTACTGGCCTTCTTTCCCTTGCCAGTATTTTCCTCTTCCTCCCCATCAGATGCATCCCTGGTTTTATCCGAGCTAGCATACTTGTTGGCCGCCGCCATTACCTCGCTTAGGCTCTTGACTTTGTCCTTCATGCGACCTAGTTTGTGGACAGCGGCTCAAATTTGCAATTTTTCTCCATGACAAGGACTGCTGAACTGGGTGGTATGTTATCTGAGGAATGTATGATTTCTGCGACCCTTCTCATCCAGTGGCGACTCGACTCGCCTTCCTTCTGTACACAACGCTCAAGGTCCTCTATGCTGCAGAGTCGCTTGCATGTTCCTTGGAAATTCTTGATAAAAGCTTCCTTCATCTCATCCCAAGAGTTTATTGAATTTGGCGGCAAATTTTGCAGCCATATGTGAGCTGCGCCTTCTAACATCATGTTTAGGTAACGTGCGCAGATCTCTTCGGATGCGTTTAGGATGCTCATGCCCATCTCGTAATTGTTGAGCCAAGTAACAGGGTCCATGCTTGCGTTGTAGTTGGCGACCTTGCGAGGCCCTTTGAAATCTGCAGGAAACGGTTCAGACCTGATTCTTTCGCTGAAACAGACTGGGCCTTTGAGTCGCGACGATAGATTGGACGAAGCTGGCCTTCCTATTGGATTAGCCGCCGCGCGCGGCTGCACAACTTCTATGGGTTGAACTTGCTGAGGTTGATTTTGAGCCGCAGGTTGATCTTCCCTTTGTCGCCTAGCCGAACTTGAAGTCGCAACGTGCGGCGATTCCGCGTGGATGCTTCTCTCCGCCGTTGCTCTGCTATTGTAGGGGTGGAGTGCAGCCGTCCGCGTGTTCGGACATATTTGCCTGCTGTATTACTGCTGTGCTCAGCATCTCAATGGCACGCCGTGCCTCTCTGTCCATTGGCGTGTTTCCTGCTGGCGCTAACCTGGCCAAGATGTTTGTAGCCGCAAAGAGATTCTCCACTGGGCTAACATAATGCCCTTGCGGCGTGTGGAACCTTTGAGGCTGCTGTGGCGACTGCTGAACAAAGGTTGGCTGCGCAATGGCGGGGGCATCATGGCCCTGTTGTTAGCCTGTACTATGGCCCTTGATCCAGGTATCTCGCTGCTCTTGGTGCTGCGAAAGATGGAACCGCTGGTACAACTGATGGTACAGCGATTGCTTGAACCGCGGGCGCAGCTAACGGGGCCACGGACCGCATAACCATGGCAGATGGTGCCATGTGTGTGGGTACCGCGACTGAAGGTTGTGCGACCCCTGACCATGCGACCGGGTGCGCTGTGTTGGTGGCGACTGATGGGATCGTGTTGGTGGCGACTGACGGAACCGCGATTGTTGGTTCAGCGGTAGGCGATTGGAACAGCTCCATAGGATTTACTGTTCCTGGCTGCAGGCGACTCGCATGGCGTCTGTGTGGCAAGGTGGCCTGTACTCCTTGCAGAGTATTGGTTTCCTCGATGAGTCGCAGTTGCTCCTGTTGGAGGCGCTGTTCCTCACGCGCCAACCTGGCTCTCTCATCCGCGATTCTCTGGACTTCATCATATAGCCCGATCCTGGTAGCCTCCAATTCTGTCACCCTAGCAGCCGCGTTAACCGCAGATATTGGCGTAAGCAACACTTCCCTGTGGCGGCGTGACCGCTGCGTTGGGGGCTACCCTTGACCCTGATTCCGCAGGCGCAACTCCAGGTGGAGTCTCTCTGTTTGCGACTCCTGAGGCCGCGACTCCTGGCGTCATCGCAGCGGATGCCGCGACTCCTGATGCGTCTAGCGCGGCTTGTTCTGCTGCTTCCGGCGGTGTGGGGGCTAAGCTGCCTGGTGGCATGCCCAGCCCTTCGTCCGCTTCTGTGGTCCTGTAGACCCCTTCATGTCCGATCTTCTACAGAGGGCGAGCCCATCCACAGGGCCTCCGCATAGCCTTTCCTCAAGGACATACTCAATGGATTGGCCTTCTTCGTCTTCAAGAGGCAGCGACTCGTAGTTGATAGATTCTTCTTCTTGGTCCACTGTTACCGCGACTCCTTCTTCTGAGTCGCCATGTTGCGATGGATTCTGACTCGCCGCCAATGAAGCCGACGAAGACATGGACGATCCAAACGGGATGATGTGGCCGGTTTCCAGGTAGTCAGCTTCCGGCCCCCAGCTTGAATCGTCAATGAGGGGTGTGCCATTGACCGTGATGATGCGGCCAACAACAAGATCTTCAGCTCCCTTCATGGATCCTGCGCGGAACGTGACGCTCTTGACCGCAGGCCCCACGGTGGGCGCCAACTGTCGTGGGTTTGTCACGTCAGGTGTCATAGATGACTTCGTAGGTGTGGGATTACGCGAGTCAAGCATCTCCGAGCTTGGGATCGCAGGAACAAAGATCAACACAGATTTACCCAGGTTCGGCCCCCTCAATGTGAGGTAAAAGACCTACTTCCTGCCTACCCTAGATTGGTATTGATATGATAATCGAGGTGTTACAATGGAGGCGATCCGATCTGGTACTCGCCGTATGAGCTAGGGTTTGGGCTTGATAGCTTGACCCTCTAAGTCCTGCGAGTCCTCTTTATATACACAGAGGCTCGTAGGTTACAAAGGAAACTTCCCCCATAAGGAATACGTCCACAGAGGCCTACTCGGAGACTACTTGGTCTTCACGTCCTCCGGGATATGTCTTCTAGATCTTTCCCCTTATGGCGGTTCAGTACTGGGCTTGCTCCCAAGTGGGCCTTTGTCCGTGCGAGTAAAGTAAGTCGCACTGGGCCACGGGTTAATCCAGAAAGTATTCCCCGACACCTTGTCTTTTCATCGAGCACCTTCGGTGCTTTTGGTTTTCTAAAAATCTTATTTTTCAAAGTTTGGAATCCTTGAGAGATTCTTGTTTTAATGGGTTGCTCTCGTCGTTACGGACCCAGTGGTGGAAACCATTGTCCGTTTGGTGCCCCGAGTCACCGGGAACGCGACGATGCCGCTCGCGTCGCGCTCTAGATGCACGTTTTGGCGTGACCTAAATCCGCTTAGCCCTAAACCCTTCTGATTGCGTGGATCACACGTTCGTTGGGAGACCCCAAGAGGAAAGTATGATGCAGTGTAGCAGCAGTTTTCCCTCAGTATGAAACCAAGGTTTAATCGAACCAGTAGGAGCAAGAAATCACTTCTGAAGGTTGTCAGTGGCGCGCTGACGTGGAACCTGCACACAACACAATCAAACTACTTTGCCCCAACGAAACAGTGAGGTTGTCAATCTCACCGGCTTGCTGAAAACAAAGGATTAAACGTATGGTGTGGAAAACAGTAGTAAATTGCAGAGAATGAAAAGGAACAATGTTTGCAGTTGGTTGTATTATCAGTGTAAAAGAATGGACCGGGGTCCACAGTTCACTAGTGGTGTCTCTCCATAAAAGATAACTAACATGCTGGGTGAACAAATTACAGCTGGGCAATTGACAAAATATTGAGCGCATGACAATGCATATATATGACATGATGATTACTATGATATTCATGTGGGCATTACGACAAAATACATAGACCGTTATCCAACAGCGTCTATGACTAATAATCCACCGCCAGGTTGTCATACCGAGTTCCCCGTTGGTATTAAGTTGCAAGCAACGGATAATTGCATTAAGTAATGTGCGTAATGTAAACAAATGCATTAGACCTAACGGCGCACCCTTAAGCTAAGCATCGGTTATTTTATCCCTAGTGGCAACAGCACATCCACAATCTTAGAAGTTATTGTCACTCTCCCAGATTACCGGAGGCATGAACCCACTATCTAGCATAAATACTCACTCTTGGAGTTACAAGCATCTACTTGGCCAAAGCATCTACTAGTAACGGAAAGCATGCAAGATCATAAATAACATATAAGATAGATTGATAATCAACTTGACATAGTATTCAATATTCATCGGATCCCAGCAAACACAACATGTAGCATTACAATAAGATGATCTTGATCATGATAGGCAGCTCACAAGATCTAAACATGATAGCATAAAGTGGAGAGACAACCATCTAGCTACTGCCATGGACCCGTAGTCCAAGGATGAACTACTCACGCATCACTCCGGAGGCAGGCATGGTGATGTAGAGCCCTCCGGTGATGATTCCCCTCTCCGGCAGGGTGCCGGGAAGAGCTTCTGAACCCTCCCGAGCTAGGGTTGACGGCGGCGGCGTCTCTGGAACTTTTCGTGGATAATGGCTCGGGTATTTAGGGTTTTCGCGTCGGGAGGAATAAATAGGCGAAAGGGCGGCGGCTGCGGAGCCACGGGCCCCACACCACCCCACGGCGCGGCAGGGGGGCCCGCGCGGCCCCATGGTGTGGGTGCCACGTGGCCCTCCTCCGTCTCTCCTCTGGACTCCGTGTTCGTGTTGGAAAAATAGGAGGTTCTGTCCAAGTTTCGTCCAATTCCGAGAATATTTCCAGACTAGCTTTTCTGGAATACAAAAACAGCAGAAAACAGGAACTGGCACTGTGGCATCTTGTTAATAGGTTAGTCCCAGAAAATGCATAAAAATGCTATGAAGTGTATATAAAACATGTAACAATTGGTATAATATCAACATGGAACATCAGAAATTATAGATACGTTTGAGACGTATCAAGCATCCCCAAGCTTAGTTCTACTCGTCCTCGAGTAGGTAAAACGATAAAAACAAAATAATTTCTGAGGTGACATGCTACAATCATAATCTTGATCAAATAGTATTGTAAAGCACATGTTATGAATGAAGTGATCCAGGTCAATGGTCTATAGTTTGCTAGCAAGTAGATAATGAGCAAACAACTGAATCATATAAGCAAAAACTTTTCATGAATAGTACTTTCGAGACAAGCATCAAAGAGTTTTGCATAAGAGTTAACTCATAAAGCAATAGATTCTAAGTAAAAGGTATTTAACCAACACAAAGGAAGATTTAAGTTTCAGCAATTGCTTTCAACTTTCAACATATATATCTCATGGATATTTGTCAACACAAAGCATATAATAAGTGCAATATACAAGCATATAAAAATTGTTGCACCAAAGTTGACACTAGTGTTTGCTTCTAAGATAGAAAGAAGTAGGAAAACTGACTCAACATAAAAGTAAAAGAAAGGCCCTTCGCAGAGGGAAGCAGGGATTAAATCATGTGCTAGAGCTTTTTAAGTTTTTGAAATCATATAGAGAGTAAAAATAAGTTTTGAGAGGTGTTTGTTAATTGTCAACGAATCAGAAAATGGAAAGTACAATATGACCCCTGCCAACCAGACTTTTAAGAGCGGCTCCCATGAAGGACGTTATTTCTACCAGCAAGGCAGATCATCCCTCTTTCTCTTTTGTTTACACATGCAGATATTTCACTGTTTGTCATTGCTTGACTGATAAATCAGGGCAAAAATGTGAAGAGAATTAAGCGGTTAAAGTTGTAATTAATTGGGACTGGGCACCCCATTTGCCAGCTCTTTTTGCAAAATTAATGGATAAGCGGATGTATATGCCGCTAGTCCGGTGGTAAAGTCTGTTTGACAGTTGACATAAAGACATCCACCCCGTCCTCATGAGCTTGGTAAACATTGACACAAAATAGGAGTAATAAAGTTTGAATAGTTTAAAGGTAGCACATGAAAAATTTACTTGGAATGGCAAGGAAATACCACATATAGGTAGTTATGGTGGACACAGATGGCATGGATTTTGGCTCAAGGTTTTGGATGCACGAGAAGCATTCCCTCTCAGTACAGAGTTTAGGCTAGCAAGGTTATTTGAAGCAAACACAGGATATCAACCGACACAGCAAGACTTATATGAAAACATATTGCAAGCATTATAAGACTCTACACTGTCTTCCTTGTTAACCAAACCCTTTTACTAGAAAATATCTAGACCTTAGAGATACCAATCATGCAAACCAAATTTCAACGAGCTTTACGGTAGTTCTTCATTAATAGGTTTTAACTACATGATACAAAAGCTTAAACATGAACTACTTGATAACTCAAAACAATTGACAAGTATCAAATTATCCAATACATGATCTACAAGAATATGTAAGCTTTTTCCATTATACCATCTACCACATGCAACATTTTCTGTTCCAACCAAACACCAATCAATTTATTTCAACATAAACTCTCCAAACAATTATAAGTGAAGCAAGAGAGTACTTTCTTTAAAAGAACTAACAGCTCTGAATAAGAGATGCATGCAAAACAGGAGCTAAAAGCATAGCAATAGCTAGATAAGAATACTCAACAAGTATAAGTGAAGAATAGGAGTATTCATATGAAAAAGCGGAGCGTGTCTCTCTCCCAATCAAGAATGCTGGGGTCCAATCAAGTTGACCATAAGAAAAATAAAATACTGAAAATAAAAGCACACAGACGCTCCAAGTAAAGCACATATGATGTGAAAGAATTAAAATATAGTTTCACTAGAGATGACCTGATAAGTTGCTGATGAAGAAGGGGATGCCTTGGGCATCCCCAAGCTTAGACGCTTGAGTCTTCTTGAAATATGCTGGGGTGATCCATGGGAGCATCCCCAAGCTTAAGCTCTTCACTCTTCTTGATCACATTATATCATCCTTCTCTCTTGACCCTTGAAAACTTCCGCCACACCAAACTCAAAGTAATTCTCATTAGAGGGTTAGTGCACAATCAAAAACTCACATGTTCTATAAGGACACAAACATGACCGTTACTTTTAACATTAGCTACTGCCACTGATGTTATGTGAAGCTCTTCACCCTAAAAAAGAATTCCACTCAACACTAGTAAAAGAGAGAATGCGAAAAATAAAAGACAGAATCTGTCTAAACAGAACAGTCCGCAAAGACGAATTTTTTCGAGGCACTTACGTTGCTCAGATCGAAAAACTTTAAACTAACGAAAGATGCGTACATATCTGAGGATCACGCACAAAAATTTCAGATTTAAATAATTTTTCTGTGATTTTACAGAATTAAAACGGTGAACAGCAGAAATCTGTTCCTGCGCAGAAATCCAAATCTAGCATCATCTTCCTATTAGAGGCAATACTTGGCACAACAATGCGATAAAATAAAGATACAAAGGAATTGTTACAGAAGTAAACAACTCCTTGACTCAAAAAGAAAAGAAATAAAATAATGGGTTGTCTCCCATAAGCGCTTTTCTTTAACGCCTTTCAGCTAGGCGCAGAAAGTAAGAATCAAGTGTTTCCAAGTGATGAAGCATCAACAATCTTACGCTTAGCTCTCTTACCTTACCCTTATCTTTAGGAAATACTTGGTTACACATAGGTGAAGAGGCGAAATTCATAGTGCCTTGGCCCACATCTATTATTGCTCCAAAGCGTTTCAACAGAGATCTTCCAAGCGTAATTTGTCCTACTCCTGCACATTCAATGACAAGATAATCAATAGATATTGTTATCCCAGGAGTTTTGTAAATACTCCTTCGGCTACTCCTCTTGGTAATTTAATAGTATTATCACCCAAAATTATACAATCTTCGCATTTGGAAAGCTCCCAAAGATTTAAGGAATCAAAAATATCCTTGGGCATTAAACAGAATTCAGACATAATATCACAGCGAGCATGAAAAGTTTCACCATTGATAACAACTTTTACTGAGGGAACCCATCCCGATGGTTCAAAATTTACTGGCACATTATCATAGTGTTCGAATTGATTATACCCTTCTTTTAGACCAGATATGTTTGTTTCAAGAGTGTTAAGTCTATCACTTATGCTTGTCAAAGCCAAATCAATTTTACTGATTGGAGGGCTAGAAATTGTAATCATTTTTTTATAGCATTAAAAGCTTGATCCCCATCATAACGAAGGAAATCTCCTCCTACCACAGCATCTAAAGCATATCTGTAGCAAAGAACAAGACCAAAATAAAAGCTACTAAGAAGCAGGCTTAAAGTCATTTTAGGTTCAGTTTTAGCATAAGACTCAAAAATTCTAGACCAAGCATCTTTAAAACTCTCCTCACTCCCTTGCTTGAAAGTGAAGATCTCTTCCTCAGGGACATGATGACAGGAACAGGGCTAGACATGATAACAAGACTGAAAAATAACAATTCGAAAATAAAAGTAACTAATTTTTTTGTGTTTTTGATAAATAAAGCAAACAAGACTAAATAAAAATAAACTAAGCAAGACAATAACAAAGTAAAGAGATTGGAAGCGTGAAACTCCCCTTGCAGAAATCCTCTTGCTCCCCGGCAACGGCGCCAGAAAATATGCTTGCGTGGATCACACGTTCGTTGGGAGACCCCAAGAGGAAGGTATGATGCAGTGTAGCAGCAGTTTCCCTCAGTATGAAACCAAGGTTTAATCGAACCAGTAGGAGCAAGAAATCACTTCTGAAGGTTGTCAGTGGCGCGCTGACGTGGAACCTGCACACAACACAATCAAACTACTTTGCCCCAACGAAACAGTGAGGTTGTCAATCTCACCGGCTTGCTGAAAACAAAGGATTAAACGTATGGTGTGGAAAACAGTAGTAAATTGCAGAGAATGAAAAGGAACAATGTTTGCAGTTGGTTGTATTATCAGTGTAAAAGAATGGACCGGGGTCCACAGTTCACTAGTGGTGTCTCTCCTTAAAAGATAACTAACATGCTGGGTGTACAAATTACAGCTCCTCCGACTAGTTTTTCCCGTTGACTCGCTCCTCCGACTCGTTTTTCTTTGGCCCAGCCCAGTAGGCTCAGCAGCGCAGCCGGCCTGCTCGCGGCCCAACCAGGTGCGTGCGCGCGCGGCGCGTGACGGCCCACCCGCGGCCCATGTCGCGTGGCCGACGCGGCCGTCTGTTTTTTTCCGCGCGCTGTTTTTTCTTTTCCTGCTGGACATATTTTCAAACGTTCAAAACTTTTAAACCGTAGCTCCGTTTTCGGTGATTCAAATTTCTAAATCTTCGCCTCAACGAGGCCTTTCTGTTGGTACTGGTTTTATTTTCTTTGAAAATATTTAGTTTCGTTGACTTTATTTAACGCGGTGTTTTCCGTTCCGGGGTTTAATCGCTTTTCGAGTTTCCGACGCGCGACGACGCCGAGACCTCCCGGATCTTCTGGAACCCGCCTCCTAAGGCAAGCTAACCCCTTGCTATGAGCAGTTCAGCAGTGTTTGTTTGCTTATTTGCTTATTGCCGTGCCGAGTGATAATATTCTTATCTGTGTACTGTTATATTTATGCATGTCTGTTGGTTGTTCGTGTTTAATATGAAACTTGTAATAATGCTCCTGCCATGTTACATATCATGTTGCATATTTATTTATCGTACTTGCTTGGTTATATTATGTATTGTTAATATTTATCAAACACACATCATTCTTGAGACAATGGACTGGGGGCACCGCCGCCGTCTCACTAAAACTTTAACATTGATTTGTGATGGCGCTGGTCGGAGGTAGCTCCGCCACAGTCACCGATCGACGCAAACCAACTGTGCTATCTTTTGTAGTTGATCTGCGATGGCGCTGGTCGGAGGTATCTCTGCCACAGTCACCCGATCGACGCAAACCAACTGTGCTATCTTTTGTAGTTGATCTGCGATGGCGCTGGTCGGAGGTATCTCTGCCACAGTCACCCGATCGACGATAACCAACTGTGCTTTCTTTTGTAGTTGATCTGTGATGGCACTGGTCTGAGGTAGCTCCGCCACAGTCACCCGATCGACGATAACCAACTGTGCTATCTTTTGTAGTTGATCTGTGATGGCGCTGGTCGGAGGTATCACTGCCACAGTCACCCGATCGACGTCAACAAACTGTGCTATCTTTTGTATTGATCTGCGATGGCGCTGGTCGGAGGTAGCTCCGCCAAAGTCACCCGGTCAATACAAACAAACTATTGCTTGAGATATTATGTTGCTAATGTCCTGTTGTTTGATGATATATTATTATAATATTATGATTATTGTGCTGGACTAATCCTCGATTGTTTGGACTTGTGAATGATGAAACTTGACTAAATGAAACACCCCTCCAAACAACGATAGGGTTAGTCCATGGTGCCACTAATCTGAACTTTGAAAGCAGGACCATCGTCGTCTCATGGAGGACCGTGACCTAGTAGGTTGCTGAGCCCCTTTTGTGCCATCCATTGGGCGCAGTCGTTCGGTTGCGCTGTCCGAGGGGAGTGGTCGACAGGCACGGGTTCGACTGTGATAGGGAGTCGGAGCTAGGCATACCCGGTAGCGCCGGGGGATGTGCCGGATTCACTTGCCCGTTGTACCATGCGTATAGGGTGGTGCAGGAGAGTGTCTTAGCAAGTGGACCGTCATGTAAGTGTATTTTACTTAGTACGACTTTGGCGTGACAACCTGAAGTGCCGGCTAAGTAAGGTGCATTTTGATAGTTGGGAATGCAACCTCTCGAGAGTGTCAACCTAGCAAGCTAGCCTCGTTCCTGGGATATGGAACAATAGTTCAGTGTCGGTCACACTGTGTGGCTTTGTCGTGTCAGGAGGTTAAACTTAAGTTCTGTTTGAAAGAATTAATGAACGACCTGATCTCACTAAATGAACAAATAAGATGATGCGGGGAATGTTGCCTTGAGATGTTGATGGTTAACCATGACATAGGATGGCGGTGTGATCGTTGGGAGCCTAGAGTTAGGCCTGAGCCAACATCAACCGTGCATGCCCAGAGTGGAAAGATGAGGCCAGTGGGCCTAGCAGTGATCACAGGTGCTGTTGTGTATTATTCGGTACCAACTGGTACACTCGTTTACTCGTCACAGGTAATCTCTTTGTATGATTGCCGGTGCACGACCCAACCCCACCTGGCTTGGACGCTGTACTGGTGATACCCCCGTTGCTTGCTTATGACATGTTTGGTTGTCAATGCCATGCTACTTTTATGTCATGTATCTAGCGTACACCTTGCCATGTTGTAGGATTTTATTTCCAATGTATATCTTGTTGCATGATTGTTCGATTGTTTGTAGTGAGTGGCGAATCTTGCTGAGTGCATACAAATGTACTCACGGGCCTTGTGTTTGTGGCCAGATATTGGCGAAGATTCATCTTCTACCTTAGCAAGGACATGGAGCAAGAGCGTGCTAGGATCAGTAGCCCAGCCAGATGCCTGTGGAGTGGAGCCGCTCCAAGCCGTTGCCTTAGTTGTCTTCTGCTGCCAATTAAACTCTGTCCCGAGCCTTGCTTGGCTTGATATTTCTGTCATGCCTTGATGGCCTTGTAAACCATTTGTAGCACTTATTGTGCCTGATTGGGTAATGATTTCCATTATGTTGCACTGTCATGACGTGCGGTCAGATATCTTGGGCTGGCGGACGGGGCGACCGCCTCTCTGGTGATATGTGCCAGGGAGAGGTGTCACAGAAGTGGTATCAGATCACCAGGCCGGCTGTAGACTACCCTAGCATGGAAAGCCCTGCCTTACTTTTGCCCGACAGTGAGCCCGATGGATTTAACCCATCTCCGCCAAACCGGCATGGCTGGTGTCGGTCACAGTAAGGTGCAGTAGGACGTGTCCCATTCCCTGAGAGAGGCTCGCTGGTTTCTTCCAAGAGAAGGAGCGACACAACCCAGCTTATATGAGACCCGGTCCTAGCTGCCGTTTATCCCCACCCTCGCTGCTATCCTTAGCCACCCAACTCTCTTGAGGCAGGATCCCGCAAAGGAATCCCGCGTTCTCATTCATCCTACACCCAGATCCAGAATAATCTGATGGCGAACCCCAAGGTCATCCTAGAAACCACTGCCGAGGATCATGGCGGATTTCCACTGATTCTTTGGAAGGCCGTCTGTGTTCTTCTTGGTAGGCCTGCTCACCCTCAATATGTGGTGTTCGAGAACTCACTCTCGCCTGCCGGGAGTGAATTTCGAGCAGACGTGCATGTCGGCCCGTGTCCTTTTGGCACAAGTCAGCCTTACTTGATCCAAGGTAGGAGGATGCCCACTCTTAATCAAGTCATCCAGGTAGCAGCCTGGGAAGGTCTCGTCCGCCTGTGGTACTCGGAACCGGCAATGGCGAAAAGTCGAGCTTTCCACCTTCTCCTAGCCAGACCCCAGCCTGGTGTGGAGACTATCCAAACTCCCATTGGAGAAGAAGTCAACCTGCCGTCATCACCCTGGTCACCTACGGAGCTGCAATGACAAGGTTCAGTCATTCTCTGATGGATGAACTCATGACCACAAGGTGCAACCTTGGCCGTGCTCGCATGCAACTGAGTCGAGCAAGGAACCCACCTACCCACGACCATGGGCAAGCTCAGGGTACAGGACTCCCGTTCCCAGATGATTTGCTAGAACGCTGTCTTGATGCATCTGTGATGCAAGCACTAGCCGAGTTCAGTAGCACCCCCAAGAGCGAGGTATAATCCTCGAAGGCGTGCCTACAATTCCACACCGCGCGGAAGATGGAGATGTGGACACCACTCTTCGTCTCGGCCACACTCCACCGACTACCAGAGGCCGTCAAGCTGAGTAGAACCCCTGCTTAGTTGGCCTGAGTGGCGCTTGTATGTTGGTAGGTAAGAATCGGCGAGGTTGTTTGTTTTTCTTGTGTTAGCTTGTAATGTAAGTTTGTTGTATGCTTTCTGGTTGATGTCGAATCAGCTTGTAATGAAACTTGGTGTTCTGATTCTCTTGTTAACCATTATGGTTGAGATGGTTATGCCACGCTCCTGCAATTGTTTTGGGGCCATGAAATGCAGGATTATTTCCTAAAAAGATATTTTCCTAAGTGTAGCAAGTTCTTTTATCTGTATGCTAGTACCTCTACAATTCTATCTGTGCGGAAAGACCAAAATTTTGTGGCCGTGAGAAAAAGTGAAGAAATGAAATCTTGTTCTAGTTCATCAGAGGAGACAAATTTGATACATCCACTAAGTTCAGTACAGAAGGGAAATTACAGAAACAGAGGATACAAGTTCTACTCAAGCATAGAACATTACAACTACCTCAGTGCAGATGCGAAGGCACCCCAGAAATCCTACTCCCTCTCAAGCTCAGTGGTGTTGCTAGAAGATGAGCCTGGCTCACCCGAAGCCGAGTCGCGAGCCGCGCGACGGCGACGGACGGCTCGAGCGGCCGGCTCACCTCCAGCTGGAAGAGCGGCCCCCTCAGCAACCGGCGGCGCAGCCTGCCCCTCCGCCGCAGCCTGCTCCTCCGCCACAGCATCACCACCAGCGCCAGACCACCAATTGCACAGGCCAAAGATCAGGAAGACCACCGCCGCAAATAGCAGTGCGCCCACCACCGAGGACGAGATCCCGAAGAGCACGACGATGATCACGTGCTCGATGAAGCCCGCCCTCTCCAGCATCTCGACGTAGGCTCTGAAGAAGCTCTGAATGAAGCCATGGTTGCAATGAAAGAAGAGTGGATTTCGGAGATATCTGATTTATAGCCGGAGCTCAGCTGCCGCTCTTCGGCACCGCACGCGGGAAAAGAGAGGAATCGCGAGCAGTACTCACCCAAGGGCGCGAAACCATCGAGGACATGTTCCCCAAAGCCGTGATGGCCGCCGCACCGACGGACCGCACACGCAGCAGTGCCGCAGTGGAGTGCTCCGCGCACTGAGAAACCGCCGTGTACAGAGCGAGAGGGAGCGAGGAAGAAGAAGAGAGAAAGGAAGAAGGCGACTGCCAGGTGAACCCCGGTCCCACATGTCAGCGAGTAGGCCGATAGCCACGGTGTGCCTCTATCCCTTTCTCAGGAAATTATCCCCTCATCTCTCCAGTGTTTTGCGGGGAAAATATTTTTGAATAATTTTTGGGGATGGCCCTATCCCATAGAATCTGTGCCAATTATTAGTGGCACAGATATTGTCTTTTTAAAAGAAAACCTGTTGTTTTTTAAAACCTGTGTATACATGAAAGTGTATATACAGCTTTTCTAAAATAAAACCCTAGATAGAGGATATGATTAGCATATTCCTAATCTTTGTTTTGCAAAATTTGGGTAATTGTTTGCCCGAGTTAAATCCTTGATTGTTGGTTGATAGTTTGGTTGTAGATCTTGTTTGATCTTGCCATGTTGGTGTTGAGTTGAGCAAAACCATAGATTTAATTTTTAACCGTGGTGGTAGATCCTATCTTGATTGATTGAGTGAGCCCCTGCCATGCCATCTTTTAAAGCATTGGGTATGGTAGAAATATCCTACTATTTTTATAAAAATCTTGTGGAGTGTTAATCTCTTGAGTGTTAAAATTCTAGTATTTTGTAGAAAAAGTTTTTAAATGGGGTATGAATGGATCATTCAAGAATTATCTTGAATAACTCCCGAATATCGGAACGAGATTCTTTTAAGGGGGGGAGGTTTGTAACACCCCAAAAATTTAGGCCAAATTTTCAAATTATTTTTGGACGCCGAAAACTTTTTCTAGTTTTAAAAAAGTGTTTCCTAAAATCTTTCGAGACGATTTGACTTAGAGTTTGCTCTCTCTTGGAATACGGAGGACTCCCCTACCCATTTCTACAAGACCCGCCCAAAAATATTTTATACTCCAATCCAATATTTCCAATTTCGGAGTTAACTATTAAATGTCGGCTCTGATCCCAATTTATTCAGTCAACTTAGGAGTCTTGAAAAATTCTCATAATTTAGGGAGTTGCATATTTTTGCATTTCCTACACTTCTCCCGTTGAACTCAAACTCATTTGAGCAAGTTTTGACCTACTTCCTTTGTAAGCCAAAAACCGATGCCGGTACGCGGCTTAGCGGATTTTTGCAAAACCCCTTTTCCACAACACCAAATGAGCTCAAACTCCTTAGACACCCTCCTTGTACCAAACCTAGGCAGTGGTAAAATTTTGGGATTTTTCTGAGAAGGGCAAGACCCCTGTTTTTTCATCGAGCACCTTCGGTGCTTTTGGTTTTCTAAAAATCTTATTTTACAAAGTTTGGAATCCTTGAGAGATTCTTGTTTTAATGGGTTGCTCTCGTCGTTACGGACCCAGTGGTGGAAACCATTGTCCGTTTGGTGCCCCGAGTCACCGGGAACGCGACGATGCCGCTCGCGTCACGCTCTAGACGCACGTTTTGGCGTGACCTAAATCCGCTTAGCCCTAAACCCTTCCTAACCCTTCTGCTGCAGTGCAGCCTTGTGCACCACTGTGCAACCAGCTCAGCCCTCCCTATCCAGACCGAGCCTATCCCCTGCCATTTATTTGTTGGAACGAGGTTGGTGCATCGGTGCACCGTCGGTGCTTCCTCTCCCTCTAGCTACATAAGGAGACCCCCAAGCCCTTTCCCTAGCTGCTGCACCCCATTCCCTCTCCCCTGCCCTTCTCGTTCGGTGCAGGAACGTGAGAGGAAAACCACAAAAATCTCTCCACGAAAACTTCGCCGCCATTACCGAGCTCACCGAGCTCGCGTTCTTCACGGCCGAGCCCCCCTGCAGCCCTGGACCACCTCCACGGGTGCGGTCTGGCACCACGACCTCGCCTCCGTCCCCGGCCGGCTCCTCGCCATTCCAGTACAGCAGCGGCGGAGGAAGACAACCTCTTCGATTCATTTTTTTCCCGTTGACTCGCTCCTCCGACTCGTTTTTCTTTGGCCCGGCCCAGTAGGCCCAGCAGCGCAGTCGGCCTGCTCGCGGCCCAGCCAGGCGCACGTGCGCGTGGCGCGTGACGGCCCACCCGTGGCCCATGTCGCGTGGCCGACGCGGCCCGTCTGTTTTTTTTCCGCGCGCCTGTTTTTTCTTTTCCTGCTGGACATATTTTCAAACGTTCAAAACTTTTAAACCGTAGCTCCATTTTCGGTGATTCAAATTTCTAAATCTTCGTCTCAACGAGACATTTCCGTTGGTACTGGTTTTGTTGTCTTTGAAAATATTTAGTTTCGTTGACTTTATTTAACGCGGTGTTTTCCGTTCCGGGGTTTAATCGTTTTTTTCGAGTTTCCGACGCGCGACGACGCCGAGACCTCCCGGATCTTCTGGAACCCGCCTCCTAAGGCAAGCTAACCCCTTGCTATGAGCAGTTCAGCAGTGTTTGTTTGTTTATTTGCTTATTGCCGTGCCGAGTGTTTATATTCTTGTCTGTGTACTGTTATATCTATGCATGTCTGTTGGTAGTTCGTGTTTAATATGAAACTTGTAATAATGCTCCCGCCATGTTACATATCATGTTGCATATTTATTTATCGTACTTGCTTGGTTTATTATGTATTGTTAATATTTATCAAACACACATCATTCTTGAGACAATGGACTGGGGGAACCGCCGCCGTCTCACTAAAACATTAACGTTGATTTGTGATGGCGCTGGTCGGAGGTAGCTCCGCCACAGTCACCCGATCGACGCAAACCAACTGTGCTATCTTTTTTAGTTGATCTGCGATGGCGCTGGTCGGAGGTATCTCTGTCACAGTCACCCGATCGATGCAAACCAACTGTGCTATCTTTTGTAGTTGATCTGCGATGGCGCTGGTCGGAGGTATCTCTGCCACGGTCACCCGATCGATGATAACCAACTGTGCTATCTTTTGTAGTTGATCTGTGATGGCGCTGGTCGGAGGTAGCTCCGCCACAGTCACCCGATCGACGATAACCAACTGTGCTATCTTTTGTAGTTGATCTGTGATGGCGCTGGTCGGAGGTATCTCTGCCACAGTCACCCGATCGACGTCAACAAACTGTGCTATCTTTTGTATTGATCTGCGATGGCGCTGGTCGGAGGTAGCTCCACCAAAGTCACCCGGTCAATACAAACAAACTATTGCTTGAGATATTATATTGCTAATGTCCTGTTGTTTGATGATATATTATAATATTATGATTATTGTGCTGGACAAATCCTCGGTTGTTTGGACTTGTGAATGATGTAACTTGACTAAATGAAACACCCCTCCAAACAACGATAGGGTCAGTCCATGGTGCCACTAATTTGAACTTGGAAAGCAGGACCATCGTCGTCTCATGGAGGACCGTGACCTAGTAGGTTGCTGAGCCCCTTTTGTGCCATCCATTGGGCGCAGTCGTTCGGTTGCGCTATCCGAGGGGAGTGGTTGACAGGCACGGGTTCGACTGTGATCGGGTGTTTGTGGCCAGATATTGGCGAGGATTCATCTTCTACCTTAGCAAGGACATGGAGCAAGAGCGTGCTAGGATCAGTAGCCCAGCCAGATGTCTGTGGAGTGGAGCCGCTCCAAGCCGTTGCATTAGTCGTCTTCCGCTTCCAGTTAAACTCTGTCCTGAGCCATGGTTGGCTTGATATTTCTGTCATGCCTTGATGGTCTTGTAAACCATTTGTAGCACTTATTGTGCCTGATTGTGTAATGATTTCCATTATGTTGCACTGTCGTGATGTGCGGCCAGATATCTTGGGCTGGCGCATGGGGCGACCGCCTCTCTAGTGATATGTGCCAGGAGGGGTGTCACATGATCGAGGCACACTCGTGCCATGACCGGTGCTGCGCAAACAAGGAGAATTTCAATACAATGTTACATCGACGACAGAAGTTTACATTCAAGGAAGGTGCTCACCTTATCTCCTCTTCGTCGCTGCCAAGATCATCGACGTTGAACAGTAGCCCGCCGAACTCGGTTGCACCGCTAACAGGAGGCGCCATGTTGAGCGGCTCAACCACCACGGGTTCCATCAATATAGGCGACGACGAACCCGAATCGCCATCGTCGAGAAGCTCCACCCTTCGGATGGCGACTCCGTGACAACAGCTTTCGCCTTGTCCCGGCGTTGGCGCTTGAGCGGCTGCTCATCCTCTTCTTCTTGCTCCGTTTCCTCTGCCACCTCATCAAGAGAGGTGGTCGCCGAGGGAAGGGAGTCGTCATCATCCACTGCCTCCACTTCAGGAAATTCCACCTCAAAGGTGGGCCCATCTTCGGGCAGCGGCGGCAGGCACACGGGAGCCGGGTGACCCTGGCCAGTCAAGCATACATCAATATACATAACAAGCGCACATGTGCGGAACTAGATCACCACCAAGACAGAAGAAGCGAACGTGAAGAAGATTTTGATACATACCTCAGGCAGTGGGTTATCGACCCCGTATGGCTTCACGAGGCAGTCGACGTTGCAGGGGTCGGCGTCTATGAGACTAGTCACAGACCACACAGAGGTCTCGACTTCCCTCTTCGACCGCGTTCCTTCGTCAGGCGAGTCGAGTCAGCCTCGCCTTCATACTCCCAAATGGGGTGGTCGCGCAGACGTAGCGGTTGCACGCGCCTCCTCATCATGGTGGCAATCAGGTGGATGCCACCCACCTCCTTGCCCATTGTCTTTAGCAGCTCGGCGACCGCACTCAGCAGTGGCGCCACCTTAACCTTGTCCGCACTCGACAGCGGGTGCGCCCAGGCGTTCGACTTCCTCAGAGGCTTGTTAGCCTCAAAGGGGGAAAGGCCCTCCTGCTCCGTGCGGACGTAGAACCATTTTTTCCTCCAGCCTTGGACAGAGTCCTATTGCTTCAGCTGGAAGTAGTTGGTGTCACCTCGCACTTGCATGCCGAACCCGCCAATTGGGTAGGTGACGCCGCCGCCCACGTTCCTCTTCACGTTGAAGATGGCCTTCCACAGGCCCCAATGCGGGTGCACTCCCAGGAAGCACGCGCAGAGGATGATGTAGCAGGCGAGGTGAAGAACGCCGTTCGGCGTAAGGTCGTGCAGTTGGATCCCATATGCGTACAGAAGTCCGCACACAAAATCATGAAGGGGAAGGAGAGGCCCCGATGTTGGAAATCGACGAAGCAGACGCGTTCGCCGGCTCGAGGTTTGGGAGTTACCTCTTTCCCAGGCGCACGGACGGCCAGCTCGTTGGCCGGCGGCAGCAATCCGTCATCCTGGAGTTCGTCAAAGTGCTGGGCCTTGACGGACGATTTGACCCAATCGCCGGGGATCTTCTTCAGCATGTCGACACCCGCGGCGTCAACAGTGGCGGCGGCGCTCGCCGCAGCACCTCCTCTCTTCTTTGTCACTGCCACGCCAGCGGCGGCCGAGCTCATCGCCGCCGCGCCTTTCTTCACGCCCGGCTTTGTCATGGCTTCTCGTCGAGGGCGCGTGGAAAAACTGGGAGCACGGTGGCAATGGAATAGCAAGCGCAAGGAAGTAGAAGAAGCAAGGCAGAGAACGGCGATAATGGGGATGAAAGTAAACCTTCCCCCACGGTGAAATAAATATACCGTGGCGCCGCCCAATCTACACCGTTCAAATGGCATCGGTCGCAATGGCCATATCCAGCCCTACACGTGGCAACCACGGAGGGCAACCGTCGCAGCCCACGACGCCCACTACGCACGAAAAACGAGGAGACCATCATCATGTCTGGAAAACTCCGCGCCGTGCGGTCAAATCGGAACTGAACAGGCGTCTCCCCTGGTCAACACTGACAATGGGCCCACACTGACGCGTCCATCAGCGGAGCCGCACAGACAAAAATCGTCATGCATGACGTCAGCATTAAAGAGCTGGTGAATCTTTTGAGCTACTCGATGCAAAGAACAAGACAAATCCAATAGGCTATTGGGACCCCTCGACGACCCTAGCCTCTATCGACTCTGGTGCAATTCCACCCGGGTATAATCAGTAAGCCGCAAGGCTGAACAGGGACTCCTTAACTTGTCGAGTCCCTCGAAATAAGTTATCTTTCCAGTAGGCCAACAGGCTGAAAATGGCACTCCTTGTTCTGTCGAGTCTATTCACTTCCATCGGGAGCATATCAAAAATTTCTTTCGACTGGATGCTAATTGAGATTAACCTCAATTGCAAGCAATTCAGCTCAATCTCGGGGGCTACTCCCATCGGGAGCGCTGTCGCGCCCCCGATAAGCACAAAGCAACTAGATCATCGACTCCCAAGTCAACAACGGCAACAGTCGCAAAACATTCGATTCCCAAGATGCGTCCGCCGCATGTGAACCTCGGATGCTGCACCCAATGTGCAAAGATAAGACCCGCTGATCATTCGAGTGGGCCGGGGCTCGCACCAGCTGCGTTCACCCTGTAATTACCGTGCCAGCAGGCATGAAGAAAATCCTGACGGACGCGTCGGGTACCCAAAGTTATCATAACATCCTCTGTAAGACCTCCGCGGCATGAGTCGAAGCTTTTCAGCTCTTTCCAGGTATGAGTCCGGGGACTCGGTCTTGACGTAGGCTGGCTAGGTTCTTGCCCAAGAGCATCTAACTGGTCCCGATCCGTCGAGTGTGCCAGGCCAGCCATGTCATCATCCCTAGAAACTATCACCAAGATAGCAAAACAATAACACATCTAGCAGTCGATGTATTACCGACCAGAATAGAGTACCTTGCAACAGGCAGAGATGGCGCGCACTCGAAGAGGAGTCCTTACTCGATTCTTCGACTCGACCAAGCACTCGGGGGCTACTGACGTGGGCCTACCTATCGGGTGCCCCACTATGAAGGTACCTGGTGCACGCAAAGACTAGGGCCCAATCGGCGGCCTGCTAGAAGACGTTGCTCAAGGCCCACGAAGGGAGCCAAGAAAATAGAGTATGCCCCAAGGCAAGCGAACCCTAGGTCGGTAGAACCTACCATACCTGTAAACCTAGTCGGTTGCGAAACTCCCGAGACCCAGCCTCCTTTATAAAGGCTGGGAGGGCCGCCGATCTGAGGACACGCTCATATTCCACCACCCAAACCCTAGCGGGATCGACATCTCACGGGATCGCCATTGTAACACCTCCAAATAATCAATAACAGACAAGCTGGAAGTAGGGTATTATCCTCCGGGAGCCTGAACCAGGGTAAATCGCCTTGCTTGTCAGCCGTCGTAATACCAGCACTCCAACTTCTCTCTCTCTCAGTCAACTGGGGTACTCGACCCTGTGATTTGCCGTGGCCACCCCACGTCATTATGATATTGCATTTGAATATAAAATGCACACAAATGGGATCATCACTCTCCATACATATTATCCAAACACTAGTCATGTTCAAAGAAATCAATAAGATATAAAGCCAATTTAAAGAATGATGTTCTACTCAATGTAGGATAGCTTCCCAAATAGTGCATTATCTAGAAGTATTATTTTGAATGTAAATGCACTAGAATAGGATCATTGCTTTTCCTAAAAACAAGAGAGCATAAAACAAATTTTGAGTAGAGCAACAAGGATCCAAAAGATACAAGGATGACAAGAGGATTTAGATGAAACCAAGACTTTGGCAATAAAAAGGAAATTCAAAGCAAGAGACAAAAAGGAAGATGGTCTACAAATTCCACCACAATTACGAGTATCACTTGTCATGGACAAGGAGTATATGGAGATAATTCTGGTGGTATATAGGAATGATATTAAAGACCAACTTCACAACAAATAAGCATATGGCAAAGGATAGGAAATAAAGGCCATATTAAAGACCAACTTCACAACCGATAAAGATCTTCGTTTAATGTGTGGGAGTCATTATGGATATCCTGGTCCCTCTAATGGTTATTGATCGGAGAGGTGTCTCGATCATGTCCACACGTTCTCGAACCCGTAGGGTCACACACTTAACGTTCGGTAACGCTAGAGTAGCTCTGGGATAATTTTATTAATGGTGTCCAAATATTGTTCGGAGTCTCGGATGATATCCTAGACATCACGAGGAGCTCCGGAAGAGTCCGGAGGTAAAGATTTATATATGGCAAGTTGATTTCAGGGTTCCGGAAAAGTTTGGGATTTTTTCGGCAGAGTGTCGGAATGTTCTAGAAGGTTCCGGAGGGTCCCACTGTGGGCCCACCTGTCCCGGACGACCAAGGGTGGCCCACTGGTCCATTTTACCAGCCCTCCTTGGTCCATGTGGCCACTCAATGAGCAGCCCTTAAATGGGGGGTTACCACTCTTGAAAGAGGGGGTTACCACCTTTTAAAGGAGAGGGGGTTACCACTCTTTAAAGAAGGGGGTTACCACCTTGGGAATTAAGTGGCTGCAGCTCCCTTGCCTATATAAGAGAGTAGAGAAGTGCACCAAGGGACCAAGGCTTGGCCGCACCAATTGCTTGCTGCTCCTCTACGTCCCGCGCACCGCTTGGCGAAGCCCTTCCCGCGGGAACTCTCCACCATATCCACCACCACGCCGTCGTGCTGCTGGAATCGATCCCACCTACTTCTCCCTCTAGGTTGCTGGATCAAGAAGAGGGAGACTTCATCGAGCTATACCTGTGCAAGCCTCCGGAGGTGCTGCTCGTTTGCGGTGCTGATCGGATCGAACATCATCAACAACTTCACCGAGCTGCGTTGAATTAAACGTTCAACGCGCGTGTTCTTCGAGGGTATGATGAACTGCTCTCCCCGTTACTAGCATCTTCTAGATTGGATCTTGAGTGTTGCTTCCGCATGTGAGAGAATTTTTTTTGTTTTCTATCGCCCAAACTCCTACAGTGGTATCAGAGCCGGAGCTGTGCGTAGATGTTTTGGTACGGGTAGAACACATATTTGTATGTGGGCGTTGATAATCATGTTATTGCTTCCTTTGTGTATTTTGAATCTTAGTGGCATAGTGGGATGAAGCGGCCCAGACTAACTTTACATGTCCGCGTACATGAGACTTGTTCCACGACTAACATGCAACTTGTATTGCATAAGTGGCTTTGCGGGTGTTTGTCTCTCCCACTATAGTTAAGATTTAGTCTACAACGGGTTGTTAATAATTTGTTTATCACCGTTGTGGTTTCATGTTCGTAGGTAAGAACGGTTCTTTCTTCGAAAGCCCTAAGCCACGTAAAATTTGCAAAGAATAAGGGAGAGGCGTCTAACTTGTTTTTGCAGGGCATGTGATGTGATATGGTCAGTGTTACAAACTTGTTGTATGAGATGACACTTTTTGTAAGTTATGACAAACCGGCAGGAGCCTAATGGTTGTCTTTAATTTTATGGCCTGCGTGCCGAATATCATATCCATGCGATATGTTGTAATTTTGGAGGACAACCAAGGAGGAGGCGCCATGGACCTTGGTGCCACGCCGGTGGAATGATGGAGATCATGTCGAGACACACAAGATGGAGATCAAGTGCAAGAAGGACCATATCATATCACATTATCCATGCATGTGATGTTAATCCTTTTATGCATCTTATTTTGCTTACATGATGATGGTAGCATTATAAGATGATCCCTCACATAAATATCAAGATAATAATGTGTTCTTCCTTAGTATGCACCATTATGAAAGCTCGTCGTTTCGAAGCACCATGTAATGATCGGGTGTGATAGACTCACGTTCGCATACAACGGGTGTAAGCCAGATTTATGCACGCAAATACTGCGGTTCTACTTGGCGAGCCTAGCATGTGCAAACATGGCCTCGGAACACGTAACCGAAAGGTAAAGCATGAGTCATATGGATGATATGATGAACATGTTGATGTTCACCTTTGCAGCTGCACCATCTCACGTGATGATCGGTTATCGGTGTAGTGAATTTGGTTTGTGTAATCACTGAAACTACTAGAGGGATGTTGTTTTGAGTGGGAGTTCACGTAGTAATGTTTGAATTAACTTGAACAAAATTTATCATGAACCGCCTATCATAGTGTATTTGCATGATTTGTAGTAGACTTTGGCATCCACGAACTACCTTACACTTAGATTGTTAATTGAGATAAAACTGTTTTGATCTGGCAAAACCATTTTGGACTGGTACCGTATTAGGTAAATTGAAATAAGAGTCCTATTGTAAATTTTCGGTAATACCTACCTAGCTCCATGTGATTAATGATTGATTGATCTAAAGAGCAAATGATTCCTATTTAATATCTAGTGTCATGCTTGCTTCCATGATATCTGATCTTCAAAAGTATGTTTTGAGAATCAGGTGATCTAGGAGCTGAAAAGAATTGTTTTCAGAAACAAGCAAGGAGTGAAAGATATATTGATATCTAGAACCCTGTTTGTGGCAACATGACTGAGTGTAATTTAGTGTGACAATGTGTGCTTATATTATTTGAATATATGCAAGGATTGAAGACGCTAGGCGTTTGAATCATCCAAGAAGTTGGGCACTGACATTATCCTCTAAATTCCTTCCTTCGAGCTATAGTAGCTTCATCACAAATTGTTATGATGGGATGGATTAAAAGTGTGGGTAAAAATCGTTTACTATGCTTGAAGATTGCTAAGAGTGGAATATGGAAGAATGCTAATAATATGGTGATATTAGTGAAACAATCAACTTCAAAGTATGCTCCATGGGTGATAGTATATGACTAACACGCCAAGGAAAATGTGCTAGTTCGACTGGCATTGTTTGATGTTGAATGATTCTTTTATAAAGGAAAGGGAATACTGAAAATAGAATTGCAAAATTATATGGCAGAAAAGAAAAGACTGGAAAAGTCCAGCTCAGGAGTATATGCATGATATACAGGTTATAGATGTATTACTAGTTAACAAAGTATTTTTTGGGTATTTTGATACTAGATTGGTTGGTATGAATTGTCATAGCAACACAATGCAAGAAATACAAGAGCCTGAAAGAACTAGTAATAGATGTCAAATCGATCATGACAAGAACGAAAATAAAGTGTTATTGTGTTCACCGTCGCATCGAAACAAACCTTCAAGATTTATTTAAGAACTTAATAAGTTGTTATTTTGTTCCTGCTTATGTGAGAACAAATGATTGTTCAAACTATGACCATGTTCCATAATTGATGGATGAGTAAATATAAATCGTGTTGGTAAAAAAACATCTATAAGACTAAATGCTAAACATCGCAAGACGTAAAATTAAAGAATTTCACTTAAGTTGTGACACCACCGTTTTAGTTCATAATGGAAAGGAAAACATGAAGGAACTCCATGTGATGGACTTTCAGAGTCATTTTGTTTTTGAATGAATTGACGCTTGTGAGATCTCTTCCAAAAGATGACTAAAACTCCGTCATAGGCCAAAGTAGAACGGACGACTAAATTAGTGGAGATTGTACATATTGATGTTGGTCCATTATGTAGCCGTGTGTGGTGGATTAATTTTTCTTCATATTCCACCGATGATTTGAGTAGATAATGAGTATATCTATTTAATGAGAAGGGAATTTGACATTTTTGAATTAGTTCAATGTATTGTTAGTATGAAGTGAAAAATCATCGTAACAAGAGAATCAAGTATTTATGATTGGATCATAAAGAATAAAGTTTGAGTTACGAGTTTAGCAAACATCTGAGGAGTTGCAGAATTGTTCCACAACTTATCCTTCTCGAAAACCCACAGAAGTATGGAGTGTTCGAGAGACATATCGAACTTTGTAAGACATGGTAAGATAAATAAAATGCCATTATATTTTTGTAGTTTATGCTTTAGAGACTACCACTTTTACACGAAAAGAGCGCCATCATGATCCGTTGAAAATGACACCATACGTTATGGCTTGGGTAGTGACCCGAATTGTCTTTTCTTAAATTTTGGTATGCATAGCATGTGTAAAATGTTTACAACCAAAATCGGATAAATATATGTTTATAAGGTTATCCAAAGAATCCGTTGGGTATTTCTCCTATCACCAAACCTAAGACAAATGTTGTTTGTCAGAAAGGGTAGATTTCTCGAGAAAATTGTTCTTGCGAAAGAAGTGAGTGGGAGGACAGTGCAACTCGATGAGATTAGAGAATCATCATTATCATGTCAAGAGTAGCGCAGCACTAGAAGTTGTTCTAGAGTCTCCTAATTTGACTAAGTGGAAGACACTACATGTGTTGTAGTAACTTCGAAAGAGTTTGCAAACTGAACCACAAGGTCATAAAACTTTGTACTTAGACCAACTTGTGGTTTGAGAATGAAGTGTTGTTTTGACAACAAAGGACCTGCAAATTATAAAGGAAGCGAATGATGGGCCCTGACTTCATAAATTGGCTATGAGTCATTATATCCGAGATAGTATCCCTGTATGAATGTCAAGTATGTGACTTGGCAATCCTTTCGGAAGGCGTGAATCCCACGATTGCAAACGGATCTATATAGCAACAAGACGTGGATGTTTACATACTTGTCGAAAAGGTGTTTGCGACAAAGTTCAAGAGTTGACTACGAAAAGATTTTGATCTTCCGTAGTGATACTTTCGTCTTTACGGATAGTTCTAGAAAAGTTACATATTCTGATATGGCAGTTGAATAACAAAACAACTTTCCTCTCAAGGAAGGCTGATTAAGGATGTGTACGTGACACAGTCTATGAGTTTTGTAAAATTCAAAAGGTTTCTAGAAAAGTATGCAAACTTCAATGGTTGAAATGAGCATAACGAAGTTGGAATCTTTACTTTAAAGAAGCTATCAAAAGAGTTTGATTCCATCATGAATAGTGAAGATACTTGTAGAGTTACAAGAAATTAAGTGGGAGTGCTGAGACATATTTCTAATACTTTATGTAGATGACATATAGTTGATTGGAAAATATGTATTTTAAATTTACACGGTTAAGATTTCATATTGATGAAAGGCTTAGGCTAAACATTATATTGGGCATCAATATCTGTAGAGATGGATTGAAGCGCCTGATATGATTGAGCCAAAGTACATAGATGAAGTATTGAAGTAGTCAATATTAAAACGACAAGAAAGTGTTCTTGCTGCATGAAAAGAATTGAGCAATATCAAGTGTTTTGACACATGATGAGCAAAATTGAGATTTCTAAGTCATGTGTTCCATGATATGTACACAACCAGATAAGTCCTATGCTATAAAGTGTTATACCAGGATAATTCATATGATGATTGGACAACAGTAGGAAAGATCCTTAAGTAGTTTTAGAAAACCTAAGGATGTGTTTTCATATGCAGTAATGACAAACTATTCGTTGTAATATGTTACACTAATAGTCTTGTCATTGATCCAAATAAATCTATCTCAATTAAAGATGTGTTGAAGGGTGGCACAATAGGCTGGAAGAAAGTTCCATGATGGTTTTGAATGAATTTCAAAATTAAAGTATTGTGATAAATACTACAACAAAGGCTAAGTATATAGCGTTGTGTTGACAACAAATGAGGCATTGTGTTGACAACAAATAAGAAGAGTATTTTTTGCGTCAAATAGTTCTTTATCGAACTTGGTGAGTTTCCAAGAATGCTAACACTATGAAGCAACATTTTCACAAATGTTGGTAACACTAGTTTAAGCTGAGGAATTAAGGTCTCACCGGTTGACCAAATATATACAAAGCCATCTCATTAGAGAATGAGTGATGCGTGTAGACGCTAAGACATGCAAATACAAACGGACCTGAACATGTCAGATCTTTTGATGGAGTTTACCACATGCGAAGCATAGTAATAACACTTGAATGCCATAGGTGTTAAATGCTTACTTATTGACTGGATTATTGACTCTAGTGCAAGTGGGAGACTGTTGGAAATATGCCCTAGAGGCAATAATAAAAATGTTATTATCATATTTCCGTGTTCATGATATATGTTTATTTTCCATGCTATAATTGTATTAACCGGAAACATAATACATGTGTGGTTGCATAAACAACACCGTCCCTAGTAAGCCTCTACTAGACTAGCTCGTTAATTAATGATGGTTATGGTTTCCTAACCATGAACATGAGTTGTTAATTAATTAACGGGATCATGTCATTAGAAGAATGACGTGATGGACAGACCCAACTAAGCATAACAATATTGATCGTTTCATTAAGTTTTATATTGTCATGCCTTTTATTGTCAAGTATCTATTTCTTAGACCATGAGATCATGTTATTCCCGGGTACGGAAGAATACTTTGGGGACATCAACCATCGCTTCGTGACAGGGTGATCATAAAGGTGTCTTACGGGTATCTCGGAAAGTACTTGTTGAATTACATGAATCAAGACTGGGATTTGTCCTCCGTGTTTCGGAGAGATATACTCTGGGCCCACTCGGTAGTGCACATTCGGTAAAGCTTGCAAGCACATGACTAATGAGTTAGTCACAGAATGTTGTATTACGGAACGAGTAAAGAGTACTTACCGGTAACGAGATTGAACTAGGTATAGTGATACCGACGATCAAATCTCGGGTAAGTAAAATATCGCGTGACAAAGGAAATTGTATACGGATTATAGTAGTCCACGACATAGTGGTTCAACCGATAAAGATCTTCGTTGAATGTGTGGGAGTCATTATGGATATCCTGGTCCCTCTAATGGTTATTGATCGGAGAGGTGTCTCGATCATGTCACACGTTCTCGAACCCGTAGGGTCACACACTTAACGTTCGGTAACGCTAGAGTAGCTCGGGATAATTTTATTAATGGTGTCCGAATATTGTTCGGAGTCTCGGATGAGATCCTAGACATCACGAGGAGCTCCGGAAGAGTCCGGAGGTAAAGATTTATATATGGCAAGTTGATTTCAGGGTTCCGGAAAAGTTCGGATTTTTTCGGCAGAGTGTCGGAATGTTCTAGAAGGTTCCGGAGGGTCCCACTGTGGGCCCACCTGTCCCAGGACGACCAAGGGTGGCCCACTGGTCCATTTGACCAGCCCTCCTTGGTCCATGTGGTCAATCAATGGGCCCTTAAATGGGGGTTACCACTCTTGAAAGAGGGGGTTACCTTTTAAAGGGAGGGGGTTACACTCTTTAAAGAAGGGGGTTACCACCTTGGAAATTAAGTGGCTGCAGCTCCCTTGCCTATATAAGAGAGTAGAGAGGCGCACCAAGGGACAAGGCTTGGCCGCATTGCTCTGCTCTCCTCCCGCGCACGCTTGGCGAAGCCCTGCCCGCGGGAACTCTCCACCATATCCACCACCACGGTCGTGCTGGAATCGATCCCACCTACTTCTCCCTCTAGCTTGCTGGATCAAGAAGAGGGAGACGTCATCGAGCTGTACGTGTGCAATCTTTTCTTTTAAAACATGATTAGTAATATAAGAACCAAAACCTGATTGGTTAACATTAATGGAAGGATCACGTGCAAATTTTTGTAAGATAGATATTAATTCATGCAAGCTACAATTCTCTAAATCAAGTAATGGTTCCTTGACTTCACTGAGCATTTTAACTTCTCAACTTTTT